>JAWWES010000024.1:7312718-7502277 GCA_035583135.1 Lophotriccus pileatus
TTTTTAAAGCAGCGAAATCCAGTCCTGGACTCGACTCCCTCCACATTTATTTAAGGCTAATCACCAGCTACCCTGTGAGGGGAGAGGGGTGGAATTAAACTTAGTTTAATTAACATTAATACACTGTCCTAATTAATGGGTTGGCTATTAATTTATACATGCTGGGGAGGCTCGCAGATAAGTGACAATTTATTAATTATCTTCCAGCTCGGTTGCAACGGAGCTGATTGCAGATGGGTTGCCAAAATAACTCGAGCATGGTTGCGTGGTAGTTGCTTTAGAAAAAAAAAATCATTCTCCCCCTTTCTTTAAAAAAAAAAAAAAAAGAAAAAAAAAAAAGGAAGAAGAGGAAGAAAAAAAAATCCTCACGCTCACTCGGAGTGGCTCTTCTAACCCCAGCAAGAACTGGAGCACTCTTTTCCACCCAACTTGTGAATCGCACTTGCCTTCTAATTTGCCACATGCAAAACGATTCCTCTGCTTTGCAAGTTGCTTTTTAAGAAGGGAGAGAGAGAGGAAAAAACCCAGCTCGCACACGAGCGATTTGTGCGTTTTAAACTGGAAGGAAATTGTGCGTGGAGAGGGGGGGCTCGTCTTCCTCTCTCTGCCCCAACCCACCGCGCTCCAGCCCGGCGCCTCGGCTCGGGGAAGATCCATGGTGGCATCCCCATGTCATTCTGCTCAAAGTGACTTCATGTGATGTCAGCTTTAAATGTACGAGACCGTGATCTGACGCTCAGGAAGATGTTTGCTATCAAAATGTGACTGTGGCCACACTGCGTTGCTTGGATGAGTCTCGCCGGCGCTGGGCAAAGGTAAGTGGTCCCAAGGCGAGTCCCGCCGCCCCTCGCCGTGCCCCCCGCCCCTGCTCCTGCATTTCCCGGACCGTGGCCATCGGTGGGGCTGGGCTGGGTGGCATTGGGCTGGAGGAGGCTTTTCTTTTTCTTTCCTTTTTTTTTTTTTAATACTAACAAGGTCTAGCTTGCATGTTACTTTAGCGTGTTCCGCTTAATGAGCAGTAATCTGGTACCCTACGTGCCATTGTTCTTGGATATGTTCATTTGAATGTAAATAGGGAGGGGGTGCCGGTGGGGGGTGGGGTGGGGGGAGAACAAGGTGCTTATTAAATTGATTTGTCTCCTGGCTTTTCTGGAATGCAGAGCCGAGAGCGGGAGCGAGTCGCTGCTCACACCAAGTTCCCGCACGGCGGAGCGACATGGCGAGCCCGGGGTCGCTGGAGACGGTCATGCCTTCCTCCTGCCCCCGGCACGACGGCAGGGCCGCCGCCGCTAACCCCTCCAAGACCCTGGCCTTCTCCATCGAGCGGATCATGGCCAAGACGTCGGAGCCCAAGCCAGCCTTCGAGCAGCGGCACGGCGGGCCGGGGCCGGAGCAGGGCAAGAAGCCGCTGAGCCTGTGCTCGCCCCTGCCCTGCGTGATCCCCATCCCGCCGCTGGGCTATGAGCTGCCCTCCAAGACTCTCAACTACTCGGAGCTGTGGAAGAGCAGCCTGCGGGGCGGCGCGGGGCTCTGCAAAGCCAACTGCGGCGTCTGCTGCAAGGCAGAGCTCGCCCTGGGCCAGCCCAGCGGCCGGCTCATCAAGCCGCAGGTCATCCACCAGGCAGGGGCTGTGCCGGCCGCCCCCCGCTCCCTCTACTACTTCAACTACCTGGACGCCGCGTACCACCCGGCCGACCTCCTGCACGGACAGCTCTTCCCCGCCGGCCTGCTGGGCGCCCCGCCGCCGGGGGGGCTCTCGGCCCACCAGAAGCTTTTCCTGCTGGAGAATGCCAAGCTGGCGGGGCTGGCGGCCGAGAAGCTGCCGCCGCCGCCACCCTTCGCCCACAAGGAGCGGCTGCCGGGACACCTGGACCAGGTGATGAAGGAGGCGGCGGCGGCGGAGCGCGGAGGCCCCCCCAAGGGCCATGCCAAGATGGGGGGCGGCGGCGGCGGCGGGGCGGCGGAGGGCAAGCCCAAAAACTTTACCTGCGAGGTCTGCGGCAAGGTAAGGGGGGCGCCGGCACGGGGTGGGGGACCGGGGGCGGCCGGCGGCGGGGCCGTGCCTGACCTCGCCTTCCCGGCGCTTCCCCGCAGGTGTTCAACGCGCACTACAACCTCACCCGCCACATGCCGGTGCACACGGGGGCCCGGCCCTTCGTCTGCAAGGTCTGCGGGAAGGGCTTCCGCCAGGCCAGCACCCTGTGCCGGCACAAAATCATCCACACCCAGGTAGGTGGGGGGCAGCCGGGGTGCGGGAGGCGGCGGCCCCCCCCTCGCTCTCCGCTCAGCCCTCATTGACGGGCCTCTCGCCCCCCGGTGCAGGAGAAACCCCACAAGTGCAACCAGTGCGGAAAGGCGTTCAACAGGAGCTCCACGCTCAACACCCACATCCGCATCCACGCTGGCTACAAACCCTTCGTATGCGAGTTCTGCGGCAAGGGCTTCCACCAGAAAGGTAAGCTTAGCCAGGCCGGGCCGGGGCCCTCGCCCATCATTAACGGGGATTAAAAGCGGCGAGCCCTGTCCGGCTGGGGGAAGCGAGGGGAGCAGGCAGAGCCGCCGCCGCCGCTCCCAATTACTTTCCCTCTAAGCCGGGCCGCATCGCCGGGCACTGCTGACGGTTCTCCCTAAATGCTTTTTAAATGAGAGGTGCCGGGCCTTGGTCCTAATCCAGAGCCCTCCGTTTGCCGCGGGTCACCGGGCTGACCCTGCCTCTCATTTGTGCCGTGCCAGTTGCGCGCTGCTCCGCGCTGACGCGGACCGAGTTTGACAAGTGGGACGGGGGTGCGGGTGGAGACACTTCCTAATGCTCCCCTTACCTGTGCACCGTGCGGCCCGGGCACCTTCGGGTAACCCCTTTTTCCACCTTTTTCCTCCTTCGCAGGCAACTATAAGAACCACAAGCTGACCCACAGCGGAGAGAAGCAGTACAAGTGCACCATATGCAACAAAGCCTTCCACCAGATCTATAACTTGACTTTCCACATGCACACCCACAACGACAAGAAGCCCTTTACGTGTGTCACTTGCGGGAAAGGATTTTGCAGAAACTTTGATTTAAAGAAGCACGTCCGAAAGTTGCACGACAGCGTCTCCAGCGCTCCTCCGCCGCGGGACCCTGGGCGCAGCGGGCAGAGCTAAGGGCCCGGCGTGCCGCCCCATTCGGACCTTCTTCTCCAGCAGGCCAGCACTATTTATCCAAACCAGCCTTTGCTTCTCTATTTTCCCCAGCGAGCTCAGCCGCCGGTAGCAAGCGACCCCGAGCCGCAGTTGTACATAAGAGGAATCTTATTTAACGGCGCGTTGCGCCGCCGGAGCGGGCCAGGAGGGGCCGGGCTGGCCGCCCCCCGCGCCAGGACAGCGCTCTTTATACGTGTCTGTAAATCTCCATTTTAAATGTACGCTCGAATAAGTGAGGAATATATATATATATATATCTATATCTATCATGGGACAATAAACCGGCCCTTCGCAAGTGTCTCATTTCCCACCTCGGCCCCGGCCCGAGCTGGGACTGGGCTGCACGGCGCTATCCCCCGTGTGAACGCGGCGTGCGGGAGCTGCGGGAGTCGGGCCCTGCCGCTCCAGGGCCCGCCGAGCGCCGCGGGCATCGCAGGAAGCAAAACCAGGGCGGGAGGGAGCCGGGCTGCTTCAGAGGGCTGCAGCCGCCCCCCGGAACGGGGGCAGTGCCGGTGCGGGACCCCCGGCCGGCAGCGCGAACGGCGGCTCGGAGTTTCCCAGAGCTGCTTTCCGGGGTCGGTTCATTACAGCGTGTTTAAGCCGCTCCTGAATGACTATCTTTCCTTGCATGCAGATAAAATGATCTCACGCTTGCTTTCCGAGTAATGACCCAAATTAAGAGAGAAAACACAGACCCTTCAAACCGCATTACATTAATCTAATCACTCCCAGCAGGCCTCAGAAACTCTTTTTGATCAGAATATGGATAATCAAGCACTTGGATTACACTAAATATTCCCTCCTCATCTCCCCCCCTCCCTCACTTTTAATACACAAGTGTCTATTCTGGCCACGTTGTTAGGAACAATATTATTCTAGCGGAGAAAGGAGATTGAGGCGGCCGGGCGTGTGCGTGCTGCTCGGGCCGGGCTTGCCAATGAAGAGGGGAACGAGACAGGCACCGAAATGCCTGGGGACGGCGTAATGGGGAGCTCACCTTTCTCGGCTTAATTGAGTGGTTAAATAGTAGAAGGCGAGGACGAGCACAGCTCGCCGCCGAGCGCAGGAACGGGAGGCGACCCCTCGCTCCGGGTTTCTGGATTCATTAATCGGCTGCGATGCTCCGCGCTCCCCGAGGAGGGGGCTGGGGGCTGGGGCCGGGGCTGGCGGGTCCCGTGCTCCCGCTGGAGGGACGGGGCGATTTCAGAGTTTCTCGGGGTTTGCATTTTCCAGTGTTTTGACGGTTTGAGGGGCGGAAAAGGATGTCAAATTATCCTGGCAACGGGGAAAAATCGTGTCAGAAATCTGTTAAAATATTTTGGGAGAGTTTTAGGTTAAAAAGAAATTAAAAAAAAAAAAGAAAGAAAGAAAAGAAAAGAAAAGAAAAAGAAGAGAAAAATGCAAACCCCGTCGCCGTTCAGTCACCGCTCTGGACACCCTGTCGGGGGAAAGGGTCCTGCAAACGAAGGGGCTGCAGCTCAAGCCTTTGCAGGCGGGAGCCGAGCCGGGCTCTCCCGACGCCGCGACAGACGGGGCGGGACAGCCCACGGGCCGGGGACAGAGGGAGGGACCCCTCTCTACGAGAGGACACCGTGCGGGGGGAGGCCGTGGCAGGACAAGGTCCCGGAGGAGGGGAGCGGGGCGTGCGCATCCCGAGGGGCGGCTACGGAGCCGGTGCCGCTGCCAGGTCCGGGGGAAGCTCCGCTTCCTCCGCACCTCGGGCCCCGGGAAGAGGTCTGGGCTGCCAGCCGGGAGCCGAAAGCGGGAGCCAGGCGCGGCTACAGGCCCCACAGACAGCGCGCAGGCTGCTTCTTCAGCTCCCCTGATGGGCGAGAGCAGCGCGAAACCCGCTCCCGGGAAGGGAATTAAGGAAGCGCGTTCTTATCGTATTTTTATAAAAAGCGGCGTTGTTTACAGAACCGTCTGTGAGGGGGGAGGGCAGCATCCCCGTCACGGCTAAGGGCATCCTCGGGGCACCCTGCAGGGCCGTGTCGGCCGCCGCTGGTGGGCTTGGTCACCTGGCCCCCCCTGGGTGGCGGCGGGCAGCCCTGTCCGGGCCGGCTGTCGCTCCGGCTTCCCCCCGACCTCGGACGCACCGGGAAGGGGCCGCGGCAGCGCGCTCGCCACCGGCCGGCCCCTGCCCCCCCGGGATCTCGCCCGGATCCCGGCACACACAAGCCGCAGATCGCGGGGGAGGGGCGGCTCTGTCAGACACACACACGCCAGAGACTCCAATTATCTTCTCCCTCACAAGATGTTTCTGCTGTCCACGACTGCTCACACTTCGGCACTCTTGCCAGCAAGCCTCAATAATAACACAAAAACCCGCACAAAAAACCCCTCTCCCGGCGCCACAGCCGCGCACACAACAGATTGAGCGGTGCCGGTGCCTCGGGGGGAGGGTTAGAGGTGCCTCCGCGCAGAGAGCGACGTGCCAGCACCGCCGGGCTTCCCCCCTCGGCCCGCCCGGCCCGGCCCGGCGGCTCCCCGGCACCGGGCGGCTCCCAGGTGCGTCCCGGCACCGCGCCGGGCACCGGGAAGCGACCAACCTACAGGCAGCTGCGTTGCCCTTTTCCCTGCACTCCGCTCTCCTAACGTCTGAGCAACCAGTTTGCTGCTAGAAACATGTTAATTGCCAACGGAGCTCATTAAGGCATGCACATGCAAAACACAGCGAGGGAGATTAAATGGACAAAAGCGCAATAATGAACTGTCAAAAATCGGACCCATCTACACGACCAGGAGCACTCAAGAATGAGGCATTTAGAGGCAACAAAGGATTGTCTGGGACAGGAAGAAAGGACGACCTAGACTTTTGTTTAGTCAACACAATTGATTACAAATGAGAGATTAACAGGATAGCTTCAGAGTTTTTTTGAAGGAGGCAGAAGAGAAAAGTCCAATTAAGTGCACCGAATGTTAACTACATTGATTTCCACGGCCAGCGCTAGAGAAATTCTCATTAAACCATCCCTGGCGATCCCTTTTGGAAAGTAATTTGTCTCCCTGATGGAGCAGAGAAAGGGAGCCGTGTAAAGAGAAAGAAGCGCTAGTTCTTGGCACAATGAGCTTAGGAGACACACTGGAAAGAGCCAAAGGGGGAGTTAATGAGCATCTGACAAGCCGCTTGGACCCGGGCCTGGAGAGCAGCGATGAAAAGATGGAATTGGCCAACAACTATTCTTTATATCAAACATAAAAAGGCCAATCTGAAACAGGGCTGCTCAAAGCTGGTGGGGAAGAAAAGAAAGGCCCCCACTGGGGGGTGGAGTGGAGGGCTCAACTGCCCCATTGGGACGGGGGAAAAAATGCATTGGCATGTCCCTCTCCCGAGCGAGCGGAGCTGCCGGCCCTCGGCACCACCCCCAGGCCGGGCACGGCCGAGGAGTCCCGGCAGCCCCGGCCCCCGCTGCAAACACCCCCGGCCCGCGGGTTTGCACAGCCCCGAACCGCCCCACGCCAGCCGAGCTGAGTACAGTTCTAAGAGGATGTCCCGCGGAGGGAGATCACCGGTCACCTCAAATCACTGTGGCCCGGCTTTCCCCGAAACCCCCTTCCTCCTCCCTGGGGCTGCATTCGCCTGACCCTCCGGCTCTCCCGGGCCGCGGCCCCCCCAGGGGGACCGGGCACCGCGGAGCGCAGCGCAAGGCAACGCGCCTCGTGTAGACACGGCTCGCTCGGAGGCTCTTAAATCAGATTAGAGCTCGTTAATAACAATTTTGGCTTAAGTCTGTATTGACTTAGGTTTAGGAATGGCTTAGCACTTTCCCTTAAGTCAACACTAGGGCTAAACTGACACATGCCTTTCCCAACCCGCCGCGTCCCCAAGGACGCCCAGGTGCTTGCAGGACTTGTCCGTCTCTCGCTTTAAGCAGTTTTATGGAAAGTATTTGCGTTACTTTTAAGCGAGCCCACTGGGCCTCGAGCGTGCCGGCCCACCCCTGCGAGAGTCCGCCCCAGGGACGGGTTTCACGGGCCTCGCCCTCCCATGGCTGGGGTGAGGGCACTGCTGCCCTTCGAGCTCTCACTGTTCTCACTACGGCCCTTGCTGTCCTTCCCCAGCCCACACGGCGTGGCCCCTGCCCACTCCCTAACACCTCCTGCGTCTTTCCTCAGGCCCTCCCTACCCCTTCAGATTTGGACCCTGGATACCCCCGGAGGGCCGGGGTTGTGCTGCCACCCACAGCCGTGCTCTGCAGAGAGAGGAAAGGGCCGGAGGCAGATACCCCTGCAACCGAGGGACAGGCGGCATGGCAGGTCCCGGCGCAGGCATCGCCCTTCGGCCAGCACGGACAGTGGCCACAGTAAGGGCCATCGGCTGCCCGGCCATGTTAGACCCCTTGGGCAGCCTCCAGCAGACGGGACAGCAAAGGACAGAGAGGCCCTGGGGCTGTGCAGGCAGAGGGGGTCACCGGCAGGCCATGGCTGCAGGGACAGGCACACACTCTCCGGGCTGGTGGGGTGACACATCCCATGCCCTTCCTCTCCCGAGGGCTTCTGCAGGCAGACCTTGCACCATGGCCAGCTTTGCCCTAAACATTTGCCTTCCCATCCTGCCCACCTTCTCTGCAGCCGTGGTGTTGTGCTGACCAACACCATCACCACGGGGCCTTAGTCAAAAACGAAAAAAGGGGGGCAAAAACCACTCTTACCAATTTGTTCTACCACCTGCCCTGACTCTCCAGGTGCCTCTTCCCCACTTTTTATAACGCTACTGCTACCACTAGCCTCCTCATGTTATTTGTATTTATCCCATTGATTTATTGCAATTGCTTAATTGATTGAATCATGAGCAACATGTGCCCTCAATGAAAAATTAAAAAAAAAAAAAAAAAAAAAAAGAAAGAAAAGGGTGCATTTGGACTTCTGTGCTCTCTGTTTTACAACGGGCTGACTCTCTCCTCGTCCGGTGTTGGGGCTGCAGCTGGACCATGTGGCCTTTCAGTGCAGGTGCTTCAAGACACCAGTGCCCTTAAAATCTGCTTTAAAGTGATTCTGGGAGTAAGAGCATGTTTAGTCACCAAAGCGCTTTGTTATCCCCAGCGGGGTCAGACACGGAGTGCAGAAAAGGGGTCTGCTCCCAGAATTCTGAGTGTAAAAGCCCGAAACAACACAAAACTTGACTTCTACAAATATTTGCATCTTTGCAGTCTTCTCAGTTTGCAGAAGAAGCAGGCTGACGAGTAACTTTAAAAGAGATCTCGTCCGGGGGCAGAAGTACTCCCCCCCCCCCCCCCGGTTGACCTGCCAGCGGCAAAACCCTCGCCCAAACAACGGGGATGGGCGCTTTGAACCACTTGGGAGATCGAGGCCACGGGAGCCAGGTATTTCCCCAGATCAGCGCTGCTGCCTCGCTGCAATAGGCACAATTGTCTTTTGAAGGGCTAAGGTGTTTAAATCGCAGGGAGCACCTGAGTCCTTCCGCAGCCGCGTTCCCGAGGTCCTGTTAACTGTCTGATACTCCTTTTACTGTCTTCCTCACTACTGCCAGTTGCCAAGATATTTCACATAAATAGAAGCTTTCTGATTTATAATCAGCCTCTTCCTTCTGATTCATTATGTTAATGAATTGAGATATTACCAACGTTGGATTATCGCATCACTCAATGAATCCAGCAAGAGAAAGCTGATTATAAAGGAAAAAGCCAAGTGTACTCGGAAACTTTATACAAAGAAACGTCCGAGAAACAGCAAAAACCGCCTGCAGTAGTTTAAGCGCCTTCTAAACACTGTTCGCAAATAACGGGGGGCTGCTACACTTTGGGTCATATAGGCAAACTCTTTCCTAAGAGATTTACGGATACGTTACGGGTATCATTGCGAACACTTCCAAGGACCCAAACCGTCTGCCCAGAGCCTTCCTGGAAATCTCGGCGCCTTTGAGTGAGGGAGAACACACGACACGCTCCCCGTTCCCTCTCCCAACGCACCGGCAACGCGCAGCCCCCGCGCCCCGACACGACCGACCGCCGTCCGTCTGTCCTCCCCCGCGCCACAGCGAGCGCATTTCACCCCGGACAACCGCCAAGCAACGGTTTTGGGGTGTTTCTTTTGCCCCGTCCTTTCTCCCTTTCCCACAGCCGCTTGGCTCGGGGTTTCCCCGGCTCGGAGCAGCGCTGCTGCCCGGGCACAGCCCGCACCACCGGGGCGCGGGGCGAGCGCGGAGCGCAGGTTCGACCGCGCCGAACAAAGCTGCGGGCATGTGCTCCACTTGGGCACATCATCCTCCGGAAGCTTTTACTGGGCAACAGTCAGAGCTCCGTGAATCAAGCTACTGGGAACACATGCGAAGTAAATGGGTAAAGAAAGGCAGGTCTGGATACCAAAATCACATTTCCCAACACCGCAGTGAGGCAGGTACTTATTTACTGCAGCTTCAAGATACGTAATTAGTCAAGGAGACTGTAATTTACTTAAAGAAAGGCAAATTTTTCCTTTTATTAATTTGCAATAGATTTGTAAAATAATCTTACAGCAGCTGGCTTTGCTTGAATCTGTTTCAAAAGTGTGATGTAAATACCGTCTCACACTATTTTGTTGCCTATTAGGGCTTTCTGGTAGGTGATACGACTGAGAGTGAGGAGAAAGAACACCACACATTTATTTTTAAAATCCTCATCACTAGCGATAAAACTTATGGGAGAAGTGAGCATACTTCCTATCTGTATGCGTTAAAAACAGACGTATCCAAAGTAAGTAAAATGTAAAAGATACAACTGGAAGGCTCCATACACAGCGGGTACAACTTAGCGCATTTTCAAAAGCTGTTTCAACTGTGTTTAAAAGGAGTAGCAAATTCCCAAATTAAATCATGCTATTTATAGCAAAGACAAAGAGCTTCACACAGCAGGAGGATGTACTAAAGAACCATTTTTTCCCACCTGTTTCCTTTGCAAGGGTTTAAGTCTCTCTATCTACATCTTCCTAGTAATCGCATATCTGAAGTAATTCATCTCAGTTATTGTGAAACAATAGGGAGGGTGCCAATAATCGATCTGGGATTCATGACACTTGGCTTTTTTTAGCAGTAAACTTCTGCGATTCTAATCTTCACTCAGCAGATTAGAATTTCATATCAGAATCACAGGAAAATAAACACCATACCTAAGTATTTATCACTGGCCTACTTGCTGTTCACACACTTGGCTGTCACAGGCACCAACTTATATCCAACTCATACGTGCAATATAACACTGAGATCCAGGAGGCAGTGACTACAGGACCAAAGCTTTATTTCAACTATAACGCAGTATATCCATGGATTATAATCCTTGAGCAAACAGCATATCACAGTAATGAAGACCTTAGCATTACAAATATGTTAAAACAGCTTGCATTTGGGGTGATATTTAAGGTCAAGTTGTATCTGAACACAACTATTAAAATATTATGAAAATTACCATTATGGAGTAAATAATATTTTCTTTCAGATATAACCTCTAAAAGTACATTCCATTTCAAATTTGGTTTTCTTATTTTTCAGTACCAACAAGCTCAAACTGAGCATCTCTATCCCAAACCTGCTCTATGTGAATGAAAAAGACAAATGAAGAACTATAAGTTCAGCCAAAAATTTAGCTCCCAACTCCTATGAAAACATGACCCTGAATAAATACAGTCAAGAGGATACCATAGTGTCAAATACCATTTGTCCAAACCAACTTATTATTTCAAATGTACTCCCAAATTAAAATAATATTTTGAGGAAGATTCTGCAGAGTAAGAAATTTCTTATCCTAGGGAAAACTAACGTGCCTTCTGCTCCTGCCCC
The DNA here is from genome assembly GCA_035583135.1 of Lophotriccus pileatus. Taxonomy (NCBI): domain Eukaryota; kingdom Metazoa; phylum Chordata; class Aves; order Passeriformes; family Tyrannidae; genus Lophotriccus; species Lophotriccus pileatus. Next base: position 7,323,670 of record JAWWES010000024.1, read on the forward strand.
CACAGCCAGAATAACTGAGAAAGTAAAAAGCCTGGGAATGTGATGGCAGAGGTGACAAGATGGGTGAACAGGCTGCGCTCCTGGGTAAGCATTGGGGTTACTCATCTGTGCATAAACCTAAAAAAGGATGATTAATCATTTCTTCTTGCAAGATACTCAAAGATGAACTTATGTACAGGCAAAACCTTTGGGTTTTCTCGCTGCTCTTCTCTCAATTGCTGTTCCCCACCCACCAGAAAAGCACAAGAAGCAACAGGCTCTTAGACCGCTGCAGCTAATGTATGTATATATTTTAACATAAAAGGGCAAGTAGCAAGTCAAGACGGCAGAGTAAAAAGTTAGAGGTTTTTTTAGGGAAAAACATTTAGTCAGGATGGGTAAGAAATTACAGAAGATATCCATGATGTAATAGCTACAATATATATTTTATGTTTATATATATATGTGTATATATAAATATATATGTATATACATAAAAACTTGGGAAAAGATGTGGTCTCTACACAGAATCAATACGTTTAAGTAATAGCCTTGACTTGGTGTAGAACACCCATTCAAGATGTCATATAAAGCCAATATTGAATCATATCAGTATCAATCAGTTTGGGGAATTTTTAAAATTCTTTTAAACACATTAAAGTTTCTCATTTGCTTTCTCCAGTCTGTATCTATAGAAAGGCAAGCAGCAAGGTAGCCCTGTTGTAGTAAACTAAACTCAACAAATTAGGTAGAACAGGAGATGCAATATAATTATGTTTACTGTGTGCCCCAAGGTCTGTGCCAAATCAGGAAACACTCACTCCTATACCTTAATGTCCCTGCTGTGTCCCCCCTGCCCCTACTGCTGTGCTGTTTCACAGTCACAGGCAATTGCATTCATTTGTTTCAGGCCACAGGCCAACATGAAGGCCCTTGTCTCTGAGAGCAGTCACCTACACACATTCCTGCTTTTAATGTTTCTCTTCAATTTTTACTTTTCTGGACACGTTCCTATTCAGCTTTCCTTGCCCTCGTTGTCCTAGTGCTTCTGAAGTTATGCTGCAGGAAAAATTAAACTCCTTCTTTGAAGATAATTTCATTTTAATCTCAAACATGCTACGTGAACACCCCACTGCAGCATGGAAACTACTCTAATCCTGCTTGCAGGTGCCTTTCACTGCATGCTGCCAAATCCTCATCCATCCAGCTGCCATGCCCTCAGTGTCCACACACTTAGCTCTCCTTCCAGGGGAATTCACAAGGGGCAAGGAGATAGTGAGCATCTGCATTGTGTCCCAGTGGTGAGGCGGAGTCGAAAGAGATAAAGACCCAGATTATTCGAATGTATAAAGTACTTAGGGGCCCAGATTTTAGTTTAAGTGATTTCCCTTTGGATGCAAAGGCTGGGATGAATCCCGGTCTTTGTTAGTGCCTAACTGCTCACCCATCCCTTCATTCTGGGCATCATGTGTAATAGCTTTTCCCTTCTTGTCTGCTCAACTGGTTCCAAGTATTTGCTTTTTAAATGTGAGCTCTACAACTGTAAGATCCATCCACATTCCCGCTAAATCAGATTGAGAATCACATTGTGAGCTTACAGAAGAAAATATTACCAAGTTGTCTTTGTGACAGAACACTGAGTAGGTATAAAATTGCAATAGTCTCTATGCCAGGTTTTTTTTAAGCTCTCAGCTTGTAAGATGAAAGCCTAATTTGATATTTTTGTAGTTATATAACAGTTCTAATATTTTGTGACATTTTGTATTGTGACACTATAGATGAAATTGTCATCGGACTGACACCCTTTACTGTTTATTCCTTAATTACAACTGTTAACAACACTGCAGAGAAGCGTGCTAATCTGCCATCACATATTATGAAAACAACGTTATTGTTACAAACACCAACACCCACTCAACAGGATAATTCTAAGATGGCAGTTTCTGTAAAAACTTATCAGTTTAATGGACACTTCAATAGAAAAAGTTTTAAATGAACTCTTAATATTCCTGTGGAAAACATATAAAAATTTTATATCGCAGCTGAAGTTTTGATTTTATTGTGTCAGTGATTCTTCATGCTACATAGAGATATATATTTAATTAGTAGGTTACATCTCTGCAGCATGGAGATGCATAGCCAGTTAACTAGTAGCTTAGAAAAATTTGTAATCATTACATTTTCATATCCTCAGACACTGGTAGAGACAAATTTTTTTTTCTCCTACTTCCAGGTTGGGATGGAATTATATTGTTGGATACGAGATTAAATTTTAACAGTATATTAGCTCGAGTCCAGGTTCTTAATAATAATAAAAACCAGTATTTTCTAGGCTTCTTTTTCTTAGGAAGGATTCAATTTCTGCAGACCACATCTGCATTCTTCCATATCTGGAAGGATGTTCCACTGAACTGATAATGAAGTTCTGTACTGTGAATTTTTCATACCAAGTTAGCCCACTGCACAATTAAACTTACCAATACTACAGCTCTGCAGGAGGAAGCTGAGGACCTGTTCAGTGGCTTAAAATGAAAATATTATCTCCTCAACTTCTATAGATGTTTCGTTTTTGGACAGCCACTTGCAGCTACCTTTCAGTTTGCTTCTCTCAAACTTTTCATGTCTAAGAAAAAGTTCTCACTTGTAGATTATATCAACAGAATGAAAATAGCATTAAGGGCAGCCTCGAAGTAGCAAAAAGCCCCGGAGACTTGTTTACCTACCCCTTAGACAGGAAATACAACGTAGGCAGGAGGAGGTTGGGAAAGCAGCAGTGGTTACTGGAGTGAGGTGTAGAAGTGATGAAAGTGGCGATGACAAAAATCAGGGAAAACAGGATATGGAAATTCAAGGTTGTTCCTTCCACTACTGCTCTCATGAAGGTTTTTACAGATTCCTGGTGCTAAACCAAGGCTACCCTGTCTGATGCACGCAACCTGCCTTTCCTCCTAATGGTAAATTCCTGCTCTCTCCCTCAACCACGAACAGGCATGCAGCACAGATGACTGAAGTGAAGAAAGATAATGCAAGAATCTGTCTTTACTTATCGCACTTACATGTAGAAGCAGAGGATTAAAAATAACCTAAAACTCTTCTCATACTGAAAAAGCAATTGCCTTGGTGGAAATCTATACACCAGTGTTTCTCACTCTTGATCCTAAAAATCCCTTTGAGGAATTGCTTCTCTAATTCAGAATAAAAATAAGGAATTTTATACAATGTAACAATGGAATCAATTTATCCAATATAGTTAATTTTAATTATTTACATTTCAATTTAATGGCATGATACTCTGATGATCTTCTCTGCTTAAGTAATAAATTACAAAACAAAATGCAACTAGAATGGTTATTTTTGTGAGTCTTCTTCTGAGTAGTTTATGTTCTGCTTTGTAGCTTTCATTTTCTTAAAGCCAATAGGAACTTCTGCTCTTCCTAAAAGAAATTCTTCCCACTTGGGAAGAGATTCTTTTATTGACGCCCAATAGAGAGTCTGAGAAAGATATAAGAAAAAATAAACTTAATTTCAAAATCTGTGTCATCCTGTTTAAAACAATATAAATATGCAAAACATTATTAAATCTTACTTTATGAGTGAAGCAATTCAGAAAACAACAATGTACTTACACATGAAATTTCAGATTTCTAGTATGATACAAAATATCAGCCTGGAAAGATTTTATTCTGCAGCATGAACCGTGAAGTGACTGAATGTGCCCTCTTGTGGTAAGCAACAGATTAGTTTAGACCCTCACAGTCCCTTTAATAAACTATTTTTCGTGATAATATATTTTTCCTGAAGTAGCTTTTATATTTAAGTATGTACGTTAGTGGAATTTAATTTTGAAGTGGAAGAAAAAATGGTTTAATATTGGAAATGAAAAGTGCACATTTACCAGCGTAAATTGATTATGCTAGAAGAGTCTGCAGTAATATAGTTCCAAATATTTGAGTAAAATTTTCGATGTGATAACTCCCTGATGAAGTAATAATCCGCAGTATTTGGACCAACAAATAATACAAAAAAACCCCCCAACTGTATACTTAGCTTACAGTTGAGGAAAACCACTGTGAATTATCTAACCCTTCCTCCTGCATTATGCTGTGCCTCTGAGTAAGGAATTTAACTTATTTTTTTATCTGTGGAATTCATCATTCATCATTTTTGTATTGGTATCCTAACGATAGCTTTGTTGTTTGTAGTATTTTCAGGAAAATTTTAAGTGTTGTGTATTATCTTTTTTCCACAAAATAATGTGATTGAAGAACCGTATTAAGCCAACACCTTAATCCATCCACCAACAAAAGTATTTTTAGTCACTGATGTCCATTCAGAAAAAAGTAATTTTGTAGTAGAGAACAGTTATGGTACATATGTAGTGAGCCTTTTTATTTTACTTAATTATGTAATGTGGGAGAAACGCAGCACAAAACTGAACATCTCCCTGCAGAGTATTAGATGCCTGGCTAATCACTTTGATCCTTGCATGTAGCTCAGATATAACTATGGCTCTTGCAGATTTACAAAAATATTTTCTTCAACAGATTTACTCAAAGAATCTTTTTGACAAGCATATGTGCTGTCACAAAAAACTACTCCGACTTAGCAAGCTGGGGATCCATTATAGCCATAACTTTCAGAGTATATTAATACAGACACATATATGGCTGAGTGAAATATGCTCAGAAGTGTTTTGGAACAAAGCACGCACAAGAATTTTGTACCATGAAAGAAAGTTTTCTTTTTCCGCTATTTATAGCACTCCTCTCTAGAAGTATAAAAAAAAAAAAAAGCTGAAATAGGATCTTCTCCTCCAAATAGTAACTCTGTTCTCTCTAAAATTTCACCGCTGTTGCAGAGTGCAGACATTCTGCAGCCAGAGCAGTCGCTCTGCAGTCTCCAATTTGTGAGGACTTGGCTTTAATGGTGCAAGCAGCTTAACACCGAACAGAGGACAGAGGGAGCAGCAGTCCAAATCTGACCCAGTTAGTGTCTCAAAAGTCCTCAAGGAGTCTAGAACTACTTCCAAACACAGTCAAAATAGGTTCAATATTAGTAGCTTGGCATCTTTCCTAGCATCAACCAAGATGTACAGGTATCCAGGGAAAAAAATGTACCCTTTTGCCTAAAAATGTCTAAAAATAAGAATAATAAAAAAGCCACTGTCACAGTCACAGCAGGCTGTTTACAAAATGCAATGACAGATAAAAACTTTTAACAGTAACCAGAACAAGAAGTGATGCCTCTCATTTAAGTAATAGCCTAAGCATGACAACACTTGCCCAGCAGGTGTGAAGCTAAGGCACAATACACCTCTTTTCACAGCTGACAGAGCTAAGAATGTACCTTTGCCCTCCCCTGACAGTGCCCCAGCACCCAAACCTGTGTGGGACACTGTGCTGCTGTGCCTGTGAGGACTAAGCCACCACACAGTGCAGAACCCACAAGCCACTGGGGCAAGAAACACAAGTGGGAATCCGACTGCTCAAACTTTTTGTATTTAAATAATGTTTTAGAGACTCCAGGTCGAGAGGCAAAAATAGTGTTCCTGCAGCAGCAGCGTTTTTTGTAAGCTTCCATACAACCATAAAATAACTGAAGTGAAATTTTCTCTGTTCATGTTGATAAACTGTTGACCCTGAAACGTAGAGATGACAGTCTGTGGCAAACTGAGAATGGGATGACCATATAAAACAAACTAAATTACTCTGATATAATAAACACAGTAATCTTCTGATATTCACAATATTAACTTTTTATATTTGACTTCATTTTTAAATAGAATTTTGTATAGATCTGAAAGCCGATAAATATTTCCACCAGAATGCTCCAGAATCTAGGGACCTTGCCCCAGAATTTAGGTTCAGCTTGCTACACAGTACACAGGCCTTTGGCTATACCAGTCACTGGATTTTAAAATCAATTATTTTCACTTTAAGAACATGCTTCAGGGGAAAAAAAAACCCAACAAAATATTTGGTAAACAGCAAACAAAAAGACAGAGTTCTAGGACTTACTTCTAACTTAATAGTTTCGGGATGTGGATGTAAATACACTCTTTCTTGCAGCCTTTTTTCTGCTGCTTCTATATCCTAAAACACAGGCAAAGTACATTTTTAAAACAAACACTGGGAATTTTAAAAGGAAAATGCACACTTAGATAAAGACATTTCACTTAATAAACCCATTAAATCTAAAAAGCATTCAAATAATCACACTGAAGTTCAAATCCTTGTGTAGCCATTCTGAAATCCAACTTACACTAGTTAGACTAACACCCTACAGCTGCTAAATATGTTTGCTGTACCTTTTTCATCCAAGAGTACATTTCAGAACCATGTAGGACTGCTGCTGTAAAACACCGTTATTCTCTCTGGACATCAGGGTAAATTAGTTAAATTCTGTTCTATAAAACTTAAGGAAATAGAGGGGAATAGAACATCTTTTTCTGTGCTACAAGAAGACTGAAGTATGTATTCTAGCTACTGTAACTGTAAAATAACTAGGCAAATTATGTGCAAGATCTTTACTTCTTAAGACAAAGATGACTTGCTAATATGCATGCATAACATGTGCACAAAAATGTAGAGCTGCAGCAAGCTGTTCACCAGACAAACTTGGATGACAATGCACCTCACATAGCTTTCTTACAAAAAAAAATCAGTATTTGGGTTTCTGCTTGTCCAGTGGATGTGTGCTGGATTCACAAAGGCCTAAATACATTAAAAGAAAAAAAAAAAAAGAAGAAAAAAAAAAGAAGCTACCAAAAAAACAACAGCAACAAACAAATCAAAGCATGCCCCCAAATTCAGCACCCTCCCCCTCTGAAGTTCTGACCCGTTCTTGTGGGCTTAGTTCCATACCCAAACATTGAAGAGATTGAGTGGTGGGCAGATGAAGAGAGACAGAAAGGGACGTGGGAGTGGGGTGTGAAGAAGCCAAAGCTGAACAGAGTGGAGGGGGAAAGAAAGTATAGCAGATGGCAGAGTTGGGAGCAGAGAGCGGGTGTGAAGAGTACAACAGAAAAACTAAATGAGAGAGGAAATTCCCCAAAGGGACTTCCCAAATATTCACCACCACTGCCGCTGAAAGGAAGAGTGAGATTCTGGAGGAGCATATCCACAAGAGAGACCAAACATGATTACTCGTATTGAATAATAGCCAGTCTGAATACTTCAGTAAGAACACAGTGCTTGACTCGGGTTTAGTTTGAAAAATATGACTCAAATTCAGTAGAATATGATTAATACAAGAAAAAAAAACCAGCCTTACTGTTAGCTGAAGTTCAACTTAGTGACAGATACAGTCAGTTCATTCAATTTACAGTCCTCATCTTATTTCATGAATTCCTTTTACAGTATGGCTGTATTCTCTTGTACACGATCACAAACCTAATCCAAGCAAAACCATTCTCCCTTTTTTACAGCAAAATCCATACTGCTGTAGAAAGTTAAAGGAGGTTTGAGAAAAATCCGAGACTTAGTTTGCTCTATCCAAATCCTCGGAAGCAGCAAGTAGCTGTCCCTTCTCAGGTGAGAAAAGACTAATGGGATAAACACAAAGGGGGAAAAGAGCAATGACAGAAGCCATTTGATATCATGATGTTAAAGTAACAGAGGCCAACACAAACTGAAGTAACTCAAGCAAGGAATTTCCCTGGTGCACGTACTTAGAACAGGTACACCACCACCAGCACCAAACGTAGCTCGCGTTAGAATAGCTCAGGCCAAGTCTGGAGAATTTATCACCACACTGGAAAAAGGATCAATCAGTAACGTTCACCTCATTCTTCCATAAGATTTTCCTCCTTTCTGACTCCTTCTTCCTAATTACTGTAGGAATTTTAGCAGGAAGGAAGAACATCAATCATTACTTCTTTATATACTCAGCCAAGTCACTGGAATGTTTATGGTGATAGGAAATGAGTGTCTCTCAGGCAAGAAAGGAGACAGCAGTTGTGCATATATGTTTAGAAGAGAAGGTCACTTTGGCATAGCCTAGATATTGGACGTGTCTTTTTGTTGCTCACTCCAGTTTGTATGTTGTGCAGTCCATTGTCATTCAGAATACTGATTTAATGACAGACAGTGAAAGAAATTTTTGCTGGAAGGTGTAGTATGCTTTAGAAAATAACTGTAACTACTGAAAGATTAGATGGCACTTCTTGTGTGTCTACACAAGTGGTAAGCTTTGTAGGAAAAATAAATCCTTGTCATCAATATAAAAATAAATACGTCAGCAATATAAACTTCTTTGGAAAAAAACCAGCAAATCGAATATGTCACAGTACTGAAAAAAAGAGAGCATCTTACACTGCTTCCCCTAAAACCACAGAGATTGGAACAAAAACAATTTCAAGACCCTTCCCCAGAGGTAAAATGGAATGCGTGACACATGCATCGCTTTTAGGGGACCAAATTCAGCTGTCACTTATATTGATATCAGTCTGGCAGAATCCCACTTAAATAATTCTGGAATTACATGCCTGGGAAGGAAAGCAAATTTGCTCTAAATTACCTTCCCAATACTAATTACTATACAGCACATTCTTTCTTTTCTATTTCATGTTACAAGCTGTTGCAAAGTAATACATATTTCTAAACACAAGAAATATCACTGAGAAACAAATGTCATAAATTAGATTACAAATACTAGTCTAATTTCTGCTTTTATTACGACAACATTATATAAGCACCAAATGATACAGATTTCCCCAAATCTGCAGCCTCCCTCTAAAGACATCAAGGAAAATACTCTGATAATTATGTTAAAATGCTGAACAAGTGCTTATAATGTCAAAATTTCAATTAAAAAAAAGGTTAGTTCCTTGCTTACTACTGATTAGAATTTAATCTTGAAATCTTTCCTGTGCATAAATACCAACTAGCACAGAGAAAGATAAATGCCTTTTGCTACGATCTATTACTGAAAACAACTGATTTTGCTTACACGCAGAAAACCAGAAATGCAAATAAAAAAATAACACTTCGTCATGTCCATGTATTTTTGAGTAGGCCAAATCAACAACTCTCCACATGGTAACTGTGAAATGTACAGTGCCTGGTATCAGGAACAATATTCTGAAGCTGGCACATTAATCAGTCTTGTTTTCAAGCTTCTCATATATTATGCTGCATAGATTTTTTTTCCCTGTTTTCTTCTGTTATCAAAAAGCATCTGCAGGAGTGCATGCTTGTTAAAACTAGTATAAAATTAATAGATTTAAACTGATTTATGCTACTTTATCCTGCAACAGAATTTGTTTTGATACATATGTTTTTGCTTTTTTTCTGTACAAACACCAACATTTTTGACACTTGAAAGGAACAATTTTGAGGATGTGACAGAAGACGGCAAATATCTGTTTAACTGCAGAAATATTTACACTCTGTATATGTCTGAGCTATTGTTAACATTTCCAATACAATAAAACTTCCACCATGGAAAAACAAACCCCGCATTTATTGTGCTTGCCTGCATGTGTAAACTGAGAACGCATTTATAAATGCAAATAATTTATAAAATACTATATTTACGAAGTAAAAATCTAACCTAAAATGCATATGGAAAATGGGATCATAACGGCTGAAATTACTAAATTGATGGAGGAGGAGCTATGGAAAAAAAAAATCCAAACCATTCACTTCTCCCTGGCCTCCCAGTGAAGCACCTGCACTTATCCTTATCCAGTACAGCGGGACTTGATTGTCCCAGCCCAGAATGCACCAGTTTGACAGTCCAAGCCGAAAAATCTTCCTTGTCACAGAACAGTTAAGAAGGCATCCCTATCTAACTGTTCCACCTTGTCTACCCCTCCCTGAATATAACTTCCATTTAAATACAAAGAGGGCCTTCAATGGAATTATACCCACCCAAAATCTGAACATTTTAAACCTGAACCAGGCTCTGCATGAAGAAGCAAAAGATTTTGGGTGACACAAATTAATCTTGTAATCATCTAGAGTAAAATTTACTTTTCCAGTAAACACAATATACACAATTTGGACCCTTAATAAAAATGAGTTTAAAGAAAATACACAGGAGGTTCAGTTTTCTGCTATTTCCCGAACAACCAACAGGTATTTTTCAAATGCATCATGCCAGTGGCCAAGTGCATCTCTTCAAACTCAGCCTGGGGTTCCAGAGGAGGCTTTTAGCATTCCAGCCCCTGCCATCAAACCTGGATCTTTTTAATTACCCATTCTCCAGTGCCTGCTGAATTTCTCTAGGAAACACAAATCTTACCTAAATCCAACAAGAGGTATGTTGGAACACCTGTGAACAGTATAATAATGGTGTCACCTCTAGGAAGAACCAGAAACACCAAACACTACTTTTACAGACTTGCAAGTAAGATTCCTGCAGTCACTCTACACTTCTTTAAAGAAAAATACCAAACTGAAAATCTCTTCCACAACTTAATGCAATCAAGGTGGGAGAACAGTTCCTCTCCTGGACCAAAAGTGCTGTAGCCTGGTCAGCCCCTTTCCAAACACACACCCGTGCCTTGAATCAAAGCATAGAGGCTGTGAGTCCTGTCAGTCCCCTAAGTTCTCTCAAGCAGACATGATGTAGCATGTGTTGCATCTCTTCATGTACTTTAAAAAAAAAACAAACCACAAAACATAGTAACAGCTTCTACCAGGAGGCTTTTACAAGAAGGGCACGGGAAATAGGTAGTGATGCCATCAGATAATAAAGACTTGTCATTTAATACTTTTTGGTTGGGTTCCAGAAGAGGGAACTGTACAGAGGAGAATTCAAATGACAACTATACAGCAAACACTTTTTTTTTTTAATTATCTAAGCTACATAACCATGACATTTCGATGCGGTTCCTGGTAGTTGCAGAAACTTACATTTAAAAGTGCTGCATTCCTTTTATGAGCTGCATCAGCTGCTTGAGTTTGCCATGTCTTTTTAGTCTTTTTGTCTCCTAGATAAGTCTCCATCTGCTGTAGCAGCTCTGATCTCTGAGACAGTCTACAAAGGAAAACATTTTGCTAAGTGGGTAGAACATTTTGCTCAGGAGCTAGAAAATAACCTTTTTACCTTACCCAGTTTTCTCAAAACTATGGGGCTAATTAAGCCGGCTGCAGGGTGGGTGTGCTGGAGGAGGGAAAAGGTACAGGCAAGGCATCACCTGCTGTGCTTGTATGAAGCTATAATGTTGTAACCATCAGCCCTCATATGCTAAGGTGCTTAGAAACACTGAATCTCCCAGAACAGGAAAGACAGGGTGGGTTGGGGTGACTTGATCAGTACTCCTTTTGCTCATTGGCACATACTGGTTGTTACAAGAAAAACAGATTTTTCTGAATCATTACTGTATTTGCCTCACAATCTGAGTTTACAGGGCAACAAAGAAGCCATTCTATAACTGAGGCGTTGAGTGAGAGAATCCAATTACTTTCCCCAAATAGGAATTTAACAGTGACAGGAGGTTAACAATGGAGATCTTAAACCAGTACCACCATTGGAAGTCAAAAAACTCATCAACCTAGATACCCTTAACGGCAGGCAAGGATGTGAACTCCAATGGTTCATGAAGGAAGGGTGCCACCTCCTGGAACTCCAGCCCCTTGCAGAGCTCAGATTTACGGGCACTGAGGGTCATGTGCAGGGAGGGAGGGAGGTCTCACCCGACCCCAGCACGAACTGCTGCGAGGCAGTGCACAACTACTTACATCTCCCCATGTCTTCGAGCAAGGTGAGCCTCCTGAGCCAAACAGGATGACATTTTCAGTTGTTCGCCCTGGTTTTGTCACCCTATAAAAGGAAAACCAAGTGAAATTAAAATCTTCCAAAGATATACATCAAGGTACACTTTTCAGTATTAAACAATTCTGGTTAAAAAGTTGCACACATTATATAATATAATATGTTAGCTATCTACACAAAACCTGCCACAAGACATCGCTACATTATGCTTTGAATACATTCACACTGCTAATGTTCACAATATGTTTTAGGAAAATCCTACCATATTCTAATAATTTATGAGAGAATTAAAATTTTACTTTTGAGTTTCAAATTCAGCATTAAGTTTTCTCAAGTATCAGATGCTTATAACTGCACACAAACTGTGCTTGCAAATATCATGTATTACTGTTTACAGTACTGATTTCTGGCTTTTGTCATGTTACAGTGAACACAAAGTTACTTGTAAGTATGATTTTTAACTACTTCTCACAGATACAGTGCCCCATTCGTAGGAAACTGTTTATGTACAGGCATGATTAAACTAAGTAACTTAAGCTAATAAACCATTTTTAAGCAGCTGAAAAATTAAGTGAAAACTTCTGAGCTCAGGTTTTCAGCACTGTAACTCAGTCCATGAGAGAGCACACAGTTTAAATAGTTTACATCTTACTGGTTCTTTTTGCTGAGCCATTAAGGGGATCAAGTGCCCCCTGATGCAAATAAAGATCCTACAGGACTTTTCAGAAGGCTGAAAGTGTTTTACAGCCTACTTTTTTTTTCACCTCAGAAGTGACTGCGTTGTCGTCACATCAAATAAAATTAAATAACTTATCACACGTTGATAAGATGAAAGGGTGCAAGAGCTGAAAGATCTCATCAAGGTAAAGAGAACGTTGGGAAAGGCCTCTTTGCAAAGAGTCACACTGAAACCAGCTATTTACACCTGGGCTCTGCCAAAGCTGGGGTCCATCATCTAAGATGCGTGCTTTACCATACTCCGAAAACACTTCTGTCCACCTGGCCTGTTGCTATAATGCTCCCCCTTCGCTCGCTCCTTCCCTCGGCCGGGGCACTTCGTGCTGTTCGCGCCATCTCTGCTCATCAGAAGCACCTTTAGGGGCCACGGGAGAAAACAGAGCACGGGCAGCGCCGCCGCACGCACCTCTTGCCTTTAGGGGCGCCCGCAGCTCTCAACGGGAGCGGTAAAGCAGCACCAGCCCGAGCATCCTCCTCCGCCCGCGGCACCGCGGGGCAACCGCTCCACCCGCAGCTGTCCCGGGCGGCTGCCAAGCCCGGAGACAGCCCGGGATGAGCCGCCGCGGGCAGCCCCCAGCTCGTCAGCAGCCCCGGGGAGGCCCCTGGGGCCGAGGGCGGAGGGACAGGACGGGACGGGACCCTTCGGCCCCGGGGCCGCTCCCCCTCAGGCCGCGGCCCTGACAGGGCGGGAGCGCCGCGCACTGCCTGAGCCCTACCATTGGGGAAAGGCAGCGGGGGGGAAGCAGGATTTACGATCGCGTCGGAATGCACCACCCCGCAGAATCGAGGGAGCAGAACTCTGGCGATAAACAAATAATTAAATAAACAAACAAACCGGGCCGTTTACCTTTAGCCTCTGCGGCCTCCAAAAGGAAGGCGACCACCGGCCATGTCTCCGGGACGCCTTAAAACACACCCCCCCCACCATCTCCCCCCGTACGGCTGCCATGGAGACGGCCGGAAAGGTGGGGCCGGGCCGTCGGCTCGGTGGGCGGGGTCGGGACCCGCCTTCGCCCCGGGGATTGGAGGAGCGGGACGGCGCCGGGCCAATCAGGACCGGGCCCGGAGCGCTGAGGGCGGGCGGGCCGTGCCGGGGGCGGTGCTGGGCCTGGCGGAGCCCGCGGGTCGCGGCCCCTCACGGGCGGTGCGGGGGGCAGTTTGCTTAAAACACTGTGCTCTGTCCCCGCACAAGGGGCACGGCGTTCCGCGTCCGGCCCCGGGAGTGCGCCCGGAGCGCCAGCCCGGTTCTGCACGTGGTTTCCAAACTCTCTGTTGTGATCCTGCCCCTGTGTGTCAGAGCCGAATTCCTTCCCGGCGCCAGTGCTGGGGAGTTGCTGAGGCGGCTCCAGTCCTTTACAGTAAAACTGTACTTCAAATCAAAATTTACTTCAAATAAAAAAGCACAATTACTCCACCTTTTTTTCTTTTTAATTGTTTTGTCCTTAGCAGAAAACATAAACCAAAATATTCCAAGCCACATAAAGCTGAAAGACAATTTTTTTTTTCATTTCATTGGTGCCCGATAGATTTATGCACATTTGCAGCTGCAGACAATTTCTAAAAGCTGCTCTGAAAGCGCTTGTATTCCCTAAATGTTTTCTTTCTAAGCATCCTCTGATCCTAGTTTAAGATGACTCATCACAGGCATTTTAATGAAGATCAGAAGTTTTTTTCTTGGGCTTATTAATATTTTTATATTTTCTATTTTTTCCCATTCTCTGATTTTATATTTCTGCAACAAATTCATATTAATTCACTTCATGACATAAATACAAGTTCTTTACTGTATTTGTCAACTTAACAGTGCTTATTGCAGCAGTCAGGATAAACAGTACTTAAAAACTTACTTTAATTTTTTTTTTCATTGTGATTTAAAGACAAGACTTTCTTATAAATGACACGGAGACATAGGAGTCAGTCCTCATTTCTAATGGTGCGGAAAGCTAATGGTTACGGTCTCACTAAATTTAACAGAAAGCCCAAGTGTTTTGCATATTCCACTTTGAGCTACGCCAGCTCCCTGTAATGGCCGTGATCTTTCTTTCTTGTAGCATTTAATGAATTTCAGGAAGAATAGAGACAAATTGAAGTTTGGTTTACATAAACCAGTATGGATGCCATTTGTGGAGAGAATGCAAAGAGCATTTTAGTTAAGTTACAGATACTATCAATTGTTCAGTGTAGCAGAAACAGAGACAGGATGGAAACCATAACTTCTGCCTTATGTGACAGTGGGTGAAGTTCATAGCTAATGAGCTATAAACTCTTATTTTAACCTAGGTCACTTCTGGACTTGTCAAGAATATAAACTTTAAACTCATTGAAAAAAAAAAAATAGTGCTAGTAACAGCCAGAAATCCCCATGTGCTGGTTTGGGATGGGGTACAGTTAATTCTCTTCACAGTAGCTGGTCTGGGGCTGTTTTGGATTTGTGCTGGAAACTGTTGATGATTTGGGGATGTTTTTATTACTGCTGGTCAGGGCTTACCTGGAGTTGAGGCCTTTTCTGCTTCCACTCCACCCTGTGGGGGTGCACAAGGAGTTGGGAGGAGACACAGCCGGGACAGCTGATCCCAACTGACCCAAGGGATGTCCCAGACCTTACGGTGTCATGCTCAGTGTATAGACCCAGGGGAAGAGGTCACGTACATGGGGAAAGGCATTCTCCTGCATACCTGAATGCACAGGCAGCTCACTGCATCGTGTTCTACTGTTAAATGTGTGTCATATCATGTGTGTTCCATCCCACCTCAGTTTCCAATTATATTGTGCATTTTACACAGAAAAAAACCCCACCTTTGATAATACTTACAAAAAGCCTTTTTTCCACCCCAATACTGTCTTCATTACTCCATTACTTCCTCTATCCTTATGGATATCCTTATGGATAGAAGAAGTTGGATCATTGCTACAAAAATTTGAAAAACTGGATACCTGCCAGTGGGACCCTGAGAGCTGTATTTACCGCCCAACTGTGCTCATAGGACCATGTGTGCATTTTGTAGTCCCTCTGCTGCTTGGTCACAGTCTGCAGTAGAAGTGTAAGCATGAGATTGTGTACTCTATGAACGCTTAAATATGTATTAAGGACTCAATGTTAGCACTGAAATGGGACCATTGTGCCCTTAGGTTTTTCTGAACCCTGCAATTTGATTTTGCTCTGAAAATTTAGAGAGGTTTCTGAGCGAAATTGGTGAATTGTGACACTAGGTGGCACTTAAATACAGCTAACAAATTTTTTTGTCTCTTTCAACCCACAAAAACAGTCAAACACATTCTGTTCTAACATGCAGTTAATTATATCCTCAAAATGATGTCTTGGATTGATATTACTAAACAAACATGTATAAAATGTAATTACCGACAAGTGAAATAAATACTGTGGGCTTATAATTGCAAGATATGTTTTTTGCTTGTAATATGCTACACACCTGTGCGTAGTTTATATAGATAGTATTTTATTTTGTCATTTTTACTAACATTTAGGATGGCACAATTTAGCTTTATGTGCGTTTAGTTACTGCTACAAATTTTTGCCATATGTCAGTTTTTAAGGAAGGAAATGTTTTTATGTACTGGGATTGCAAGACATGATTATTTCAAAGGGAAAACTGTAAGAAAGGAGTTTTGCTACACGAAACCGCTTCAAAACTTTTTTAAAGAAATGCATATATTTCATGTTTTTTTGCTTTGCTTTCCTCTTCCTTTTGTCTTCCCTTACCTTTTGGAGGTACACCAAAAGTACACCATAAGTACAGTAGCTTAATATCCACTTTGAGGTCTGAGGTGTAATGGTTCATAAACCTTTGTTAAGTGACACCATTGGTAAAATACCTCAGGCCTGTGGGACAGTCTGAGAGCCGTGAAGTCCCACCAGAGCACCTTATGGCCATCACCTTGGCTTCTGGCAGCTTTTTCTGTCAACTGCAGAAGTTGTCAGCAGCATCCCACACAACCGCACAAGACCTGTGTGAAGCAGCTTTAAGGTACAACCAGCTAAAAAGGCAAAAGCGTGCAAGGAAATGTCCTCCCAGAGCAGGAGTGACCTAATAAAGAATGTTTCAAGTAGAGATAAAAGCCTGATAAATAGGACAAAGCTAAGAACATCAGTATTCAAGTGCAAATTTTTTTTTTCTTTTTTTGAGAAAGATCCTTTAAGGTTCTGGAAATACAAGCTAGCCCAGAAGTTCTTCAGCCAGTTTACTGATACACCCACTCACTCTTGTCAAAAGGATACAGGGTATGTTGTCTCCATCAGTAGTTCCTATGCTATAGCTACTTCTTTTTGAAGAGTTCAAGAAAATAATTTGGCCCTTAAGCAATGATATTAAGCCTTCTCTTTAAAAAAAAGTTAAAAAAAATCTACAGGTCTCAACTACTTTAACAGATATACAAGTAGTAGAGTGCTTTACAAGTAATTATAATAACTATTTACAGTAATTAGCTTGAATCTAATTGCTTCTCAGCATGTTAGGGTAGTAAATTACAGCTTTATTTCAAACAACTCCTGTTGTCTGTTTTCCCTAAACTCCACACAGGAAACCCAATAAAAACAAACACTTGGAGAACCACTATTCTCAGTTCCTGTTTGAAGTAGGTCGAATGGAGGTACTTAGCTTTGATCTTACAAGCAGCATTTCCCTGCCCATGTAGGCTGCATCTTTCCTCCCCAGCACACTGACAGCAAGGTCCTCTTGAGAGCAAAAGAGGGTGAACAAGAGGGACAGAAATACACCTTGTGGCTCCTAAGGCAGAGAGTCCTGTCAGATGGTTTATATATGGGAAGGCTGGTTTTCCCAGACTCCCCCCTGCAATCAATGCAAAGAGATCAGCTCTGGACCTCAGTGTAGGCACTAGGCTGAGCATTTGGAGTTGCTCTGAAGGACTAGAGGTGTCGTTCTCTACAAGCTACGAAGGGAGCTTTGAGAAAATGCCTTCCTGAGATTGGTGCCTGTAATTATGCACCTGATCAGTGTCTGACCATCTGCTTCAAAACCATCCACAGCTTATGTCTTTCACACCCTAGTGGAGGTTCATTGGAGTTCCTCAAGGCTGACCCTGCCTGCTGCACAGACAGCAAGTCTGTCAGCTTTGGTCTGCTTTGAGATTCCTATTTGAAACCGTAGCAAGTTCACTGAGGAGCAGGTCAGTGCCTGCTGATTTCACGTGGATCCAGTCCCATGCAGGTACTGCTGGGTATTTAAACAGTCCAACTGAATTACCACAACATTTCAAATGAACTGGGCTATTTGACTTTGTGTCCGCTCTTACTCCAGGTTGATGATAGACACCATCTTCAGTTCCAGGACATTTGCATTGGGTATACAAGTCACCCTGTAACTTTTAGCCACTGTAAGGAAGTGATGCTATTGCCATCTGGTCTTACATTAAAATTGTCTTATTCTATAATGATGATACATCTACAGCAGCAAAAAGTACTTTGAATTTTAATATGTGCGTTTATGCGACTGTCAAGATGCCTGATATTAATAGCATGACTTTTACTGTAAGCAGAGGTAGAAGAAATAACACCACCTTCACAGTTCTGGCACAGTTTCCTTAAGAGCTGAATTCTCAGACCATCATTTCTGTTTTTTTTGTCATACAAACCTCAGGAGCAATGTTTTGGTGTTTTGTTTGTTTGGTTTTTTTTTGTTTAGATTTTGAATGCTTTTATTATGAGTTTCTTCAATTCCTGAGAGAAATCAGAGAAGCAACAATGCTTCACTTGTTGCATAACGTCAACATTTACTGACAATAAAAATAACTGAACTTGCACAAGAAGCCAGTTTCTAATAAACCCTTTTACCAGAGTGTTGTTATGAGGCTTGAGCTTTTCACTTTTTACAAAAAAGACGCTTTTTAAAGAAAGGTCAGTCAATCTTTTTAGAAGGATTTAATAAATGACTTTTCCCCCCATACCGAATTTAGTCTTTTGTTGAATTGTTTCCGCTCCTATTAAAGCTTCACAAAAATGTACCTTCTATTATATTTCTTCTAATAGGTTTCTCAGCCTTATAACTGTAATAAATTTGTCAGTCTAGCTCCGCTGAACACTGGACTTGAAAATTCTACCACAACAGATTAGAAATATAACCATTTCTAAATCCTTTCAAGAAGTTTTACCCTTTCTTTCAACACATTTTATGTACTCAGCAATTCAGTGAAAATAACCTTTCAGAGTCATTCTTTAAACTCTTTTTCTTGGTGATAGCACAGTCGAGTCATTTGATCAGTCAGTCAGAAAGCCCGAGTTCTGCTCCCATCTCTGCCGGGATGGATTCATAGTCTGAATCAACTCGTTGAAAGCCAATGTTTTCTTAAGTGTTCATTCAGAGGAAATAACCAACCTGACCCACATAAGACTTGATTTTCAGAGCAGCTGAGTGCTCAGACCTGCAATTTCAATAATTTTGAGCAGTGCCCTTAGCACTGCAGGAAAGAACAAAGAAGTCTAGTGGCATCTTGTTTGGACACTAGAAATGAAAATTCCTCTATTTTACTTCTATGAAATTTGGTTGTTGATTTTTTTCTTTTTCCCTTTTTTTTTTTTTTAGCAAAGAAATTACATTTTTTAGAAACACACAATATTGTTTTAATAAACAATTCCCTGATTCTCTTGAGGAAATGTTTTGAAGTTTGAATGGATTAATGTAAAGTGAATGTAACAAAAAGTTTAGAACATTAATAACCACTCTAAAAGCAAAGAAGCAAGCAGCATGATCACATAAATCTAAGAAAAGCAAATAGAATCTAAATATCTCTAGCCCTGTGTCATAAAATGAACCAACTTTTCTTTATAACACTGTGTAAAGTAGAAATAGCAATGTATCATATTTGCTTTGTATGGATGAATGGGAAGCAGAGAGAGGCAAGGGTTATCTAAGTAATATAAAAATGTAATTAATCAATATGTCCAAAGGGCACAAATAATCTGCACTAATCCCAAACAACAGCACATATTTTATCCTTCAATTTACCCCCCACTCTTCAAGTTTACCCTTTAATCAGCAAATGGAGAAAATGTGGATTATCTCACTGTTCTTTCCTTGTGAGAAAATTGTTCAGGGATCTCCTTGCAAGCCTGTCATGGCTCATTCTACTTATTTGACCAGCTGTGATGATTCTGGTGTGTTTCTGGTCACCTGAGTTCAAGAAAAATGAAAAGGTATAGAAAAAGCTTTTAGGATGATCAAGATAGTGGAGCAAGCTTGTTTTGTGAGAAAAGATTAAAATATTTGGCTTATTTATCAAAACAGAAGCAGGAAGAGTATCTGATTGTTTTCTACTAACACATGATAACGTTATCATCACTGAAAAAAATCTTTTAAAGCAAAAAGATAGTGCTGGCAGAAGAACAAATGGATGTAATCCAGTTGTGTCCCTGCCCATGGCAGGGGGGCTGGAACTAGATGACCTTTAAGGTCCCTTCCAACCCAAACCATTCTATGATTTTATAATGAATAAACCTTCTATTGAACAGAGAAGTTTTAGGAAAGTACTTAAGCAGGTGAACTTCTAGGGCAGCCTCCTAGACAGAATAGAGGGGGAGGAAGAGCAAGAAAATGGGGCCATTTTAACACAGACCTTCATCCGTTTGTGACACACAGTCTGAGCCGTGGCTTTCCTGTGACCTTCAGAGGGAAGCCTGACTTGCAGAGCCTTTCCAAAGACAAGTCTTTCTAGCAGACATGTTCTGCTGAGCAGTGCTGGTGAAGTGCCAGAATCCCATCATCAGCACCAATATTGTTATCAGCTGCTAGTCGTCATTGAGAGAAAACTTGGAAGTTAAAGCTCCAAGTCACCTGCTGCTCTGTGCCTCTGGCTATTCAGTACTGCAGAGGGAAAACCTGTAATGAAGCACACAGTGTGCAGTCTGCTGGGCTCTGCCTGCCAAGGCAGCCTGACCAGTTGACACCAGTGCTCTGCAGGAGTGTAGAGCGTTGCTACACCATTCAGGCATCGGAAGGAGAATGTTTTGAACACAATATCCCCGTGGTTTTAACACAAGATCTTCCTGCCTGTGTAGGCTTCCTAATGTAACCTTCTGTTTTCTGTGATCTCCCTATGAGCTTTACATTACAAAGTCCTACATGACATTATTTGTAGTTGGATGTTTGTCTGAACCTATTTCATAGCCTAAGGCGCACAAAGGCAGTTGAATTTAAATTTTAGCTTTCGAGTTAGTTTTCAAACACTGTCAGTTTACAATATTAAAATAACAGCAAGTTCTAACAACATTCTCAGATTTTCTTGCCCAGTTGACTGTCTTTGGCATTACTGAACCAGACTCTATTTGTGATCAGAGTTATGGACAGCACTGTGGAGCCCAGGCTTTAAAACAACTCACTAAAAATGTCAGTGCTGCCATTGATGTGAAAAGGGTCAGTGCTTGCTTTTCTGTCATTTATGTTTCAGCCTAGCAATAATATGGTAAAGGAGATTTTCTTTGGAAAGGTGAAGCAGTAGGAAATACGAGAAAATAAATACATTCCAAGGAATGAGAAAATTACTTTCCTTAGAGAGTATAATTTATTTTCTTCATTAAACCATATCACAGAAAGATATCAGTTGATGGTTAGCTGTTTAGCTTCTGAAAATAGACATGACTGACAAAAGCTGTAGAGTTACAGCAGTTTATATCATTTTTTTAAAAGACAATGTTTTTCTATTTAAACTAGGCTTATGTGGTCATACTCTGTGTGTACGTAGCTGTGCACTCATGTGTGCACACACCTCTATTTTCAGTAATTTTTGAAGCTGACCCATTGCAGCCAAATTTAACACCAAGGTTACTTGTCCCAAAGACATCACAGTTCTAAAAGTTTGTTGTTTTTTTTTTTTTTTTTTAAATGGATGGCTATTCAGAGAAAAAGAAAGGCAGAAAGCAGAGGTTACCATTTGCAAGATGTCAGAGGGTCCGTATAGGGTTTTTCCTACCATCTCAATTCTATAGAAAATCAGGCTCCTTGGTTCTGTTATTCATAGAGCTGCTTATATACTTAGAATTTTTCTGTATTTAAAGCAAGCGAAATGAAACCAGTTTATATAAGCAATCAAACGATCTGTTGCTAAAATATGACTGCTGTATAAATCAAGCTGTTACTGAGATGCTCTAAATTTCCTCTCTGGAAATGGCTCTCTGTAATTGGCTAATCTCTCAAAATAATTTGTGATACCTTTTTACACATTGTGCCAACTGGAATAGTCAAACAGGGCTGATTAAAATTATGCTTCCGCAGTTCTATTTGAAAAACAATAGTCCAGAAGTTTTATGTACTTTTAATTGGTTTACACTGTTAGAGGCTCTGACAAGGGACTGCTGTCTCTGCACCAGAAGACACATAAGGAAGTCTAGAAATGATTATTAATTTCTGTTTGTGTGTGAGAGAATGTGGGTGTTACCTGTAAGAAAGATCACGAAAGCATCATTGGGATCCATGGCTAAATCCCACACAGCATGCTGAAGGTAAAAAGGTATGTCATCACAAGGTGCTGAAGGTACCTCCCAAAAATGTAATCTCTGGCAGTAAACAATCATTTTCGATGTAACCTGAGTATTACTTATTAAGCAGTCTGTAGACATAGCACAGAGTTAGGAGTAATTTTCATTTAAAATCAGGGACCAGTTCAGGAAAAGAAACTACAGGAATTCATTCTGAAAGGGAACCGAGTACTTTTTAAAAAATGAAGAGCCAGTAAATTTGGGAAGTTGGAATTATACAGGTCAGGAACTATTCAGTCACTGAGGCTTTCTAGAGATACGCTATGAAAGAGAATCAAAGTGAATCAGTAAAGAGAAATTTTAGAGGATTTTAGGTCTACTCCATTACTTCTGTCTCTCCAGCTGACAGCTCTTTTCCTTGTGCCTTCAGCCTTAGCCAGTGGGGTGGTAGGAGCGGAGAAGAGCACACACCCCCAACCAGATACCCACAGCAATACCCCACTGATGCTGACCAGAAGCTGCACTTGGTCATTCCACACCATCCCACACTGGTGTCGATGTGTGTGATAAAGCAATATATTGCTCTTGATTTTCCTCCCTTTTTGTGTTCTGCATCATACCAGACCGAGGGAAACCTTAAAGGCTAACAGCCACTAGTACAGTGTACAGCCTTGAGCAGCCTCTGGCCAGGCCACCCCTATTCCTCCGTGGGGGTCTGCAGAGCCAAGTGTGTAACACCAGGCTTTGTGGCAGTGTCAGGAGCAGCTCTCACCATGCACTTAAATCAGCAGCTGCTGCAGGATTTGCTCCTCTCAGCTAAGAGAGCCTTAATTGCTCATGTTTAGAATAGAGCAGAAAGGACATACCCATCTAAGGAATGTGCTTTCCACCTTGTTTTGACCTCCTGTCTTACTCTTCCACGCTGAGGTGGAAGAATAACCTCACAACCTGTCTCAGTGCTGTTAGCCCAATAATAACCCTGTATAAAGAGTTACCTTCTAATAAACTGTGTTTGCAAACACCACATAAGTTCAGAGAAAAAGGGGGGTTTTCTTTTCCCCTATAGTTTATTGAGAATTCTTTCTTTGTGTGGTCTCATAGTACATGCTTGCAAGACTGTAAGGGAGTACAACTCCTGCAAGGTTATGACAACATATGCCTTCCTTCTCACCTTCTTACCTGTGTTTAGATTTCATTCACTTGCTCATAAAAAAGCAATTGGATTAGTTTTAGGAAATGACTCAGTATGATATGGGGGTGAGGAGGAAGAGAGACAGGGAAAGGTCTCACAGCCCCAGCACTGAGATTTACAACAAATGCGGCTTGGGAATACCATTTGTTTACTGTGAGTAAAATTTTTAAAAGTAAGTTAGATTACTGCTACTTTATAGGCCAAAATATATGTCAAAAATCAGACTAAACTCAGTGGAAACACTAAGTTAGAAATGGCACAATTTGTTGTGAACTGTCAAGATGTTCTGAAAAACCTCATTTGTAGTTACAGAAAAACAAGGCACACTTCATAGGACTGCTCCACAAAGAACCATCCTTTTGCAGTCAGGGTGCAGGATTGTGATCTGTTTGCCATGGCACCACTGATGTTCCAGAAAGATCTTCCCAACAAAACACAGGCTGAAAAATCTTTATTACCGAGGGAGTAGGAATATTCAGGTTGTATCCTATTTTTAAGAAGGGACCAATAAAGGATACCCAGGGAAAGTGATAAAGAACAACAGACATTAATTCTTACCAGGCTTTGACAATCTGTAGACCAGGCACATCTTGAAGCAGAGATCATATCCACACCTTTGTGTTTACTCCTCAGTTAAAACTCCTTCGTGTAAATGTCTGAGGATAAGGTAAAGAGCACCATACATAAATAAAGAGCCAATCTGTCTCTTTATTATGCATCCACACACTGCTGCTGCTGGTGCACATGGGTCCACAGCTAAGGTCCCACGATGCTACTACAACAGGATAATTACTATTCATCATAAATATCTTTGTCAGAAGACTGAAATAGGTCTGCCTAAAATTGCTCAGGAAAATATGCAGTAGTGTTGAAAGCCAAGAGATTTAGTGATAAGGTGACAGAAAAATCTTGGCTCTGCTAAAGCCAAAATGAACTTTGCCCGTGGCTTCTGTAAAGCCCAGATTTTTGCCTTGAGAGTCTGCCCAGACCAGCTGCTCTTCCTGGATGTCCTGAGAGTGCCTGAAGGGGCTCCAAGGAAAGGTGTGTTGTCATGAATTCAGAAACATGGATTTTAACAAGCATGTGTGCACCATGGATGACTATACTACGTTTTTTGTGGAGAACCTACTCCTTCCAGCTTTGTTATTAATTTTCACAAAGCCAGATACTGCAGCTGAGCACTCATGGCTGTCAGTGTTCTGATACCATCTTGTGAGGGAGGACCGTCAGAAGATATTCAAGTGGAGAGGATTTTGTAAAAAAAGAAGTTGGCTTTCTATTTAGATAGCATTGGAAAGTGACGGTTGTGAAAAATTAAAGACTTGAGCACACACCACTTCTTTTCTCCAAGCTTTTCCCTCTTCTGTACATACAAATCAGGAAAAGAACCACTGGCAGTCCTTTGGGAGTTTCTTCGGCCATTTAAATGCAAATACTTCTGCCTTGTAGGTTTTAGTACTTTAAGCTGTGACCATTAGAGTGAAAGAAAACTATGAAGAACATGGCATAGATGGGAAGCATGGTTTAGTGTACTAGGGAAACTGTATCTTCAGGCACTAGATAGAACTCTTGTGAGAGGAGGATTGAAGGCACTAACTCAGAGATGGGGGTGAGAGCAGAGATGTCCATTGCCACGGCCTCACCACAGCGCCCAGACCCACAGAGCTGTGCACAGCTCTGCTCGCTCTGAAGGCTGTTAACGAACTCTTGGTCCTGTTCCCAAATCTGTCCATACCAATACAACAGCAAGAGCTTCTTGAGCTTCTGCTACAGGCATCAGTTGCCATGTGGGAAAATGCAGCACATGGATTATTGATAACCATGTTCTAGGAAGGAGTGGAGCCCTCCAGAATATCAACAGTGTATGATAAAAATCTAAACGAGGAACGCATAATGAAGCCAGGATTAGCTGCACAGAGAAACTTTTTAGTGCCCATGTCCTGCCTGTTTGGGCTGTAATCTGTTGCAGTTCATGCTACAGCTTATAATTAGGTTAGTTTATAAATTATTAATAGATAATGTGAGCATCTAGCAGATACGGATAACAAGGGTTACAAGCCCATCATCAGATAATGCTCTATTGCAGTAGTAATCAACCTGCTGAACTCTGTAATCACCTATAACAATTGAGACTTATTTGTAAAAATATCTATTAATCCCTATTAAATATAAAAGGAAATTTAATACAAAACATGGCAGTAACGGGCCAGTATGAGATCCCTTTTTAATACTGTTTTGCTATAAGCACTTATGCTCAACAAGATCCTTCTGTAAATAGGAAATGTGTCAGCTGGAACTCATGTGTGAGAAGAGAGAGATGTATTTTTTCCTCCACTGTTGTGTTGTTGGGAACCTCAGGTTTTGAGCTGGGCAGAGGAAAGATGGTGTCATGAAGAAAGGGTTTGTTACAGCACCCAGCATGGAACAGCTGTGCAACCTGGTTGGGTTATGTGGAATGATTCTTCTGAAGAATCTGTGACAGTACTCTGTACCCACCTTGGATCTCAGGTTCTTGTGGATATCTGAGAAAGACTTTGGGGTTTGTGTGCTTTACACAGAAATCCTAATTGCAGGAAGGCAAAAATTCCACTCTCCCGGAGTTAATTACTTTCTAAATCACCTCAAGTCTGGCAATCAAAACAGTGCTTTTGGGCTACAGGGTAAGCTGCAAGAGTTGTAATGACATGGTGTGAAACTGAAGATCATCCTGTTTTACACAAGGTGAAAATAAATTTTTTAAATCCAGCAAGTAGTTAAGAGTAAAAATAATGGATATCTGCTGCCATTCAGGTCAGGAAGACTGTGATGTCCCCAGTGCTGCAGAGGTGCCACTCTAGAGGGGATGTGGATTTAGTGAAACAATTTTGCAAACCCCGTGTGGAGGAGCTGACTATATAACTTTACATCTATATCTGTATCTATACTCATCTCCCATGAGAAGCTGAACTACAAGGATGCTTCCTGCTCTGCACTGTGCCTGGGACAGACAGAACCTTAGCTATGTGGATGCACCCTACCTTCAGTGGAATCACTGTGGGTCTTTCTCCATATTGCTTTGCAAAAGCACCTTGTATCCTTCACCGGAAAGTGAAGTCAACAAAGGAATGAATAGGAAGGATTTTAGCAAATAAATTGGCTTATCTTCTGATATTATAGCAGTAGATAAAATTAAACAGAAAAATCCCATAACCCACAAAACCCATAACAAACCCCTTCCCCCCGAACAACAGCATTTTCAGTCATTATACTGGGAATAACATGCAACAATAGGATTAAGATGCCTGCAAATGTACCACACTGAAATAAAATTATTTTAAAAGGCAAGAACAATGGCATCATCAGGCAGATTTCTTGCAGAGTGGAAAATAGCTTTAATAACTTTATTGGTGGAACTAGCATAAAAATATAAAGGTTCTCCTTTCCCCTCAGTACAGCAGTGATTGTGTTAAAAGCAAGACCTCTGGGTCTGGAGGGCTCTTTTGGTCCTCTCAGCCTATGAAAAACAGGGGCTATGGCGTGCAGCTGAAAATCAGCAATGCAGAGTGTTGAAATCTCATTCAGAGATGGGTGTATTTCAGAGTGCAGAACCAAACGGGAATATTCATTACATGGAAAGCTAATGCATCATGCTGCCTAGGAAGGATTCTGAGAGGTGGCACAGGAAAATCAATAAAAATTGAAGTCTCTATAAGTGCAGGCAAAGTGTGGAATAAGAGCTCCAAAAGGCAAAGAATCCAATTGCCGAAGTTAATATTACCTTTTGGGGACTTTACTAAGAAGGAAATGACATAATGGGACTTTGCTCTCTATTTTGGGAAGGGACCACTGTATGGTCTGAGGAAGAAAAGAGTGCAAGACATGATTCAGGCAGAAAATTTGGGTAGGGGTGACTGTGTGCTCAGATGAGATCAGCCCTGCTCAGGGCTGTTCATTGCTGAGGCTGCCATTAAGTGCCGGGTAATAACAAATATCTGCCACCCAAAGCGGTGAGGTTTATGCCATTTGTGAGAAAATGTACTTTCCTCATCTGATGCAATGTATGGGGATGCAGCTGCCCCCAAACAATTTTGTGAACAAACTGGAAAGCCCCTGGATCAGCAGATTGTGCCACGTCTGTGACTTTGTGACCATTTGCAAAATTGACTTTATCATACTGTGGACTTTCTCCCAGCCACATGAAGTGTCAGGGGCATAAAACCAGAAAGAAACAAGGCCACAAAAAGTGGAGGTGTACTAATGTCCCTTATTTGCTGACTTAGCTGTAGTTTGAATCACTTTATGACATTTATATTAAATCACCATGTTCTTGTTGCTTGTCATTTTGGAGCGTGTTCTTTTTCTTTTTGTCCTACCTTTTATGTGACAAACTCCAACATGATATCTTTTTTGGCATTTACATACCTAATCTTCCCAGTTCCTGTGGATACCAGCACATCAAGGTGTTTCAGAAACTATTAAATCTGATGAATCAGAGACCAGTCATTTATCTTGATGGAAGGTGATGATCCCTGCCTGATCCCATGACTCAAGATGGGAAATCTGGAGGGGAATTTTGGCAAATGGAAAAAACCGTGTTTTGGCAGGGCTCTGCTCATCTAACCAAGCTAGTTATTCTTCCTAACACACACTGCTCGGAGGTCAATAGCGTTTCTGAAGCACATACAGGATCTATAGCCTGAGAGTAACAAGCCACCTGCATCCTTTTTGTTTCAGAAAAGAAGAAAATGGGAAAAAAAAAAAACCAGCAAAGATTTACTTATGGCCAATTTCACAGGCTGCAATCAATTTACAGGTCACTAGGAGACTTTCCAGCAAAGGTATAACATATGTCTAACAGGCTCAAAGTAAGAGGCTATCTAGAAAATTGGATTTAAGTTATAAGGAAGCTTATTTAAAGCACTAAAATTCAGAAGGCAGAGCCTTTCATAACCTAAGGTACTGAACCTTTAAGAGTTTTTATGATTCCACCCCACTCCAGTAATGATGTTTTTCAGCTTGAAGTCTAGTATTAAGCAACACTAAGGACATTGCTTGCTAGTTGCAAAGTGTGATAACCTTTCTATACCCAGATAAATAAAGTGCCACCTTTTATTCCATGTCATCTATTTTTATACAGCTACCTGAATTACAGCTACAAGCCAACAGCTTGTTTTAGTCACAGTCACAGTGTATTCAGATTCATGAATGAAATAATATTTAATTTAAATGACATTAAAAGGTATTTTAAATTAAAACTACCGTTTAAAATCAGAATGTTCATCTGACAGTTGGACTCAGGGTTTGTCCAACAGTTCTGACACTGAGCCAATAACACTGAAGATAATGATTTGAGCCTGTTAGGAAAACTTCCTAGAGAGTGAAGCACCACCTGGAGAGTGATGCTAATGGTCCCATCAGCCTGCATGCAATCAAAGCCTCAATTTATTGTTTTTCTGTGGTTTTGTATTCTTCTTGATAGTCTGCTGATGAAACCTGATAAGTACCTTGTTACAGAAAAATGCTCATTTATCTCGTACCTGCAAGACACTCCCATTCCATCCTATGTGTGCACCACAAAGGAGCCCCCCAGCAGAGAAGAAACAGCCAGGCTTTGTTTGAGAGATCATAATTTCCCTCCCATTCACTGGCTGAGAGAACACCAGAGATCTCATTTTATCCTGCAATCAACCTTGTCAGCTCTCCCCTGGCTTTTCCTTCTCAGCAAGGGACTGAAGGGGATCACAGCCTTCCCCTCTCACAGAAAGAAGGGGTCTGGGGCATCTCAGACCTACAGAACTTGGTGTCAGAGGGGACTGGAGGTCTGTGTGATGCACGGCTGAGAAGCCACTGGTTCTCTGTTAGGATGGGAAAATGTTTTTAGAGTCTGTACTAGATTGCTTCAGTATCTGGGCTTTATTTGGAGGTTCCCTCTGTAGCCTCAGTGTCTCATTCCCTCAGGTCTGGCCTGTGAGGGCTTGTGTGACATTAGCTCACAAGTCTGCCCGTTTCCTTCTGTACACAGATGGTACCTATGACCTTGGCAGCAGTGCAGTTAATGGGGCAGTACCAAAAGTAATCTTCAGCCACCTCAAACCCATCCTGGGCTGGTTTCACGTGTATGAAAAATTGAGTGCTCGGCTCACTCCTGCAGGCACCATGCCCTGATGGACCCAGAGGAAGCTGGAACCCACAGACCCTAAATGGTATAGAAAAACATCTACTTTACACAGCATCCTGTGCAGTCAGAGCCTGCTGGCCTTCATCTTGTAGATGGGGCATCATTTTAGAACACAAAAAACAGCGAAACAGCTGGTGGAGGGTTGTGCCACATTCCTTTCTATCAAGCCTCAGGCTTCCAGCCAATAATACCATCCTTCCAAGACAAAAGACACGCACCTTCTGCCTTTCTTCTGATGTTGACCCAGAAACTCTGTCAGCAGCTTTTTGGACAAAGGAACAAAGTATTGGGACATAGGACCAACAGAGTTTGAATTTGGGAGTGACAGAAACGATGAGCTATGCAGAAAGCATGGCTCACGGACACAGAGGCAGGGAAATGTGAAATATTGGAAACGGCTCCCCTAAGAGACATGGAACTGAAATGCAGAATCTTTTCAAAAGTCAAACCCCTAACATAAAACACCAGAGAAGCAGACGTCAAGTCCTAAACAAGGATTTCAAGACATAAGGAAGATAACAAGTTTAGAAAAGAAAAGCGAGCCCAGTGACTGTCAGATTAATTGAACACAGTGTCAGGAAAGATTGCTTTGTGAAGTGTTGCTTCTTAAAGCATTACAAAGTCGGAAAGACATCAGAAACATTGATTGGCAGCAAAGGGGAAACAGAAATCACCAGTGATCAATAAGGCTGCTGCCAGCAGGGGGGTGTGACACGTCAGTGCAGGAAGCACTTTGAGGAGCTTCAAGTGGCTAAGTAATAGGACTGGGACCAAACCATTGATCAAAATTATTTTTATGTTGTAAATGGTCTTGAAAATACACCTTCTGGCATTTTAATAAAAATGCTGCTCTTATATGTGCCTGCTTAGCATGACTGCTAGCAGCCTCTGGAAGCCTTAAAGGCTAAACTCGTTAGCTCTTTATTACAGAAGAAGTTGGGATCTCCTGATACCACCAATTAATTCAGGCATATTGTTAGAAGTGGGAAGTGCTGGTAAATCGTATCTCAGTTGCCAAAGTATCACTTACTACATCTTTCCACTCTATACAAGTCTCAGCCATGCCTCTTCCCCATGCATTTCCAAACATGGAATCCAAGTACTTTCTCTAAGGCTTTCTCTCTTGTCCTCCACTCCTGCCTCTGTTGCTCACCAAAGCGGCTCCTGGAGATCAGGGCCTCCTGGAACAAATGCTGCATGACCTTTGCAGTGCTGGGATCTGCTGCTGATCTCAGCTCAGGACGAGGATGTGTTAGGGAACATCCACCCTGCATCCCGCAGGGAGCTCTGCCCCGTTTGTGGTCTGTGCACATGATGACCTGGCTGGCAGCAGGAGGGGGCTCACCTCAGAGTTGCTGCTGTCTAGTGAAAATGCCGGTTTTCATTAAGGCTGCCTTGATTCCTACAGCTGCCAAAGAGATATTTTTTCTTATTCCATCACTGCCCCAGGTTATGATCCCACTGCCTGACCCCTACCTTCCTTGGGGCTGTTCAAGCTCTGTTTTTTGTCAGATGTAGGAAGAGAATTACACTCTTCCTTCAGGAGTGGTGATTTAAGTACCAGGAGACAAGCCCCACAGCCTCTCTTTTGCTTCCGACCCTTCCAGGCCTTCTCTCTCCAGCATTTCACTAGACAATGTCCCAGTTCATCCTGTCTTTGCTCAGAGGATTTCCAGCTCACTAACCATTCCTGTTGGTCTCCTTTTGCCTGTCTTCAGTGGGGTTACTTTTTTTTTCCCTGTGTGGTTCTCCCTCCCAAAAAGAGACAGTTTTAGCCCTGCTGTGAGTAGGCTGGGAGGTGTCCTTACCTGGTCCCAGGGTAGACCTGCCTGACCTGCAGGTTTGGACCTACTCGTCCATCTTGCAGCAGGTGGGGTTGGCTTGTGTTCAGCTTGCCATCAGCTCCATCCTTCAGGAGCTTCCAGGACAAGTGAGATTTAAGCAGCTTTTTTCCCATCTTATTGTAATGAAGGACAACGTACCCACCTACCTGTGCATGCAGGGGCTGCTGTGTTCTCCATGGAGGTGGAGCAGCCAAGCTGGGCTTACTGGTGTTTACTCCTGGTCTGGAAGATGTACAGAGGGCACTGGGCTCTGCTGGCTGCTGGAGCATCTGCTGGAGCAGGTTTGGCAGGTTGGGAAGCAGCTCCCTGCCACTCGTTCAGTGAGGTGGTGGGATCTGGTGGTGGGACCTGATGGTGGGATGGTGTTGAGCTGCTATGGGAGCATAACATGAGGTAGTGACCTGGAGCAGGGGCTGGAGGGAGCACACTGTGAGGTGGGGGGAGCTTGATAAAGGGTCATCAGGCTGTGCTGCAGTGTCCCAGTGATCACAGTCCCCATCCTGTGCCCCAGGCTCCGTCTTTCTCCCTGTCAACTAGAATGCGGAACTTACAGGTGAGAATGCAGCAACACAAAAGGCAGCTGATGTAGTTTACTGATTTTAACCAGCAATTTTACATCAACGGGCCATTCCAGGTAGGGATGTTGTTTGTCCATGTGCAGGTTGTGCTCCGGAGGCTGCGTGCTGCTGGGTTTCTGAGGGCTCTGCCAGCCTGGGCAGCCGCTGTGCCAGCAGCAGATTGCAACGAGAATCTGTCCACAATCCCGAGTGGGTTTCCCACAAGAACGATGGGAAAGTTAACGCAGCACTGAGCACAGAACCAGCACAGGAGGTGGCGTGTGGAGCTGCTGAGGTTTTGTTGCAGAACGTGGAGCATCGACGGCATCGCATGCTCTTCAGTGACAGCTCTTGGCTAGAGCAGCAGGGAGGTGTGACTGCTAATGCGCTCCATGGGGAATATTTGCTGCTTTCTCTCTAGGATTTGGAACATCTGTCCTCCCCTCCCAGTCTGCCCGACATGGGAATGAGTACTTTTGCTTTTCCCACCGCAGCACTGGGGTTAGTTGAGCCGTGAGTTATCACAGTAAATCAGGTGATGTTGGCTTGGTGGAAGCCCCTGTTCCTCCAGGCAGGCACCTGCTGGCAAACCAGGGTTAGAGCTAAGGAAGGGCATGCCAAAGGAGCTGGCAAGAAAGCTCAGGCTCTGAGGTCCTGTTCAGAATGGAGACAGTCCTCCTTCCAAAAGGGATGTGGATGGGTCACAACTGTCTAGGGATGACCTGTGGTGGAGAGGGAGGGGGTTACTGGAATCTCTAATAGTTGGAGGCAATTAAGAAAGGAACAGTGATTTCTACTGTCACCAAGAGACTGTTCCCAGCTGAGTACTGCTTGGAAATTTGAGATCTAATTAAACCAGGCCTTGGATCTCATCATTCTTCCGGCACGCCTGGGACAATGAAATACTGACTCCTGCATCTGTTCTGTATGTGTACCCGGTGCAAATAAGGGAGAAGTCTGTAAATACATCAAAAACCATACTTTATTTTATGTATAGCAATACAATTTACATATTAAATAACACTATAATAGAATGATTTGATATAGTTTAACATAACAAAAAGAAGATTCTTCAAGTTACAAAAAACCCCCAAACGAAAAACCAAAAACGAACAAAAAAAATCTCCCTCAAAATACTCCCTCCCACCCTCTCCCCAAACCAAACACCACATTTTTATTTTTTTTTTTCTGAATGGATCAATGAGACAAACGTATCCAGTGACTGGCTAAGTCTAATTCCTATTGCACACACTGACAATGGAATCCAAAAAAAATATCCAACTTTCACAATCACTGCCCCAAAGAAATGACATGTGTGGAAATCTTTTTTGGAGTGTGATGATGGTGTCTCACTACCTCGATACACAGAAGGTTTGTATTCACATAGCCACCACAGAACTAGGAAGGAGGTGAAACTAGAAAAAAATTAGCTTTATATGAAAATATAAAATTCTATGATTATATACCATAGATACAAAGTTCCCAGAAGATGCTTATCCAAGCAACAAAATATTTACAGTTTTAATGACTTTGCTATTTTAAAAATGAAGGAAAAGAAAATAGGAGTACACATGAATGCTTCAGTCTCTAGAAACAATGGCTGCTTGCTAGTCTCAAGTGTTCTAACAAAACAAAAAAAGTCACTACCCCAAATGTTGGAGAGTTGTGACATTGTATAAAATTGACTATCTCCTCTTTTGGAGACGTTTATTCTTAAAACTCAAGACATTTTTCTTGAAATTAATTATCCTCTGTAGAAAATGCTTCCCTTTGCAAATAGTTAACAAAAACACTAAAAACATTTTAACAGCTAAGACAAAGTAGAGGCCAAATCTCTTCATTACAGTTCCTCTTTTTCTTTATTTTTGCATTCCTTCTCCTTTGATAAGTAAAGCCAATGTAGTTCACATTGTTAGAATGGCAACAAAGAGAAGAAGAGCAAAGGGGTAACAGTGAATTACGTCTGAAAAAAAAATAAAAGAGAAAAAGAAAAAGAAGAAAAGCAATGCAGTGGATTAACAAATAGGCATTTCCCCTTCATATAAAAATTCACTGGCACCATTTGAATATAAACTTCAGAACACAAGATCTGATGTCAGAAGACATGAATTTGAGAAAGACTGCTAAATCTTTAAGACAACTACATTTTAATTTTTTTCTTAAAATTAAGTTGGTTTTGTTTTGCTGAGAATTAGTAGTATGTATCTTTGGTAGAATTGATATCTATATTTTTTAGCTTTTAAATAAAATATATCATCTTAAAAGAAAGATTAATGAGAAGGCAGTTGTGCTGTGTCATAAAGATTCTTCTCCTAATGTCCCAATGTATCACTCCGGGTTCAAACAATTTGAGCAGTCAGAAACCAGAAAAACAACTGAAACTTTGCAGATGATGTAAATGACTCTGCTGACCTAGAACAGACCCACAGTACAGAAACAGTCACTCACAAGAAATAGTTTAAGGGGTTTGGATTTTTGTTTTTTCCTTTTCCTAAATTAGTGTTTGGAAACAGACACTGAAATACTAAGGACAAACGCTGTTTAAAATGAATGTTCTTTACACCTTGGTCCCGCAGAAGAATCGGTGCTTAGTCTGCACACCTGAGCAGTCCCACCAGCTCCCCCAGACCTTCCTACTGATACCAACCTCACATACAGGACTGTTTGTAGGATGGGGCATTCAGCTGAGACTGTCACCCATTTTAGAGGCTAAGATGGTACAGCAGCTTTCCAAGCATTCTCTCTTGGAAGGCTTGGCTGCTCTTACGGGCTCAGCACCGTTTGTGTCTCTCACGGTCTGTGGGCGCAGCACCCATGCAAGACACGGAGAAACGGGATTTTCTAAATGCAGACACACATGCACTCGTGTGCTTCAGTCCTTCCATAGTTCTCAGGGCTGGTGCTGAGGACCATAGGGACAGAGGTTCCCTTAGTTTGCAACCTGCACATCGCCTGGCAACCTCTGATTGACAGACATGGCTTGAAAGACATTCCGACCGAATGCCAAGGGGTGGGTACAGTGGGGGTCAATGTGCCAAAAGCAAGGTTGGGATGCAGAGAGCAGGACTTTGGCCAGACACTTGTGGGAGCAGCAGCAGAGCTTATGAGTGCCCATCTCTGAGCAGACACTTGCTCCTTCTGCCACTCAGTCTAGGGAAAGGTGCAAATCCATGTATGAGAGCAGAGCTGCAGCTGCTTACAGTAGGGTAGATTTGGCTCTTCATGCACTTAATCCTGACCTTCACAAGCAATTTCTAGCTTCACCCACTTCAAGCCTCATGCATCACTACCATCTATTGGCTACCTGACTGTCAGCACAGCACTTAACACACAGCTCGAGCCGCCTTACAAAAAAAAAATCTATGGAGAACTCATGGAACACCAGTGTACATTATTTCCCCATGGATTAAACCCCAAGCAAAAGTATTTCAGGTGTCGAAAAATGCCAATGCAAATGCATGGATTTCCAAAGCATCTACCAAAGTTCAACCCCCGCAGCCTTCATTCATTGATGTTTAAAACTTGTGAGAAGGTAAGGGATTAAACCAAGGGTATTCAGACAGTGTGTCACGAACCACAGTTATCTTCCATCAAGCCAGTGAAATGAAAAGTAATCAGCTGAAAGTACTGAACAAATCCAACCCTCTTGATGCCTGCAGTAATCTTCGTGTCACTTAGCTCTTGTCAGGGTTTGTATTCTTAACTTCTCCCTACACCTCCCCAGGAACTTAAATACTTCAGATCGAACTGATCCAACTCATTAGTCCCTTTGTGCTACCAGCTGGAATTGCCTGGGGCCAGGTTGAATACTGGGGGTGCAGGGGGACTTCCCAGCCTCTAATGCTTATGCCCACTGGCCAGCAGAGCACTCAGCAAAACCTTCCAGCCCTTGCAGGCAGCAGCACTTGAAAACTTACTTAAACAATTCTGTTACTGAGGTGTAGTGACTGGAGAGCCACTCCTAACTCCTACCAGACTCCCTCCTCCATGCCAGGCAATCATCCCAGAGCAAAGGGGATGCAAACTACAACCTTTTGAAACGTTCTGCACATTTTTTATTTGGACTAGCTGTTGCTGCACACGAGATTTCCTTACTAAAACAACGGCCTTATTATCCTGTTCAGCATTAACAGTTATTTGGATCACTTGTATGGAGAGGGATTCAACAAATGGAGAAGTGAAAGGTGACTGTGTAAAAGGTTGTTGATGAATTCTTGAATACTTTGGTGTTGAATTAATCAAGAAATCTTTCTCTCATTAAAGATAAAAGGCCAGATTTTAGCACATACCAGTTTGCAGAGTTCCTCTGCTCTCAGCGAGGTCGCATCAGTTTGCATCGTGAGAGATCCTGAACCAAAATACCTACTCTCAATATCCTTTTAAGCAGTTTGCTTTCAGCTTCCTTGTGAGTGAAAATACACAGAACCCTGCCAAATGTCTGTATTTCAGCAAGACTGGACTGGCAAAAATTAATAGGTTTACATTTAAATGAAAAAAAAAAAAAGGCTGTATTAAACAAAAAAAAATATGCTGTAACGTTTTGACAAGTCCTGAAAAATTACAATGAATGTTTTGTGCAGTTGAAATTCAAAAGTAAAGAAAATAATGCCATATATAAGGGATAGTGCCTTTAACTGTCCACCAAACATCAGGATGGCTGAAATCACATATTTCCTTTTCCAGGCAGATTCAATAACCCCTTCTCCCTACTCAGCCGAGCTATGAAGGACACGATTAACTTTCATTTTAAGGAGAATTAAGCATGTGCTTACTTCTTTTGTTAAACAGGGACAGATCTTGTTGAATTATGACCAAATACAAAGGAAGAGGGAGCCAGTGAGGATGTATACTTAAATGCTCCAAAGAATAATTCAATTATTTATATAATCTGGGGGAAACCATTTCATTGGTGTGGGAGAGAAAACACAATAAGCTAGGTTTGTGCTAAAGAATTAGTCTGGCAAAAAAAAAAGAGGGAGAATGTAACTTTATAGGTAGTTTTTTTATTAGTTTGCTTCACCAGTAAATATGGATCAGTACTTTATGTTTTAGCACTAAAGTATGAAAATTACACACCTGTAAAAATGGCATCTAACAGTTATGAAATTAAGAAACGCCTGTCATCATGTAACATACCATTAGGTGTGAGGTCATATTCAAGAAATAGTAAGGAAATTAGATGTGTTTAAAATATTGAATAGCTTAGTAATGTAAAATATTGCTACCTTGATATATATCTGAAAACAGGTCTGATTTTGGGTTGTAGTAGATTTCTCATTGTATTGACTCTGATGAGAATAAAACCAAAATACTTTCCCATCACAGGGTTGGTTATAAACCAAGATCAACATTTTTCTGATTACATGGGGAAACTTAGAAATTGTAAATTCAAAACCTATCGCTGTGTCCCAAATATAAACTGCATCTAATTTATAATTATATTGTATGTAACTTACATATTCCATGTGAAGCAAGTCTCAGGCCTGTAAGTGTACAAAACAGCAATTTGAAACAATACAGAAATAATTGTTTCAGCTCCACAAGGCTGTTACACCTTCACCGTAGCTAATAATCACCTGCCACGTTTTGTCAAGAAAGGATGAACACTGCTCATCCACTCCACGGAATGCAAAACACCGTTACCAAAACTGTGACATGATCATTAAATAATAAATATGGTATGA
This sequence comes from Lophotriccus pileatus, assembly GCA_035583135.1. NCBI lineage: Eukaryota > Metazoa > Chordata > Aves > Passeriformes > Tyrannidae > Lophotriccus > Lophotriccus pileatus. Next base: position 7,360,987 of record JAWWES010000024.1, read on the forward strand.
AGGGGTACAGTATCTGCTGTAGAAAGAATCCATCTGGCCTAGCATTCAAGATTTAGGATTCGAGGGTCACTGTAGTTAGCAAAACTTCACTGCATTTAAACAAAACAGAAAAAAAGCGTATGTTTGTTGTCATGGAATGTCACATCAGGGCTTGTCTTGTATTAGAGTATTATAGGCAGTAACACTGATCATATAGTGCAAACTAGATAAAATTGCGTTTCACTGTGTGAAATAAACAGAGGTGCAAATGCTCAGTAGGATACCATTAAGACATAAAATGGCAAAAAATAAATATCAAAACTTTTATCAGTGTAAAAAAGTAATTGGGTTATTGTATAACCTAGAGTCTGGCAAAAAAGGCCTCAAAAAAGTTCACTCAGTCTTCAGAAGTTCTACAAATTAAGTGCCTTTTCAGGTTTCCAATTAGACAAGAGACTCCATGCTTTCTGCGGGATCAGATTCATCACTGGCCATCACAGCACCATTTTTGTCCAGTGTCATGGGACCATTTCCATTTTCCTTAGTGCTGACCAAGCTTAGCATTGCCTTATAAAGAAACTGGTACTGTTCCTGGAAAAGAAAGAACAAGTTATTTCAATCCTTTAAGTGTACATAAATGAGGGCCACTTAAATTTGACATTTCCAGGGAAGGTCATGGATATTCATTACAAGAAGCATACACAGAACAAAGAAATAGACTTAGAGCAATTATCTCTGTTAATCTAGTTTAATCTTGTCAACCCAAATTCCAGTTTTGGGTACATTATATGATTTCTGATGTATTATTAAACGCTACAGGAGGGCAGGACAACACCTGAGGCCACAGCTCAGCCCCAGGCTGCTCCCTGGGCAGCAGAACCTTGTACCACCCACACTGAGCCAAGGGGGCTGCTCTTGCTGGACACTCAGAGAAGAGCCTTATCTCCCTGCAGCTCCACCTGCTCTGCTGCATCCCTTCAGACCACAAAATGCCAGGTTTACAGCAAAGTTTAGTTCACAGGGCTGGCAGGGGGAGGATGACAAGTCAAAAGGTCCTTCTCTGCTAGGACTGCCTTACAGTGCCCCCTTCCAGTGTATGAAAAATAAGTTTATCTACAAATCAGAGACTTGCAGTGTGGGTTTGAGGTGTATAAAAAATGACAACTACATAAAAAAGTCTAAATGCAAAATCTGCTCGGTAGCAGGTGCTGTAGGGCTTGGTAACATACACAATGTGTGTTTCAGTGCATGCTTTTGGTCTCAGATGAAAACCTTGTAAGCTCTTTATATTCCATTTAAAGACTTACAATGTCTGTAAATACTCCAGGCCGCATAAGATTGATCATCTTTGCCACCTGGAAAACATCGACAGCATTTTCATTCTCCAGCTGCTGGGACAGAGTGGTAAGGGCACAAAGCGTTCCCGCTGACACAGCTCCATACCTGGAAAACACACCAGAATGAGGAGTTACTCAGAAACACGCCCGGGCACCGACACAGGGTCATGAAAACGCTGTTACAGTCTTATCTGATTACTGTAGTTCATCTTTGCATCTATTAAATGCTTGTTTTGTAGCGGCTAATTTTTAGTCTTTTTGATTTATAGGAGAAATTTGATGGTACACCAAGTCACGTCAGGATATCTGTACTATTTAACACAAAGAACTGTGACAGCAGCAGAATGTGAGCCATTTCAAAATACCCAGCCTGGAGACTGTAACAGCAAAATCAGTTCCCACACGCCACGTGTACTGAGAGCATCTGCATTACAGTTGAGCGTATTTTAAATTCATTAGTGGGAGCTCAAGCAAAACATAAACGATTAGAAAGAAATGAGACTTTTCCTCTTCCTCCACATCTGACAATTACAGCAAAATAACACGGCTGTGAGGTGCTCACAAGTAAATGGGGCACATCTCAAAGTCTTCCGTAGGTCTGATTCATCGGCAAGAGGCAACATCCCTGAGCCAGGCACCCAAGAGACATTATGGATTCTGAAGAGTTGAGCTGTGCTGTCATGTAATAAGAACCCGAGCAGCGGTTATTTCGTGAGGAGCACAACTCAATGTGTCCTTGAGAGGTCAGGTGGAAATCTCAGTGCTGTAAACCTGGGGGTGTGCTTGAGCCCTATGTGCAGGTGGGAGGCACGGCATAAAGGATCCTACACAACTGCTTCTGAGGAGCCTCCCCTCTACTCTGCTCTCCCAGTATTCAGGAGACTGAAATTCTGCCCTGGCTGTGCTATGGGTCTGCTCTGTGGCTTTGAGAAAGTCTAAATGTCCCCACTGGTAAAAGGGCATCGGTGCTGCCCTGCTCTCTAAACCATTCAGAGAGCTGTACGTGAAAATGGAAATAATGAGCAAGGGCTGCAATACCATCTTGTATCACAAGATTACTACCAGGATTTTTAACAGCATTCCTGTGGAAATCAAGACATCAAATTTCATATGATTTTTGCAAATTCTGTGTGCCTAGAAATGGGAAACAACAGATCTGCTATTTTGGACCACCTACAGGGACAGTGGACAAAGTGCCCAGTGCATGTGCCTGACAGGACACAACTAAATATCTCTGAGGGTCTAAAGGCCTCATTTTTACTTGGGCTGGTTATCTCCAGTTCCCAACAATCTGAAGACTTTTCCTGTGGAAAGCTATGCTGCAGATCTTTATCTAGTTGCCTACCCATGGGCAGTTATATTTAAAAATCATGACAACCGTCTCAAGTTGGAATTTCTGAACTTTTTAAAATGTTATCAAGTTCATCCCACCATGTACTTCCTAAATACCACATGCATTTAGTTATCTGCAAATTCATATATTTGGAATTAATCTGCAGTTGTAATTATTAGTGGATTATGTGATATAGTTGTTGCATGTAGCAAAGGGAAATCTTCATTTTCAGCTACATTTGCTTAGGCTCCAATGAAAAGCAGAATCCACATTATGTATTAGGCATAAAAATAAAATCATTGAATATGACAAATAAACGAAAAAAGCAATTTACAGAAGGAATGACTCAGCACTGTTAGGAATGCGATTTTGATTTTCCTTTTTTTTCATCTAGCATGAAATGCCCAAATCAATAATGGTTCTAATTTTGTAAAACATAATCTTAAATACTGCAAGAGTAGCAAAACCTCACTTCAGACTACCCAAAGCATGAATATTAAAACCAGCCTGGAATTAATCAGTGCTGGCAAAAGGCAGCAGAGCTTACACTGTACATTAGCAAGGCAGGAGGCTGTGGGAGAAAAACTACTTGCTGCAGCCCAAGGCACCATTTTCAGGAGTCAGCTGAGAAAAACCTGTTGCAACAGGGAAAGCAGGGAAAGCTGTTTCAGCATCAGTGGATACCAGCGGTGTCCACACAACAGCACAGCAGCTGGTCTGACCATCGAAACACCAGAGGGTGGTAGTAATGTTTTTGCAAAGAAGGGGAAGATTCCCCAAACCCTCTCACTGACTGTGCTTTGTGGCACTGACAGAAAGTCTAAGGGGCTGTAGAGCGAAGGGGCTGCAGGTACAGCAGGTGTTTGCACTCAGTGTTCGCTCTAAGGACAACACAAGCAGTGTCAGAAATTGGGCCTCCTTGGGATTTTAAGGACAGAATGACTCTGGGAAGTGCTCTGCCCACCAGGAAACAGTCCCTCCAAAGAGATGCTGTTAGACCCAGCCTCCAGCCTCACTATAATGGTATTTTGCAGCTCCATGATGTGTGCAAGTAATAATATGCAAAGCAATACTTAGCACCCTTTATAGTTGGGTGTTCAAGCGTAGCTGGCAGGACAATGCTCACCACTGCACTACAAAAGAGGCAAGTGTTGGGCCATGCTGGCCCCATGTTAGCAGGCTCCCTCCCTCCCACTTGGCACCATATGGGCCCCTTGGAGTGGTTTTGGGGAAGCAGAAAGAATAAAAATAAATCTTCTCTCAGAAAACGTGGGCCCTTTGTCACAAAATACTTCTGCTGCTCATCCTGAGACACAGCTGAGCTGAGCTTGTTCTGGAACGTTAAACCTGAGCTGTTAGACAGGAGCTCAGGCTGTTTTGAAACGGGTTACCATAAGCCCATATTGGGCTGCTTAGAGTCTTATCTAAACCTGGGCTCTGCTGGGTTCTGAAACAGGCTGTAGGATTTGTTTGGGATACTTCCAAGTGCAGAAGAACCCGAAATGCTTCCAAAGCAAACAGCCTCACTTCCTGAGTCCACCTAAGATTATGATCAACATAAAAACTACATTAAGAAAAATGCATTTGGCCTCAGGTACCAACTGAAAACTCATCTCTGGAAGTTTAAATATTCTTATCCTGTTCCCTAGACCACTAAATCCCATCTGCTCCAGGCATGAATGGACATCAGTCCTAGCCAGTGTCTTGTAGCTGAGTAACATCCTGTACAGTCTGCACATAAATGAGAGAAAAGCGATGACATACTCATCATGAACTATGGTGGGGCCATCCCTTGTTAAGGCCTCTTCCTTGATTACATTGATAAGTTCAAAGGTACTGCTTATGGGAGCGTCTGGGTTTGGCCATTTGGGACACTGAAAGTGGCGGACTTCCAGAACGTAGTCATCCTGCAATGAAAAAACCAGCCTGGGCATTAGGTTCTGTCACTCCACACTCATCCACTCCAGGGAGAAAGAGGGAAGAGCCTCATTACAAACTGAAGAGAAACTTTCTTCTTCTAAACAGTTTATATAGAAAGAGGACAGACACACAGCTCCAATGTTTCTGTTAACAGTGAACACCCTAAAATAATGCAAATTTAACAAAATGTTTAATTGATACAGACTTTGTATTTGAGTTCAGGGCTTATATCAAACATCTCTCAGAGCCCTTAGAGTTCAAAAGTCAAAGAAGAGCAACCAAGGAATTAAAATTTAAAAGGGCTTGAAAAGTAATGGTTTGCAGCAAAGTCCAGCTGCAACCCAGATAGCAAACTAGAAGCAGGTTTATAGTTCAAAAGAACTATGTTTAGTTAAGACCCCCAGACAAATTATAAACGCTGAATTTTATAAGCAGAAATAGGACAATACACCTTGGTGTACTTTACAAAAAATAATTCAATCTATTTTGATTTCTCATTTTGAAATCATGTCTTCACTTTGAATTCAGAACAAACAGTTAATACTACAATTTTACTAGCTAAAGGGATCTGCCTGGATGGAGGTAAAGGATGTAAAAGGGAGGATTCAATGAGAATCCCTCTCTTCTGAGAACAACATGCATGCACATGCATTTACAAGTAAATCCTTCTCAGAACTGTTTCTGAACTATTCTCCTTCCTCATTTAAATGACATCAATGTAATTTTGGTGAAAAGCAAAGACCCCCATTTGGAGGTTTATTTTACCTGGGTAGCTTCAAGGATAAAGTCATGGATGATAATTTGCTCTTCGTTAGAGAGGCACAGTCTGTCTTTGCTGATAAGGGTCACAGTAAAGGCCTCACAGTTCATGGATTCCTCGCGACTTGGCCAGTACACAAACTCATCTTCTGCCTGGAGAAATGAAACAACACATTACTGTAGTCTTTGATACCTTGTGTGCAACTGAAAAATCCAGTGGATCAAAAAATTGGTTTGATAAATACAGATGATCAGGAGCTGACCTTTACAAACCATTTCTGCCTAAAACAAATTTACTGTTACAGTAGGCAGGAAGCCTGCCAGATCCTCCCTTTGTGTGTCCAAAAAGGTAACATCTGCTTTTTAATTGGTTTCATAGGGAAATGGTTATCCTAGCTCATTTCATACTTAACCTGTATATTGTATCCCAGGCTTTATTGCCTCCTGCCTACAGTTTTGCCTGAAAGTCAGATATTTGTTTAGAAAAAACTCATTGACCTTTAAAAATTAATGACATTCTTTTTAATTTGTGTTCCAAACTCAAGCTCTGTGGATCAGGTCTAGGTAGAAGATTGATGGATACTTATATAGGGCTTGAATTTTTAGGAGCAAGTGGAGGAGTGAAGAGGAAGGAAGAAACACAAATATTCTTAGCCTTGAAAAAAAACATTGGCTTAACTTAATGGAAGTTCTCCAGCAAAACACCTCTACTGAAGGGACATTGTAAAATCTCAGTGAGACTGTGAAGGGTGGAAGCTCAGTACTGAAGTAGTCTGACTGACAGGATGTAGGTAACATCCTGTCAAAGCTGCTCTTTAAAAAATAACTGTGAATTCCTAATTTGCTGCAGAGAGAGGAAATTATGGTTTGTCACCACATACATGCAAACTCTGTTTCTCTTCCTGGCTTCAGAGGTCTATGTCCCTGCAGCATAAGCACAGAAGCTGCTCTGGCTGCATGCTCAGAGCACACCTGTGCCTCTGGACAACTCATCTTTCACTCATGAGAAAACATGAGCTCTGAACCCACGTCATCCCGCTGTGGCCACGCACATGCCTCTAAAGCCAGGCACATTTCTGTGGGTCCGGAGCTTTGGTGCACATGACATGCAAGATACTGTTGAGATTTGGGCCGCCAGTGTCTGTTCTGTAAATGTGACATAAGGTCCTAAGTCCTCTGAGTGCCTTGAGAATTCTGCCCTCAGTAAGCAGAGGCACCGGGAAGCTGAGTAATATCGCTGAGCGCCAGGGAAGGGACCTGTCCTGCCACCTGACAGGTCTTCAAGCAGCAGGTACTTTGCTTTATTGTGTTGTCCTTTGGCATTACACATTCAGCACCAGTTTTAGTCCCGTGCCACCCCTCCTTGCCAGCCAACACATCCCACACTGACCACTGAGCCGATGTTGGGCTGCTGCTGCCTCGCTGGCTGGTCTCCACCCTGGGAGTGGTGAAGGTGAAAGCAGGAATGTGGCCAAGCCCAGCCTTTACCCTTTAATCACTATTGTTCTGCAGAGCTATTTCATGTACTTGTGAAGAAAAGATCAGCCTCTTCATTTCCACCTGACACACTTTCATTTCATTAGTGCTTTCCGATTCAATTGGATTTCTCTGAACACTCCTTGCCTCGCAGTGCCTGCAATCCCTTTCATCGCCCTGCACACAAGCAACATATTGACTGCTGCCTCTTTAGTAGCCCCTCATGACTGCTATTTTCCTGCTGTAATGAAGGTGGTTTCTCTTCCACTTTCAGCTACAATTGTCTATTCACCTCAGTGATGCGTGCATGAAAAAGCAAACCGTTTAGCTCTTAATCCTTTTCAACACGCCCTCTTGAGATGTGCTGGTAAATCTGGAAGTAGTGATTAGCACTTCACCTGTGTCTCCTCACTCTCTCTCTCTCTGATGCATTATTTCCACTTAAATTAATGTACGTGTTTGCTTTTTACTTTCATTAAATATAGCATTTGTAGCCTTCCACAACCATAATCTTGCATGGCCTGAGGCTTAAGCCCACGGGCAAACAAACAATTATGTACTGTCCCTTCCTCCATTTCTGCTCCTCTCAAAGTCCTTACCCAAAACCCCAGCCTCTCAGTGCCCTCAGTGCTTTGCATCCTGCCTCAGGAACATCACAGAGGTTGTCAGATGCCTGTGAACACTGCGGTCCATCCAGCCCAGGATGTCTTTCCCAGGGGTGAGCGCAGAAGGAGACAGCAAAAGAACATGCCCCAGATATTGGAACTTACCTTTCTGTAACAAGCTTATGGCAAAGTCTGAGAAGGTGGCTCAAAAACTGGCTTTGGTTTCAACCAGAACACAGCCACAGCAGGTACCCAGGTGACCCTGTGCTGGGCTGTGACTGCGGTGCCACGCCGGGAGGGACTCGGGCAACTCACCAGGCTCTGGTTGTCCGGCAGCATGACAATGATCTGTGCATTGTGATCCCAGATCATTCGCCAGAAATCTTTAGTCGTATGTGGCAGTGGATGTTGTGTTATGATGAACTCATTACTCCTGTAGTAGCCCTTTTCAAGCAAAACAAACACACAGCTACTTACTGCCTTCAATACTTTTAAAGCATTAATTTCATCTTTGGGGGACGCATAATGACCCTATTTCGTTGTATTCCCCAGTATTTTCACACAGGCTATAATTAACTCAATTTCCATTCTGCAGAGTCCTTATTGTCTTAATTTACTCTAAATCTCAGCATTTATTTGACTGTATATCACAGAAATACACATCCCATCTAAATGCATCTTGTAATTAATTTTTTAGGCAAGAATCTTTAATAAAGCACGGTTAATAGCTTTACATTATGGGGAAGGTGTTAAAATCTCATCTGTTAATACACAGCCATTACATACAGAATTAAGACAATTATAGGCATCTGGTATTTAGCACCTTAGAATTGATTTTACTTTGTAATTAGGTGTTGGCTTCCTCACCATGATATAAGAGGCATTAATGTAATCTGTTCCCTTCATTCCAGGCAGCGGTGCCAAGCCCACTCTAGCACGCTCAGCTATAACATAAAAAAAAACAACATAGAGGGGAAAAAAAAAAAAGAAAAGAAAAAAGATCAAAGTCTGGTCATGGCACAATGCAGAAAGTAAGAATTTCTCAGCTGTTAACAAACCAAACAGTGTGCAGCTCCCATCTCCCACAGGAGCAGGCCAGCACTTTAACTGCATTAAAGCACTGCCTGCTAACACAGGATATAAAAGAGAATGTTGCACAATATTCCCACAAGGACAAAGTAATTTCAGGAATCAAATTTTACTATAGCAAAGATTTTCACAGCAGGCTGAATTACCAAATAACAGTATATGCAGTGATAACAGGGGATTTCAGGTAATTCCTGACTGTAGTGTTCCATTTGTCTCCAGCAGCACACAAACCCAGCTGATTTATTTTGTTTTCTCTACCACTCGGCAGCACTGCCATCATTCACGGGGTGAGAGAACCTCCAGAGACAAACCCCTTCCCTAATGGGGAACCACCCAGCAGCATGTGTGTGCTCTTCAGCAGATCCACACTCCTCTGTGTTTAAAGGCTGAATTCAACATCATCCTCAAACCCCATGACAGGCCCCAAAAGCCCAATTGAAATCATTGCAGCTGCATGACCCAAAGGGCAAAGCCATACAGATTATTTCTGCCCTGTTCACATCTGTTTTTAAGATATATTCTGATGACTTGTGCTTTTATTAACAAACTTCATGATGGACTGTGTCTGTGCCACTGTTCCTTTGTGCTGGCTTGGCTATCATCTGTCCTCTGTCCTGTACTCTGGGTAATGTCATGGGGATGATGTTGTGTCCATGCTTGGTCTGGTGCAAATTCATACTGCTTGACAGCCATGCACAGACTCCATATTAATGACTGTGAAACTGTCCTCAGGCACTAAATACCCTCAAATCTGGGTGGCTCACACAGTGAAATTGAGTGCAGTAGCTGAATTGCAAACAACTTGTGCCAATCGCTCTGGGAGATCTCACCGGAGCTGGGAGTGGTATCAAAGTAATCTCTCAGTATTCCATAGATTTATCCCCTACCTAATTATTCAAATTCTTAAGCACTTCAAATTAACATTTCACTTAGACAGTATATCTGGCTGACACTGCAACTATCTCCTTTTGTTCAGTTTCATCAGGGTAATACCGAAAGACAAGACAGCTTGGACTGAACAAAAGATTACATTTCCCCTTCCTAGTGGCTATGCCTTTTCATGCATAACACCAGGAGAATTCGGTACAAAAAGTTATGCTAGGCAGTAATCAAACTGAAGATGTGATCTTACACGGCACGACTGATGAGTTCCTGTTCTTCTCTTTGTTGCAGTCTTTCTGAGCACTGAAGCATTCCACGTATTTTGCATTACACTGTGTAACCAGCTGAAAGAGAATAAAGTAGTAAGTCAGTCCTCAGAGCACACTAAATGAAGAGAGAGGAGGTTTCTTTGCCAACTCCTGTGAAGATGCATTAGTAGAAGAATAAACTGCATTGTTAAACTTGTTTAAAGTACTCAAGATGCCAATGGAAACAATCCTTTTCATACAAGGTGTTTAATGGATAAAAAGATCTTTGCAGCTCTCAGCTTCGAAACATCCTGAAAATGAAGTTCCATCAAAATGTATTTTCACAGAACACTACGTTTCGTTATCTTTGAGAATGTATTTAAAAGACTTGCAGATATGTTCAGTCAGAAGCAGGTCTCAAGGAAGAAAAGCTAGCAAAATAGAACAACAGAACTTTTATGGCTTGTTTCTCTTTTTTTCACTCCTCTAAAATAAAAGCCAGATCATTCCTGCAGAATGTCTTTTTCTGCCGGGCCTTTGGGGAAGCCACCACACTGCCATCTGAGATCTGAGGCCATGGGTTACATTCTCTGATCTGCCATGTTCATTCTGGGATGCCTGGAGGCACAAAGAAAAGTCAGGGAGGCAGACTTGTATTTGAATATTCCACCAGTGCATGGGGAAACTCTACCAGAGCAAAGTGAGTAAAGGTGGCTTTCTCATCTCCTCCATTAGCAACTTGTTACTCAGTGTAATTTCACTCTAAGATGCTTGAATGTAATTTGCTGTACCAGGGCATGAACACAAGTTATCTTCTGCTACCTCTGTGGCAGCAGCAGAAAGAAGAGAAAGATACAATAATTGTTGCTGGTCACATCCCAGTTTGAAATACATTCTAAACAAGTCAGCACTCAACTCATCTATGCACTGGCAGAAGCCCCATTTGAAGTTATGGGGTTTCTAAACCTGTGCAATGTTGGCAGAGAAAGCAATTTCTATAAATGGCACTTAGGGTGTGAAACTTTGTCATGAGCCATCAGAAAACATATAATTGATACATATAATTTAAAATCATTTGTAGAAGTGCAACTATTTTTAAAATAAGAAATCTACTACATTTTGTATGTGTGTGTGTGCGCTTCTTTAATTTAGTAATTAAGCATCTGGAATGTCTTGACTAATGGAGAAATACTGAGACTTCTACAAGTGAATTCAGAGAAGAGCCTGTTCATTTTTTTAATAGCTTGGCACCTGGTGTAATTTAACAGTTTTGGTTCCTTGGGTGGTTATTGGGTAGGTATTAACTGAGTGAGTTTAGCTGTGAAAACAGATGTCACTTATAATCTCTTCATGATAAAAAGTCTCACAAAATATTTTAAAATGCATTCAAATAAAATGCAATCAAAAAATCTTAGGTTTCAAACAAGAGATCAGGGCAAAAAAAATTACTTTGGCCAGGAAGAAAGCAGCTATGACATAGCAGGGAAACGCAGCAAGTGTAGTTATTGGCACTGAGAAAGGCATGTTGTGCTTCCTGGTCTTAAAACATTTTTAAGCCTTTATCTACAGTGCTGAAATAGTAGGTGGTGCAAAGAATCTGATCTCCTGATTAGATTCTAATCTGACCTCCAGCCAGGCTAACCACTGACTCGGGAACATCCAAGCCCCCTTGGGAACAGGTTGACCAGCAGCACAATCCAAACCAGTGTCCATGTCCCTCTTCTCATCTCTGCTTGAAGAGTTAGCACTGATTTCCAGCAGCACAGCTAAGACTGTAGAGGACTGAACTTCTCAATCTGTGCTAATCAAGTGTTCTGTTTTGGTTCCTTAGCCATGACAACTGACAGTGAAGACAGGCCATGCAAAAGACAGTAGGTAAATTAGGACCCTCTGCATGGCAGCATAAGCCTTACCTTGAACTGTTTTTCTAGTCGTGTCTTCCCTCCTATGCCAGGTATGAGGATGCTGTTAACATAACTATGCAGCTGGTTTGCAGACACTTCAGTCTCCTTCCCAAGGATGGCTTCCAACAAGGCATCATGAATAAAAATGTACTGCTCCTAGAAAAATATCAGCATGTCAGGCGGGCACCTGGAATAACCTAAACAGCTGGTTTTGACTGAGGGGCAGAGCACACTAAAGGAAAGGGTGTGCAAAACAAACCACCCATTCAAATACCTCCAAACCCAGAATAAACATTTATAAGCAGCACAGCTATGAATGAGTCTAAAGCAAAATCTGAAGTTTCTGGTTTAAAAAAAGAGGCATTCTAGTGCAAAAAAGTGCCAGTAATGCATTCAATTTTTACAGGGATGTAACTGGAAAAATCTATTTTCTTTTTGATCACAACATAAAAATGAGCATGACTTTAAATTCAACCCTGTTGCAATTTTTACCTCTGTCTGGACGAGGTAGTTGCGCTGTGTCCTGATATGTTTCAGGAAACCCAGGACATTAACTGTGCTTTTGTCTTTTATTTGTTGCAGCATACTGTCTATCACAATGTAGGTACCAGTCCTGCCAACACCAGCACTACAGAAAACAGAAGAGAAACCCATGTAATACAGTTAGATGAAAAGAAATGCAGAAGTAACACCAGAACAGAATTAAGCAAATATTCCTGTTCATAGACGTTCATTTCCCTGCCAACTTCAACCACTAAAGTTTCTCAGCAAAATAATTTGGTTTTCTGGGAATATTACCAGGTATATATTTCCTCCCTTGTGTGAGTAGTTCTGTGGTGCAAGATGAGGATGAAGACAACACAAGCCATCACACCTGTGCCAGCAGTGTCAGGATGGGGCTGCCACTGTCCTGGACCTCACACTCTGACTGTTCACACCTGGCTCCTGTCAACAACTGCTGCTGTTACTGGAGTTGGCTGGAAGAAGCCATACAGAGATCCACCCTATGCCGAGCTGCTGCTATCCTGGACCGTCAAGGTCACTCCAGGCTGTGAGGAGTGAGGAGCATTCCAGTGGAGCTGGAAATGCAAGTGGTACAAGCACTGTGGGAAGGTATGAGAAGGGGCTGATGCTTGTAGGACTCCTTTGCAAGGGAGCAGAGTGGTCCTGGGCGCAACAGAGAGGGGAGCTCTTCAGAAAGTCTCAATTTCTGCTCAGGAAGGAGCTGTAACCCCCATCATCCTCTGCCCTTCGCTGTGGTGCTGTGCAGCCCCCTCGCACAGTGATGAAGACCACATCCCTGAACTAATTTACTGACTGATCTATTGCTCTGACTGCAAGTGCTGGTGTGAGTGTGGTTCAGTGGCAATGGCACGCCCAGGTGTCCAGGTGTTCACATGGTTGGTTCCCAGCAGAGGTGATCCTGTCCTGTCCACGCCCTGAACAGACAGGCTACAAACAAGCTTCAACCAAGGAACTTCACAACCACACCAGTGCAATGTTTGGGAGCCCAGTATCATGGCATTAGCAAAACACTATGCCAACTGGGAAGCTTTTGCATTGGAGCTGTCTTAAGATGTAGGCAAAGGAGGTGATGTGTAGCTGCACCCCACAGGGCTGGCACACTCCTCCTGTGTTAGTAACTTACGGTGTTGCTGTGAGCTGGCCTGAAAGAGCACACACTGTGCACTAGGTGTGCTTGCCTTGAGATGTTTAGTCGCAGCCATCATACCTGCAGTGCACCACCACTGGTCCCATGTCCGGGGTCCTGGCTGCCGAGGATCTCCTGACGAAGGTGAGCACGGGCAGCGCGTACTCGGGCACGCCCATGTCGGGCCACTGCGTGTAGTGGTACTGAATAACCGTTCTCTCGTTCTGCCGCCCCTTGGGGTTTCCTTTCTGACCCTGTGTGCAGAGTGTGTGCAGAGAGGAGGAGGAGACGAGGGAAAAGAAGCACAGAAATATGATCAGTCCTTCTGGATTGCTCAGCTGAGAAAAGTGGTGGACTCTGACAGAAGAAATCTTCTGCAGCTCTGCCTCCTGCTAGGTGGAGACAGAGTTCAAGGAAAAATACATGTGGGAACAGGTAATAACAGCAATAACCGTGACATCAAAGCAGCAGTGAACTAGAAAAAAAGAAATACAGGCTGAACCTTTCACCAGGATCCTTGTAATCCTGGCTTTGCTTACTTATTTCCCACCTGCTCCCTCAAGTTGCCTAAGCAAACCCTGGGTTTTGCTCCGGTGTGCCTTGCATCCCAAAGATGCCAGAAGGCACCTGGATGAGAACTCACCTTTTTCATCTTGGTGTTCCTGACGGTGAAGCGGCGCAGGGTGTAGCAGGCGTGGACGTTTGTGCTCTTCAGCGTGACGATGATGTTGCCGTACTCCTCGCTGTTCTCTGTCGGCCAGTACTGATCGCATTTCCTCTGAACAAAGACACAGGCGGGTGGGTTGGCTGAGGGTTTGAGCTGCTGCTTTGCGTTTGTGTTTACAGCTTTTTAAAAAAGTAACATAATGGCGAGATATGTACCCCTCTGTTACGTTAGTTATGTGTTATGCATCAATATGTATCAACCCAAGCCATTTAAAAACAGATTCTGCCCAGGTGATTCAGGGAGGTGTTAAGGAGCAACTGCTAACAAACTAGAAAATCTCTTACTCTTCCTTTTTCAACAAGGTTTGTGATCATGACAATGATTCCAGTATTTTGTTCCCAAATCATCCTCCAGAAATCTTCAAAGGTAGACTTTAAAGGTCCCTGGGTAGCAATGTAGGCTTTTGCTTTGTTGTAACCCTTCAAAGAAAACCATAATGCCAAGTGAGATGAAAGCAATATCATGGCAGACATATTAATATTTTAAAAGTAACAAAGAAAGGTGCTTTTCTTATTCAGAATAGTGAGGAATTCATAGCAAAATTATCAGGTGAAGCTGGAAAACACAATCACCTCACAAATGGCAATACTTCCTCCTTGTGGGAGGACTCAACAGTAGAGAAGATAAAAACAATTAAAGCAACTTACATCGACATAATTAGCATTAATGTAGTCACTGTGCTTAGAATCTTTCCCCGGTAAAGGCCTTAATTTCACCCTGCTGTGATCATCTGCAGGATAAAAAACAGAGCAGAGAAGCATTAGGGAAACACACATCAGAATTGCAGGCAAACATCCCATCTCCTGGGTATTGGGGTAGCCCCTACTAATACAGAGAAGAGATCAGCCTTGGACTGGAGTCAAGAGGGAGATGAGAGCATCTGTTCTTGGTCACCTGCTCATGGTAGCCGGTCATCAGTCTTCACATCCTTAAAAGTACATGATTCACACAGGAACAGCTTCTCTTTAAAGAACACTGGAGCCTCGGGAGCACAACTCTAGAATCACCCACATCACACAGACTAGGGTTGTTCAGAGAGCCAGGGCACCCCATGGAGCTGTAACGCCACGTGGAGACATGGGCAAAGCTGCCTCTGCTTGGCTCATCATCCTCCCTCAGTGCTGGGCTCAGACAGCTCTACTGGCTCTGGGAGATGACTTAATGTCCTCACTCTTTCACCACCACCATCATGTCACCAGGATAGACCTGAGGTCA
The DNA here is from genome assembly GCA_035583135.1 of Lophotriccus pileatus. Taxonomy (NCBI): domain Eukaryota; kingdom Metazoa; phylum Chordata; class Aves; order Passeriformes; family Tyrannidae; genus Lophotriccus; species Lophotriccus pileatus. The sequence continues at coordinate 7,376,112 of JAWWES010000024.1, forward strand.
TGATCTGCAGCTCCTCTTTTTGTTTTGCCCAAACATTTGACTTTGTCTTAAAGCAGAAAGAAATCACAGTCCTTCTGCTCCCAGGCAGAGGCACTGGGCTGGGTGGTACTTCCAACTCATTCAGGGATGAGACAGATGAGCCAGCTTTAAGCATGAAGACTGTAGTTTCAGTTCCCTTCCTTGAGGACCAGCAGAGAGAGACTTTCCTCCAGGGACAATCCAGAGGACGGGAGTGCCTGCTCCAATGCTCCTCCGATGGCACATCTCTGTGTCTGGAGGGACCAGACATCTATGTCTACAATGACAGCTGGGACAAGCTCAAGGAATGCCCTTGCCCAAGGCCACACAGCAAGCCTTTCACAGGTCTGGGAATTGATCCTCAGCCGGCACCTTCATTACTTATGAGAATCTGTTAGAGACATGTATTTGCTTCCTGTGCCATCAAAACCATACAGGATTTATTGCAATGTTTATGAACATTGTGAACTTTCTACCAGAGGCTCTCCATTTCTGTTCCTAAACCACAGTGACTGCTGCATCTGCTACCCATGCCACGTCACATAACAATATGGAAAAAGTTACTGCACTTCCATCCCAGACATGCAATAATTTGCATTCTAGAGCAGAGTCCAGATTTTCAGTCCTCAGAGGGATACAGGCAAAGCCTGCTCTGTGCTACAAAGATCACTGTTTGTCCAAGTCCTACACGCAGCTGAGGCAGTTTGAAATACAGCAGATACATTCTGCAAGATTTAGCACCTTTGGGATTGTAAGGTAATCCCAGGAATCATCAGTAAAACTCTTTGCTCCACCATGCACTTCCCTTAGGCCAGTTTTCAGGCATTAGCAGGCAGAAGAGCTCTGATCATCAATTGATCCCTGTTATTTCATACCAAACTGCTGCTTCTAAAACTACACATCAAACTGCAAAACACTCCAAAACTAAAGATGGAGTGAAATCCTGGCTCCAGAGTAGTTGTCAAAACATCCAATGCCTTCAGAGGAGAAATGACCTCCCAGCCACACTTTCTCATGTTTACTAATGACTGTGTAATAATGTAACCAGGAGCCACCTGCCTGTCCCAGCCATACACAGACACACTGTGAGAGGAGAGTGTTTTTTTTGGGCTGGTTCACTGTGCTTAGACCAGTGGTTACTTACAGGCCAGGATGTTGATGTATCTGTTCTTGTGCTTGTTGTCGGGGTGGTTGGAATGCTCTGCAGTGATGTTCATGTCGGCCGTACAGCGCTGCACTTCCTAGGCATAAAAATTGTTCAAATGGAAAACGTGTCAGTCCAAAAAAATCGACCTGTCTTTTTTTCTTTCTGCAACAGCTCACAGAAACAACGATTAAAGTATCAGTATCTTAACTGCTGGGTTAAACACAAAGCCTTTCAGCATTGCCCTGTCTACCACGGTTTGCTCACACTGAGCCCTGTGAGTTGTCCCTGGTGCACAGTTATTCTCCTCTCCAGAGACCTGGGGACAGATGCTCTTGGAGCACCCTGAGGGCCGACTGTCCCCTCTGACCACCAGTCCACTGCCTCCTGCACTGCATCTCCTGCCCCATCTCTGGGGAGGGAAGAGAGTGTCCCTCAAGAACAAGAGTGGCCAGTGCAGTGTAAGAAACTAAGCACAGAAAACATTTCAACAGAAGACTTTTGACTGCTGGACAAGTTATGTGCTCATAACCTCTCAAAACGGGGTTTCTGACATTTACGTTTGGCACTGACCTTTTGTTGGTTCTCTGCAGAGAGATGCCTTTTGTAAAATATAAATAAAATAGATCTCTGAAGATAACAGCGAGTGCTTAAATATCACTGCTTGGACACTGATTAACAGCCCACAATACAGTGAAAATGATAAAAGGTTGTGTCCATGTATATATATACATTTACAAAGCAGAGAGCAGCCAGGCTTGCCAAGGTGTTTATGAAGCCAGAAATGCAGATTTCTGTCCAGTGAGGCTGTAGGTTAGACACCTAATTCCCACTGATTTTTTTTTACTTCTCAACCCACCCCTTACTGTGTTCAACGACAGAGTACAGGGCTATTGAAACAGGGCAATGGAGGGTCTTTTCTCTGACCTTAGAGAGAAGCAGCCATTCTCTTTGGCCAGACCACCCTTACACACTTCAGAGACTGCCTCATAACCTGAATCACTCGTGTGATTCCATCTCCAAGATACCTTTTTTTGGTATCAATGTAACTACAATCTTCCTGAAAAAGTGACCCCTCATTTTATCACTAGCATAAATATTCTTCATGTAAAGACACCTTTTTGGAAAAAAAGGAAAAAAAAATCAGTCTTTGGAGTTTACAAAGCTCTGGAAGAAAATATATTTATTCAAACCTTTTGTGAGTCCTAGAAATTGCACCAAACAGAACCAATTTCCCCTAAGGATACGTGAGGAAGTGCCAAATTACTTTGTACTTCAGACTTTAAAAATAACAGCATAGAACCTGAGAGGGAAAGTCATTAGGAGATCACAGCTGCTACAAAGATCACGAGCTAAGTGACAAAGAAAAATTATCACAAAAAATGCTATACAAACAGCAGATGTAAGAGTTCAGCATTATGCAGACATTTCACAAAGGACTTGCATAGCAATTTTGATATCTTCCCCAACATTTACATTTTAAAAGTGCAAAGTATACTAAAACTTTGAACATTTTATAGCTTTTATATCCACATGACACTCCCAAATAACAATTGCTTCTCTCTGTCTTCCCTGACCCTCCGTAGGGAGAAACATACTGTGCTCAAGGAGACAAGCTGAGCAAAGACAAAGAGGAATCAAGCAAAACTCTCAGCTGGCCCTAATAGAATTTTCATAGTTCCATTTGTATCACAAATAAAAAACCTCCATATTAAAGTGTGTGCTTCCCCTAATTCTGCCTGTCAGCTCCAGTAAGAAAGGGACTTCTGATTACACAGTGGGCAGGATCAGTTCAGCCTAGGACATAATTGGAAAAGCAGCAATATTTACATGTTATGTTGATTTAATGTAATTTTGTTTTACCTATTTTTGCATTTAGAAATCATGCAACATCCTTGTTGTACTATTATAGGTTGCTCCTAAAAAATATCCTCCCTGCTGCTGAAAAACCTCACGTCAAACCCTACATCCCTGAATCACTACAAAATTCTTTTCAGAAGTTACTGGCATTGAAAAATTTATGCCAAATGCTGTAGAATTTAATACAGATTAATCCAATAAGGTTCTGTGGAGAATACTCTGAAAAGTTATAGAATTTAATAGGGAATTACCTCCCTGCTAAAGAATTTTTTCTGACAGTTTAAATACTACATAGTAAATGTATCATTTTCTATTAAACTCTATAGGATTTTTCCATAAGGGAATTGTTGGTGAGGTTAATCATTTTAATTAACCTTTTTATGTTGATGGTGACTGTTTCCTTGACTGTACACGTTCCCAGCTGGCCAATATAAAGTTAATAGAACAGGAAGATTAAGCTAAGATGGTGAAAAACGCAGCAATGGAAAAGGAGGTCTGACTCTGTGAGAGTTGATGATCTGAAAACATCTTTTCTTAACACACAGCATTCTAAATGGTTTTTAATACTCTGGGAAGCTGCTGTAATGGTGGATTTCTATGTCTACACACTGCAAAAGCACAGCGAAAGGGGACCGCCGAAGAAAAGCTTCCCCCTTGCCAATATGCCTCCACTATTTTTGCCTTTTTTTAAAGGTCTTCAGCCCTCCCCTTCAGTCGAGGGCACAGCCAAGGCTTTGGGACACTGCAGCAGGCCAATGAGGAGGGGTGTGAGGACATCCTTCAGCTCCATGCTGGCCACTGACAGTTTGGCTGTGCAGGATGGAGAGATGGGGTTGAGAGCAGAGTGTGGCTCTCCATGCTCTCCTACTCTCCTGGGCTCATCTTTCCAAATTATAACCACAAATTACTAAACCACAGCTCCTCCCACCAGATAGTAAGGCATAAGTTAACATTCCCTTGTTATTAAAGCCAAGCTGGTTGCCTTTCATCAATGCACAAAATGCTGCAAGAAGACAAGTTGCCGCCTGTTACCTGTGCCTCTGTTCAGAGTATTATTTGCTCCTTGGCAGAAGAGGACAGCCTGGTGCTAATAAATAACACCCTGGAGAAAGTCCCCAAAAGTCACCATATTAATTTTGCCATTTTCCCACATTTATGTATATCACATATTTACTTTCCCAGAATTTTCTATGGCCTATCCAATGAATACCACGGGATTTCTAAACCTTACTGCCTACCAAGTCCTTCATTTGCATTTAAAATGTCACCATAATTGCATTATTATTACCACCTGCCTTTATAGGCGGGTCACCAGGTCAAGGCTGACCCCAGGCTGCTCACTGCAGCCTAAACAAACTCCTCTCACAATTAGCACCAAACTGCTACTGGCACGTGGAGTAGGACAGATAGTGTCCTTATCTCCACATCCATAATTAATCCATAAATTTTTCAGCTCTAGAGTATTTCCTTTGGCTTTCCCTAATCCTGCTTGGTCTCTTACACTGATCTTAACGGCAGCTGGCTTGCACACTGCTGCTTCTCATGTTTAACTTTGCAGAACCCATTACTGTCCCAGGATGAATGAATACAGGCTCTTATTCTGTCCTTTCAACTTATCATTGACAACCCAAGAAACCAAAGTACATGGTTTCAATTGACCGTTAGTTACTGTAAAAAGTGTTCTAGTCTATGCTATTATGGCTAATTTACCTTTTAATTATATTGTCCATGCTAATGCTAATTGGAATTTGATACACCCAGGTTTAACGACCCAGTATAATTGCCTTTCTGAAACAAGTTACAGATTAGTTTCTTCCAAACTTCAAAGAATTTCCATTTAAGTGTAAAATCAAACTGCTCCAGCGTCTTGCTGGCAATATAAGGTTCTGAGCAAGAGTTTTTGCTACAGTGACTGGGCAGGAACTCGGTCTCTTGATTCGGCCTTACGCAGCGCTGCTGTTGTTTGCCATTACTTCAGGCTGATGTCCTGGCAGGGGCTGAACTGTGAAAGCCTATGAATAGCAATGAGGAGGAATCACGAACAAAGAAAGGATCCTAATCTGGGGGACTAAATCAGAGAAGATCCACGGCTCTGCTTTGATATTAACGTGATATTTTTCAGCATGAAAGCGGCTAGTTCATCCAGCCCTAAAATCAGTTTTGATCGATTATTTTAATCCCAAATTACAGGAATTCTGTGGCAGAGCTCTTGCTGTTTGTTTTATCACAGCAAACACGAAGACAGCATACCAACAGAGACTGCAGATAGTATTTGAAGATATCTCACAGGAACAGTGTAGATTTCTGTGATAATTTAGCACTAGTATAAACTCTCTGACGGCACTCAAGAGAGAGGTGAGCTGGGGACAGCCTAGATAGAAGGCGAAAATAAACAAACCAAAAGGACTCAGCACAGGAATGACATAAAGAGATAGTTTAAAATTCCTGTAAATGCATGAAAGAGGAGAGGACGGTGGAGGACAGCTTGCTTGTGGTATCCTGCCCCTCATTAGGCAGGGAAGTGCCAGAATCTGACCAAAACCTTGCATGGCCCATGCAATGGCTCCTCCAAGCAAGACTTCCAGGCAGAAACCTTGGGAATGGCTGTGGTACTGTGATTAGTAACAGAAAGTCCAGATATCTTAAGTTCTTTTGTTTCTTCTCTTCAACTTTATCTCTTAATTCACAATGCCCATTTTTGAGGGTAGGTGAAGTGGTGAGACAAGAATTGAGAACTGCAGGAAAGCCCTATTCTGCAGCAATCCTTTCTCCTCCAGCTTCACAATGCTGCTTCCCTCTGGTTTCAGTACAGCAATGTACAGGCTGAGAACACCTTCAATTACAGCAATTTTGGGCCAGGGTTATAAACCATTCCCAATGGAATAGCAGTATTGCCTGCTAGCAGCATGCTTTTGAAATGGCATCCTTCTACTGCCAAATTCCTTGGTGTAGATGCAGCTGGAAGCATATGTCTGGTGTGAGCTGTGTCTAATCTGTAAGGGATGTCAGTATAACTACACAGGGTTTTTAGTGTCTCAAGAAATGTGCAAAGTGCAGCGTTATCTGCCTTCAATGCAGCCCTTTGCTAGAAAATAACATTCTGAGGTCACCGGTTAAAAAGAGCCAGTGACCCTTTCCCTGACCAGCAGCAACCATGAGAATAACGTTAGCAAATCCCTGCCACACTGCTGAAAATACAGATTTATATTATTTTCTTACATTTCAGGACATTTAGAAGAAGGTGTCACTGGAGTATAAAGATATTTTCAATTTATGTGATGAGGGAGCTAGACAGCCTGCCTCCCAGTTCAGCGAGCCTGTTCAGACTCCAAATTGGCAATGAATCATTACACTCACACGGCCACGGGCAGGAGAGGTCTGTGGAGATTGCATTCACCCACTCTAATCGCTCCTGCAGCAGCACCGACTGACCCGCCCCAGAATTACAGAGGAGGGAAATAAAATTGTCTGATCTCAAAAATCCAAATACTGCGTTAAACTATAAAACCTCACAGTTAGCTTTGGGGACAGAAGATGATTTCTTGGCTTAGTGTTCCTTTCTCAGAGCAAGAGGACATGATTACTCAAAAAAACTTACTGTGTTATTCCAGAAACCGGCCAGGGGGAGGGAGTGAAAAGCTTTACTGTGGGAGGCTGCACTTCACACTGTTTTTAATACAGGAATTTGGAGGGCACATGTCCTATATAGTCAGGCTATCAGGGGAATTGAGGATGACAAATGTGAGATCAGTTTTTAAAATGAGATCTGGAAGGGGTTTCAGGCGTTGCAGCCCACTACATCTGATTCTCTGTGGGACAAACTGCTAGACACTGTAATAGAAGCCAGCAGAGCTAGTGAATGCCTCTAACACACTGGGGAGAGGCCCCTGAAAAAGTCTATAGACTGTCTAACAGAGAGCAGCATATCAATTTTCAAAATGTGTGAAAGGGCCTCTCAAAAAATATTCCTTAAAAAACTGATCTGTCTTGGCGCAAAAAGAAAACTCGCCTTGTGCACTAACAGGTGAGAGGTGGGTCTCACCTGCCCAGGAATTTTCAGTGTGATGGGACCTTACGGGATCTAACCTATTTATAAATGGGCTGCAGAGGAGACAGAGTGTGTTTATGACACAAAATTGTTCAGGATAATTAGAACAAAGGCTGTTCGCAAAGGGAAGCAGAACCACCTTGCAACACTGAGTGGCCGAGTGGCAAAATGGCAACTGCAATCCAGTGCTGATAAATACAAAGTGATGTACTTGGGAAAAACAACCCTAACTAACTACACATACTGACAGGTTCCCAATTTGCTATTGCCATTTGGTGATGAGAACTTGGGGTCAGAGCCGATGGTTTTCTGGAGGTGTCAGCTGAGCGCTCAGTAGTTGTTAAAAACCAAATGGTATGTTAGGAGGAAGGAAAGAAATGGAAAACCAAACTGAAAACATCACTGAGCTCATGTGGAACTCTGCAGTAAAGCGACTCATTAAATACTCTGCACAGTTTTGGCCTTTCCGTCTTGAAAAGGATATGGTAAAGGGAGAAAAAAAGGCACAGAGGGAACAAGTCATCGTAAGTCTGGAATGGCTCCCTCCAACAAACCAACTGAATAGTTCAGGCTTCTTCAGATTTGAAAACGGATTATTAAGGGGGAATATGGAGGCAGATGGAGTCATGTGAAGCATTTAAGTAAACAGGGATGTACTTTGTAATGCAAAAACTAGGAGGCAGCAAGAGAAGTTATTAGGCATGAGGTAGAAGCAAAAGGAAGTCTGTTCTTGTGGAACAAATTGTAGAATTCATTGCCATGGGACACTTTGGACATCAGGAGCCTAAAAGGGTTCAAGAGGCAATTAGAAATTTATGGAAGAAAGGTCTATCAAAGACTGTTAAACATAATGATGCCAAGAAAATCTCTGGCTAGACAAGGAGTAGATATAATCTCTGGCTCAGGAAGCCAATCTCTGTTCAGTCTTGCTCTCAAACCCTGCCCCAGTGCTGCCCTGTAAAAATGTGGTACCTCATCCTGTATGCCATAGCAAGACAGTGCTGGAGCTACCTGACAGCAAGCCAAAAACCTTCCCTGAACTTTTTTCACTCTAGTACTGAACACACTCCAAGGTTGAATACAAAGAGCTATGTCAGAGACCAGCACTGGTGGTGCAGGATCATGGACTTTATTTTAAAAAAGCTATTTGTTGTTCAGTATTAAATTGGGTCCTATATTTCTAATTTATATCAAAAATTGAAAATTCATGGGACTCAAAGGAAATCTTAACAATTCTGTATATACAAGAAATCCCAGCTATCACCAGACAATAAAGCTGGCTACTTGCACTATGATTACCCAAAGGGAATAAGGATTCATTTTAGATGTGCTTTCCAAGGAAAGATTTGTGAGTTCAAAGTCCTTTTTTCCTCTGCACATAAAATGCTTCCTAAGCACATTCACAAAATATTTAGCTGTAATTACAGCTCAATTTAAGAGGAGGAGGGAGTATTCACACAATTACTTTCAAAGGAATCTTCTTCACATAAAACTCAACTCAATATAGCCCACAACACACTGCCAAAAACACAGGAAGATGATACACCAAAATCTAGCAACAAACAAATGGAGGATGTTCACCTTCCCCATCAGGCAGAGTAAGTGTGTGCCTAGCTTACTCTTTTCCTTTTGCAGCTTCTACCTTAAACCTCCTCCCATGGAAATTTCTGAAGAGATTTTGGAACCTTTTTTCCTTTAACACAGATCTCATGCACTGCCTACCTTTGGGGAGCTAAGTCTTCACTGTAGCTGGCAGATACAACTCCAGCACATGGAGCAAGGCTGGATCTGACCGTATGTGAGAAGTTACAACCCCAGCCACTTCAACAGCTGCTGTGTAAATGTGACCTCGGGCTCTGCTATCCCTCAGCCACTCTCAAAACTGGGATTCTGATCTCTGAGTCAGTTTGGGCACTTGAGTAACATTTTACCTATGGCTCTGTGAAAGATCCTGGGTTTCAAATCAGGCCCATGAGGCATCAGCAGGGCAGAACATCAGCAGTGAAGGGGAGCTGGATGGTTTACCCCAGACAGAGGTCGCCTTGTTCCTATTCCTCCTTACTCTAGGAGGAGATTTCATTCACTCTTTAGGAAGCTGAGACCTCAGCTATGGAGAGATACATCTGGAGTAGCTACACTGACTTCAAAGCAGATGCTCCAGGTTTTAAGCCAGCACGGAGAATAGAATTTGGCGCACATAGTGCAGTCGGAGGAGTTTAACTTCCCTTCGGAGGGGACCCTGTGCTCCCCAGAACAGGAGTAATTGGCCAAAGCTCTCCTCGACTGGCTGCCACAGCACGGCACTCGCAGCAGGGAACTCCAGGAGGAAGGGAAAAAATAAGGCTATTAGAGCAGTGTTTTTCTTCGCTAAAACACGGGCGGAAGGTGTCCAACATTTGTTAATAGCAGTGATTTTGCGACAGCTGAAGCAAAGCCTGCTTAAAGCCAGACCAAGTTTACAGATGTGTTGCTGATTATTTTGAATAATTAAGTGGTGTAAAACCCAGCTGTGATGAATAGCATTGGGGTCGCAATTCATAAATAATTGAGAAGAGTGAGTCGCATTTGATCATCCTGATCAAATTCTACTCTCTGGAGAATAAATGTTTGTCCTGAATACCATCAACATTGTTAAATGCCTCAATATTCCTGCTCAGCCATCCAGCCAGCAGTCAATTGAACTAAATCACTTTAACACCTTACACATTTGCCTTCCTCATGAATACAAAATGTTTCTAACTTACACAACGTTTTTTGGGCATCAGACAAAGCAGCCACTCTTTATAGACAGTAACCAAACAGCAACAATAAACGTTTTAAATGATCCCATTAAAAACAATTCCTGCATGCAGTCTTGTCTTTACACTGCAGTAAGCAAAGAAGCTGTAGATATAAGGCCACCTATTTTGGTTCACTGCCTTGTTTGTAAGCACAGCTGCCTCTCTGATTCACATGCAGCACGCAAACACAGCTCCTTTTGCTGGTGGGGAAGCCAGGAGAGCAGCTCCATGTAATTTCCTGGGGCTTCTCCTGTTTCTCAGTACTTCCAAAAGTTCAGCAGTGACTGCAATTAGACTGGGTGAAGGAAAAGCCTGACTCCACAGCCTGTCTTCATGCTGCTTAGTGCTTACCATGCTTGTATAATATGGGTTTGGTAACCCAGAGGTGGAAAACTACTTCCACGTCGTTGGAACTGCCTCCAAATGATAGCTGATTTATAGGTCAGAATCTGTCCTACACAGGTAAAAAGATGCACATTTTAAAATAGTCACATTAAGTAACTATCACCAACTAAATCCCAAATCTTTCTCCTTGTTTTTACTGGAACCAAATAACCAATGACTTCAATAGCAATCTTTCCTGAACAGAGCATGAGCAAAGATTCAAGGAATTGACCCACAGTTTGGGCTTTCATACAAGACCAAATTCTACAACTTTTACTCACTGTAAGAACTATTTTACTACTTTTGGACTTTTCAGTGTGACCAAGAAGAACAAATTCTGGACCAAGAAGAAGAAAACAATCTGCACACTGTAAGAAAAACCTGGAGTTAAAAACAACTCTTTGTATCTTTGTGTTGTTTCTGGGGGCTTGCAGGTGCCTTTTTCTCTTTAATAAAAACTTAGGAGGATCCCCCCTTAAAGGCACCAAATCTGTGGTGGTTAGAAAGCATCTGAAAACGTCCAGTCCCACACTGCTCATAGCTGTTAGCAAATTGGTATTATCCTGTTTCTTCTGATATATTTGAGCACTGCATTTACCTGACATGACAGCCTCACACAGATGTCGCACGGTCCCTCATTATTAATACACAATTAACTTTAGGAAAACAACATTTTATTGGTGGATCATTAAATCGTACCTCAAAGTCTTCTGAGAACCCATGCTGGTTATTAGAATACAGCTCACTGATGTGTTTAACAAACTGCTTGACTGGAATTGCTTCCATATCATCTGTAGGAAAAAAGAACAGAGAGATTCAGAGTTGCTCTTTTTCTCATACATAAAACTTCAGGGGAGGAAGTCTTCACTTGATAGCACTTGGATCTGAGTTCCCAGGGGCAGAGCTAGTTCAATACACAGCAATAGAAATCTTGATGAATCTGGCCAATTTTGAGGTAAACATTTTATATTGTATTTCCAATTCTAAGCACCACAGTTACGAATACTGAGAGCCTGTTCCCTGGGATGTTAATTTACAAAGTCCAATTGAAGTTCAAGGATCATTTAGCTCTTGCTCACAGTCTGAAGATGGCTGTGGATAGGATGGAGAGGCCTCCTCTCCTTCCATATTGTATAAAAAGAACAGAAGAGACCCAAAATACGAAAGCAGAGTTGACAATTACTCTCAGTAAGTTTTTACGAGGCTGAGCAGACACACAAGCTAAGTTATTAACTCTTTCACTTTTACTCAATCATGTAGAATCCAACTGGACTTATCGTGGAACCGCTTCTGAGCAAAAGAACAGGCAAACACAACAGCCACACTAATTTGAGTTCTCTCTCATGCCAGACGCTATTCATAACACTGAATATGTATTCCTCTGGACCATTTGTTCTTGCTCAGCACAGTGTAAATTCCACCCAATATACCAATAAATCACCCATAGACACTTTCTTAAAGAAGTCGAAAGCTTTAACGGAATTAAAGACAAACAAGACCGTTTTGAGCACCTGGGACCCTGGGCAGATTCTAATAAAGCTGAAGTGTAGGATGGCTGCCTTACTTATCTCTGTTTCTCTATTTCTCTCTCTCTCTCTCTCAAAAAAAGGCCCTAGATATTGTTACAACCACCACTGCAGTTGGTGGAAACACTGTGCTTGCCAAGATTCACCAGTTAATATTTTCAGTCTGGCATTCAGAAAATGCAAATCGCTATACAACTGTGATTACTTTCAGCACGCAAAATAATCTATTGCCTGATGGCTACTATTGTCTGATTGCATGATTTTATGACAATACTCTCGTATTTATATATTCCATTTAATATTCTTCTGAAGATTGCATCCAGTTTATGTTTACTCCAAGTAATTCAGTGGTGTATTTCTGCTCCCATTTAACAGCCATATGGTTTGGTGCTACAGCTGCATTATAATCTGGATTCTTTTCCTTTTAAACATCTACATTATGATAGAAAAAATCCAAATATTTCTACAGATACTTAGCAAAATTTAACGATAAATAAATAGATGTGACATTTACTGTATTCAGAGTGAAAGATCTTTGGCAGCTAAAACCTCTAAGCTGTCACATACGCTTTTCTTAGCAAAGGGTATGAAGATCTGTATGTGTAAATGAGGTTCTAGTTTGGCAAGAATTTTATAGATCCCTGACAATCTGATTTCTTTCCAGCTGATGGCAGTTAATATTGACCATGTCATTACTTCTCTCCTTTATTTTATCAGGTAACACTCTAAGGTGACTTTTTGCATCTATTGACATTTTCAGATCTCAATCAGCTTTCTTCTATTTTATTTACAAGGGCCAATTGTTAAAGATATGTTTGCAATCTGGTCACCTCACAGTATAGTAATGCTACTTTAATTAACCACATGCTCGTTTACTGAATAATACAGAATTCAAAAGATTTGACAAGTGTATGCTCCTCTTAAGCAAAAAGCTGCAGCCTCCAGAAATGCTGGCATTTTAAAATATTTAAGTGATAACATTTATTCTATGTAATATTGAGAATATCATCATCTCATAACAACATTTGTATTAATATATTTGCAGCCAAGACACTTGAATTGAATGATCTATCGGAACAGAATTCAATAGCAAGAACCTGTAAAACTATTTCCTTTCCTGAAAAGTAACCCATACAGCCTAGATTTCCTTGAAAATAGCTTGTGCTATGATAGCAATTTCATACAGTCTCACAAGAAAAGTTCCATAGTGATATATTTTTTTTGCATAGTCTAGCTCAACTGAGACCAAGCGAGATCAAGGATTCACTGCAGCAGACCAGTGTGTCCAATTTAGTTTTGCAGAAGGTAGAATTTAATTTTAATTGTGATCTGTGAGCCAAAAAATACATTAGAGATAACGTGCTCTCCAGTCCATTGAATTGCCACCAATTTCAAGGATGGGTCTGCACCAGAGATCCATGGCAGAGTATGGTTAGTTTTCTTTTCATCACTGTCACTGCATGGTGGCAGTGTGTCTCCACCTTTACAGCCACTGCTACTTCACTTCTCGGTTGTTCTCTGTCCTTTAGCGTTTCTTCTCTCGTTTTCCTCTTCTGCATTTCCATTCCTATTCTGTCCAGGAGCCCTAAACCCAATACAGTTTCCACCCTATTTGATAACGTGGGCAACAATTACATGTTAAATAAATTAAATAGGAAATACTGTTGATGTATGAACTCACTGGGTGAGAGGGAAATGAAGTTGCCCATAAACTCAGGAAAACCATGTTGCAGCAAATGTAATTATTACCTATTAGGAAGATTAAAATCAGAACCATGAATGTTAGAAACTCAAAAAATTGTTTCTGGTTTCCAGTTTTCAAACTGGTGGGATAACATAGTCCTACGGACCATGACTGGGACAGGCACAGCCCTGAGGGGATGGGCAGGTGGCAGGACAAGAAAGCAGTTGCAAATGAGATACAGCCTTTTACATTAACCAATGGAATAGGAGAGTGTTAAAATAATTTGGGCCTCCATTTTCTTATTCACAACCTCCAACTCCAAACTCCCACCCAGAAACACAGATTACCTTACTGGCTCCATGCATGCTTAGCCATAGGGAACTTGCCAGACCTCTGGTAAAATATGTACTAACATCCTCAGCCCTCTGGAATGGACCGTATCTGAAGATGGCTGTGACCTTCTCCAAGAAAAACAACAGATGCAGCCAGACGCACAGAATCTGCATTTCCTTGCACTATCGTCAGCCCAAAGGCTTTGGGTAAGCCTTCTTTCCATCTTAAAGTAAACAGACTTCAATGACTATAATTCTTTTAGTCGATTGAAGAGATTAATAGAATCCTATAATGGTTAATTAGCAGCTCCCCATAGTTCTGCCTGTTTTCCCTTTTGCACCATATACTTTTTCCCAGAAAGAAGATGGAGTGGCATTTGATATTGTCAGTGTGATCCTTATGTTTTGCAAGACCTACACATTATTCAAAGTGAAGAGGGAGATGTTTTAATAACATACCTTCACCTCTAACACTGCAGATATAATTACAGTTCTGTCTAGCTTGGGTTTAGCCATCTGTTTTATCAGTGTCAATAAAGTGATTCTGGATTTACTTCCCTATGAAATATGAGCTGAATCTGGCACCATAATAATAGACTAACCCTTTGTGTTACACAGAGAAAGAAATATGCTTAGATGGACAGGGACAAAGGGCTCCAGAGTGCATATATATTTATCATTATTATAGACAACATGAACTTTAGCAATATTTATATAATCAGATACTACTGAAGTTGACAGCTGAGGGGGCATGTTTAATTACTGTGCTAGATATTTAACATGGTGGTGGAGTTCCCATCTTCACTTGCTGGTCTAAGACAAGTACCTGAGCGGAGTGTCAAATAAACACAAAGGGTAGCACAGTGCAGCTCATTTGTTGCCACAAAGAGACAGTGCCAAAGAAAGTCACATTTGTTTAAAAAAATGATATGATTGTAGAGGAAAACCTTCACTAGCACTTTCTTTTTTAAGAAATGGCAATTGCCAATGAAGAATACTTAGTACATTTCCTCATAAGACAACCACCTTCAAAAGAAGCCTGAAGTGTATAAAAGCAATGAAGTTCAAACAGGGTTACATTTTAAGTTCAGATAATTAGTAATCCTACCAGGAAGGATTTTCCCATAGCTCCCACTTAATAGGTTGCCTTTGTAATGTTAAAGCAATAGGGGCCAATTTCAAAAGAAAAATAGGATATCCTATCAGAAATGACATTTCCACATAATAGGGCCTCAGATTCATTTTGATTCATTTATAGCCTGAGAGCTCACCGGATAGTTTAGTGGCATTGTATTGGAATAGATGGGTTTGGGTCAGGAATTAATCCAAAAGGTCAAACATAAAGTGCTTCCTCATATTACCTTCATCTAGTTTTGAGTTTGGGTGTTTCTGAACACCAGATGTTTGACACATATGACAAAATCTTGGTAAGGAAATTCTCCACGTTTTTCATTCTGCTTGTAAATGCTTTCTGTTTTTCAGCTATTATCTCACCCTGCCTACTAAATCCAATATAATCCTTGCATCTTACGCCTTACTCTTAATGTGAACTGTGATTTTGTTTGTTTGTTAGTTTCTGCACTTAGTCTCTCATTGACAAAACCACCTGGATTCATGTGCCATAGCTGCCACGTGCCTTGGCCCATCTGCTCCAACAGCAGCCACTGACTGCACTGCTCAGCATCCCTGTGCCACCCCTGCATCTCAGCAGCACCTCCATCAATTCTCAGCGTGCTCTTCACAGCTGGCTTCAGCCAGAGGACGAGGGGATTCTCCCACTCCCCTCTCTCTGCCCTGCAGGGCTGAGCAGTGAACTGAATCGGCCTGCTGATCTGGCTGATGGCTGTAAGAAAGGATTAATTCATTTGTGGGGAAGGGGAAGGGGAAGAAGGATTAGTTGTCAGTGGGGTAGATGGGTTGATCCTACTCATTAGGATGAAGAATAGTGAAGTGATAGGGAAACTGCCCTTTCTGAAGGCAGCACAAACCTAAGTTGGCTTATGATGACCATGAAACCAGTGACATTGTTAGTGACATTAATCCTGGAGCATCCACTTTCAATAGCATGTCTTGCAGTTCTCATTTTCTGCAAAAAAGTTTTCCCAAAATATCTACCAATAGGATTGTAGCAGGACTGGATTTGACCTTTTAACTCACTGAAATATAACACATCTGAAAAATGCTTTCCCATATTCATAGCAGACAAGCACCTTTCTGTTCCCAGCAGCAGTCAACCCTGGGATGTCAATCTTTCACCCTCTTACTCTTTGGAGATAACATGGAATGCAATCACAAGATTGTTAAAAAGGTATTTACTTATTGTTGAACACATTCAGTGAGGTTCATGTGCTTTTTTACCTTTTTTACAAAGAGGCATGGAAAAATTCTGCAAGCAGCTGGAATACCTGGAATATTTAGGCTACATATTACTTAAAACTGAGTTTAGGAGCCACTCCATGAGCTACAATAGCCAGAGCGAAGGCTGCAGAGCTATGGCAGAAGTACCCATGTGGAGTTTGATTCCAACACATTCACTTCCACAACAAGCAATGAGGCACTCGTAGCTCATATTTAAAAAGGATCTGTGCAGCTGCACCACATAATATGAGCGTGCGCACAACACGTGGTACCAAACAGGGGTGTAAAGCCCAAATTCGCCTACATTTGGTCTGTCTCTAGCAGAGTGGCTGGTCATAAAGAACACTGCAAGGATTAATAGCACATCCTTGGGCAAAATTCTGCCCCAGCAGAGGTTATGGGAAAATGCCTATCAATTCCACTAAGGTCACGTGTCCACCTCTAGAGGGAAGTTTAGACAAAACCACACAAACCTTCAGCCTGAGCATACGCTCCAAAGTGCACACACTTACGAGGACCAGAAACACCCCACGTTGCTCAAATTTTGGCACTGACTGAATTAGAAATGTCTGAACATGCAACTCCATAGTCAGATCCTGCCCTACCTCACAGGAATACTGGACTCCACGAGTAATTCCACACGTAAAACAGGGCAGTGCCCAGCTTTCTTCAAACTATTTTAGATTTAATGCACTTAAATTATACACATTTATATTGTCAGAGCCTTTAATTCTGCAGTATATGGCTTTCCTTGCATAACTATTTAACATAAGAATGCAATTGAAGCCATTGTATTTCATTTGGAATAATTAATCTTTCTGACTGATCACATTATTTGCTGTATAAAAAATGGCCAGAAATATGAGAACAAAATATGTTTTGTTTGTATAACATGAGTATCAATTAATTTATGATAAGGTCATTTAAAAACCTTACTATTGAGAAGGTGTCTGCTTTCTGTGGCAATCATATCTCCTCAAATACTAAAAAGGCAATACAGTATGTTTCATTCTAGGAGATCAAACTACCTGCTGAAGATCTCTAAGGCACTGGCATCCTCCTGAAGCCACTGACCTCAATAATTAAGACAAATTATAAATTAAAATAAATTAAGATGAGTAAGAAATCATTAAGAGTTGATTACTGGGGGCACTATTCCTCATTAATGCTTACATTTTTGTAATCATGTGTTTACGAAGTACTGCTTTTAATAAAAAACACCTTTCAAAGTGGAAAGGCATAGAAAAAACTGAATATATTTGAAAGTCCTGGAAAGATGGGCCTGTTGAAAGAAAAACAGGTGTCCTTCCAGTAAGATAATTGCTATCTATTTGTTATAATCAAGTCAAATGAACACAAGGGCAGGTTTCTGATAAAGGGGCGACACATGAAAAAGCAGAATATGAAAAATCACCTGTGTAATTCTGTAGCTACATTCATCTCTCTTGCTTCAAGACTTAATCTACTGCAATGCTATTAGCCATGTGTCAGTCAGGAATATAAAGATGTTAATGATAAAATTTTATATGTGTCAAAATAAGAGCTCAGTTTAAATCTGCTTGTACAAATCTTAGATTAGGTTATCATTAATTATAAATGTAATAGCAATACACTTCTTCCCTTTAAGCAAAAATCCAATTTCGGTGCAAGAGAATGAAATGTGAATTTTCCCTTAGCACAGACATTAAACGTGATCTTATTTGGTACTGTCTGCTAAGGAACACAATTTTAATCTCACACATTTCCATCCTCAGGTCCCAGTCAATCCATCAATTACACACATGCTTTACATTTGAGCACATGGATGTTCAACTTTGGGGCTCTGCACCCCAGTGTGACAGCTCTCAGAAAAGGATCTATCCACATTTCACACGGCCACCATAAAAACATGTTCTTTTGTGATGCAGCCAACTCCTGATGCCTCCATTAAAAACACCATGATCAGATATCATACCATAAATTCTTCAGTGCACTGCAGGAACAGGGTTGGTAGCAGAGCAAAAGGAAGGTGAATGTTCCCTAAAATACCTTGATACTTTCTTGGCTTCAGAAGATGGCTGTGTTTGCAATATTGCATTCATGAATTTAATTGAAGCTGAAGATGGGTACAATTCACAATATGGTGCTGGAACATAAATCCGCAGGGAGCAGAAAGGAGAAATAAAGTCTTAAACAGCTGAAGAGCACTACCTCTGTGCTCAGTGAAGAGCTTCATGCCCTTGAGAAATAAGTCCTCAGCTGCAGTAGCTGCTGTTCCCTGTACCTTGCCAGTCTCTAGCAAGGCTCACTGTGCTCATGCACTGTCACTGTCACTGTCACAGCCACAGACATGTCCTGCTCTCTGCTCTTTAGCTCTGGGGATGCAACTCAAGAAAGCCACATCTTAGCAGAAAACAGAAAACAGTAAGATACCAAGCCTGTGTTGGGAACCTGCATCTTCCTTGTCAAATGATATATCTCATTATAGTCTCTTAACAGAAAGAGTTTGTCACAGGGTGGATGCTACCAGAACATATCAGAAGTGCAGGGGCTGAGCCTGTAAAAAACACATCAAGTCTGACCAAGGAAGGTAGAAGTGGAATTTGTGCTTGTTCACTGCTGGATATCATCTAAGTTGCACAGAGGTGCACGTCTGCACTGCTGCCATGGAGCAGGTCTTGCGATGACAAGAAAGGAAAACTGCTAAAGGATGTGTTTTGGTTTTCAGTGTTGCAACACAGGTCTTGCTACACAGGTCTGCAGCTATGCTGCTGCTGTTGTTGTCACTTATCTAACTCTACTGGAAAGGGTCAAGGTCAGAAAGATCCAGGAGGTCAGTCAGATACTGACCCAGCAATGGAAAAGACCAAACAAACAGAAGCAGGGGCAGGTTTGCTGAGCGAGATCTTTCCAAGGCCAAATGTTTTAGTGAAGAGATCCAGGCAAAGATGATAAAGATGTGGCCAAAATTAATTGAGCATGGAGGCAAAGAGTGAAGAAATGGAGAAATAATTTTGTTGGGCTTAATGGCAGGGGAGTTTTCAGAAATCTGCCATTGATTACAGATGCATTACTGTCAGGTGTGAGGCTTACGTGAGTTGAGATTTATACCTCAGATGTAATATCCAGTGGGTGACTCAGTTAATGATAACTCCTTTGTCCTGTGCTTCTCTAGATTAAGCAGTGCAGATAATTATGAATAATGATAATGATTTGGATCTCAGAGAGAATTTGCACAGATAGGCACACACCTATGGGTGATGTGGCTTCATGCACAATAATTAAGCACATATGCCAAGGGAAGCGAAATAGAAAATGGTAAAATCATTCCTTTGAGAGAAGGTTTTTTTTTTAGATTTTGCACCTGAAAAGTTGTACTGTGTGCACATGTCAGGTAGCTGGCAGATTGATTTACAGTTCACAGACCTGAGGAAACAGAGGGTTTGCATAAACAAGAGCAGGACGGGGTACAGAAATAAACACAAACACTACCTCTGATCATGCCAATGTGTCATGGAGCAGAGTGGTGGCACGCAGAGACACCAGCACTGCCTCTGAAACCTCTTGAGCTGCGTCAGGACGTCGCTGTGCCTGGCTCCCAGACACCTGGCAGAGCCACCCCACACCTGGGCCAGGACCAGCCAACCCAAACCCACTCAGTTTCCTCTGCCTGGCAGCTCGCTGCATTGCTGTAGATGGGCCTTGGCAAATCTGTTGAGCATCTTCAGCCACACTGCTCTAAACTGCCATCAGTGTGGCTGCCTGCTCACACCCAAGAGTGGAAGTTGGTCCATTGGACTGTAGGAGGTAGAGGCACGTTCCCACAGGGGTCTAGTCAAATTTCTCACGTAAGGATGGGGTTTCACAAGCTAACACGGCTACTTCAAAAACCTCCTTTCTGTGAAAATGCCACTTTTATTTTGCTCCTAGAATCAACGTGGCAAGTAAGACTTTCTCACACCCTCTGGCAGCTTCCAGAGGAAAAGTTCAGGGGCTTATCATTTCATCAGTTGCCATCAGTTCAAAGGAGATTTTTGTCATTTCATGTTTTTAAGGCATTTCAGTGGGCTGTCTATGTGGGAGCAGCAGCTGACGTCAAGGAACACTGTCATTCAGGAACAGGTATATGGGGGAAAACAGCCCTCTTCTACATCTCCAAACAAGGAAAATACCTAGGACGGCTTCCAGATCTTTACAGGCATTATTTTGCATCTTTGGAAGAAGCCAATATAACTGGAATTTATCTCTACTAACTTTGAGCCTCATTATGGACTCCCTGGACAAGTAATAGTTAATACACACAGAGTGAGACACTTCCAGAGGGTGATTTGCTTTTTGGTGACCTGAATAGCTTTACTGTCAGTGCCAAAGATCTTCAAATTCATCAGTTCATTCTCTCTTAAGATTCTCTGGGCACGATTTAGCTTCAGATTAAGGCCCCTGCATTTGGATGACCGTATGCAGGTATCTATATGACCATTATATCCACAAAAATGTTGTCATTAGACTGGGAATTTGAGGGTTGGATTCACCTTTGCATCCAATTAGACTAAACCTCTTTTTAAGGCCCAGTTCTTGATGTACTTTAGAGCTCATCAGCAATCCTTGCAGGTTTTTTGACAACAAAGCTTCACAAGGTATTCTGCAGCAGTTGCTCAGGGGGTGCCTTAACCTGCAGAGCTCCTTATTAGGGGTGAGAAGCTCTTTCTTAGCATTACCATGTCTGAGCAGACCACGGGGTGCACTGCAGTGACAGCACCATGACATGTCAGTCCCAGAGCTGCTGTGGTCAACAACTTGGCTTGCTCTAGTCATGGGAAGATGTCCCCAAAAGGCAATATTCTGTGCCCAGTCACTTGGTGTTATGTGCCAGAACAGCTGCTGGAGAAGCCCTGGTGCCTGTGCTGGCCTTACAGTCCCTGCTATCTGCACAGTTTAATGGAACTTTTTCTTAAAATTCATATGAATGCAGTCCAATCTTAATGGACTGACCAACAAGACACGTCTGTGCAGCAGGGAAGAACCTCTGTGTCAACAACACACACTGCAGAAGGAGAAGATGGAGCTTTCTGCTGGTTTATTTATCTAAGAAAAACTTGTCTCAATTACAGCACAAATACTGTACACTGACCAAAGAGGCTTCTCTCTCAAGGGGGAGTTTCTCTCCTCCCAGTGCCTTGTGTTTATAATCTCCTGGGTTTTGACACTGCTCTGCACAGAGCCCAGCTTAGGCCACTCTCCCCTTCCCCAGAAGCTCCAAGGAGGCATCACATGAGAGCAGCCGTGGAGGGACCATTAACCTGACTGCCACAAGCAGCCCCAACGGGGCATTGTTCCTCCTGGTTTCAGGATAGAAAGAATGGAGCTCTCCAGGTATATAAGTACTTTTGTGGAAACTCATTCCAGGTGGTCTAAGACCAAATACTATCACCTCCTGTTACCCTAAAGGAGAAGGAGAAGGGTGACTTCTTGCTATGGACATGAGGTGGCCAGGACATACACTTCAGTCTGCCACAGAAAGGAGAGGAGATGAGAGCATGCTTTCTTTCATTTTCAGTGGCACACCATCAGACTGCAAGGCAAACTGCCTAACACTTTCTGCAGGAATGTAATAGCTGACCTTTCATACTAGTTCCCATGGGTACTTTGAAAGACTCTTTCTAGAAATAAGTCATATGTCTGCTGAATAAAATCAAGGAAAATATAACTGTACTCTTTCACTTTTCTAGGAAGCACATTTCTTCAGTGTCTCAGAAAATGTCTGAATGTTTCTTGGTAAAATGAACCTATTTAACTGCAGATTGAATGCCAGACCAGTGGCACAAATTATAGAATGTGACAAGGAAACTTAAAACACCTTCAAGCAACAAGTATAAGCCTTTGACAGACTGAGGTCGATCAACATTTTGGGTATCTTAACTTTGCACGTGAGACCGACCATCATCAAACAAGGCACCGACTGCAAAGGCCACGGTAACACCAAGCTGCTCTCTGTCTTCACGGCTTCAAGGCAGCTGCATCCTGCACTTAATAATTCCCAGGGGAAATGCCTCATGAAGAGAGAATAGCACTAAACTCTGCTTCCAGCTTCATTCTCAGTATAGCTGAGAGGAGAATTTGACCTTTGTTAACTTGATTAATACCAAATTAACAGATGGCATTGGACTTTCCTTGCGATTGTTTGCTCATGCCTGTGTCTCGCTGCCCTCCCTGAGACCCCCAGACAGCACCTCTGCGTACACTGAAAGTGGGGGCAAGGGCCTCAGCCTCGAGGGAGCAGTGGAGCTGCATATCCCTTCTCCACAACCTGCCCTGACAGAGCAGCTGGTTTCACCCTGGATGCAATGCCTCGGTGTTTTTAAGAAGTGTTACTCATGTTTTTGACATTTTACAAAGGTTATTCTGAAATTTCTATTAAAACAACGTGGGAGAGGTGCCTCTGGAAAATACAGCATTGGCACTCAGAGCCCCATTGCAAAGCACATTAAATTAAATGAAGCAGGACCGATACAAAAAATTTCTACCAAAACCCCATGATTTATCACAAGTATAACCTTCTCTTCTTTGTATAATTAAAACAGACTTCAAGTATTACAAACACAGGAGATTAAGCCTGTCTTACCTGGAATAGGTATAATGGGAATACTTTCATTGGGGACCACGCGGGGGGAACTGCTGTCCTCCACATAGAAATGAGCAGTCTGAAAACACTTTCTGTTAAAGGAAAAAGAAAAAAAAATACATCCAGGGTGTGAAAAACTGCCTCAGAAAAAACAGACAAAAAGTTTTGTACGTGTTCAGCCTCTCCATTTCTGCTCCATACTCTCAGATATTATAGTATTAAAACATCGATGCATGAAAACATATGTGCATTTTCTACAATTACAATCCTAATTCCAGATTCTGGTGTGCTCTAATTCATTGACATCTGACATCCACCCATCATAAATGCCTCTATATATTATTGCTAAGTACTACAGAATATGAAATTATACTCATAAAAGTTAGTGGCTGCAAAACAGGTTTCAAATACATCATTCAGAAAGAAGCTCTGCACACAAAAAACATATTCAGCAAACAGTTCAAGCCCAAATCTACCTGAGACACATTTCCAGGGAAAATACACTTACTGTAAAAGTTTCTGCTGTGTAACAGCCAGCAGACAGTAATGCAGCATCTGTAACTGCTTCATATCATGATGCTCTGCTATGAAAGTTATTCTTCAAACATTAAGGGCTTTTATTTGTAACACTAAAGCCATATAACCCTCCTCCTGAAAACTTGTATTGCATATGCTTCTCCAGAAAAATGCAATAGACACTTAGCTTGGGCCCGAGGACTCATCTCTGAAAAGACCTATAAGGAAGAGCAGAACTTAAATCCACCTGACTCATTTTTACCTGTATTTAATGCAAAGCAGAGAGCACAAGCTGGTCATCACAGAAAAGGGACTGAGCAGAGTAACATCAAGAGATCCAGGGAGACTCTGCATGGTGATGTTAACTGAGGCAGGGTTTTCCAACACCAGCGTCACTGCTCATTGCTGACTTAATGAGCTGCTTGAGGCTGGAACTGAATATTTAATGAGTCTTGCTTGGTGTGAGCAGCTATTGTGGCAGGAGAAGGGTCTGCTCTCATCTGTCGGGTGCTAAACAATAGCTTCCCATTTCAGAAAGATCCCCCTCATTGCCATCCTTCAACTGCTCCTCAGCACCTGGGCCAAGTTTTCGGGAGGCCTGGTGAGCTGTGCTTTTGTCAAGTTGCTGGTTCCCTTGTTCAAGCATATTTGCACACAGTGGCTCCTGAGTTCCTGCCTTGCAGTCTGGTGCTCTGTAACTCGGGCACTGTGCTCCCCATAGAGAGACCATCGGCAGAGCCGGCCCTGCAGACTTTGTCAAAGTAATTTGTGCTCCCTTTGTTTCCAACATCCATACATGCTGGGGGCGAAAAAAAAAGGCATTGAAAACCAAATCACTCTCTTAGGTGAAACCAGAAGCTAAAGTAATCCCAGGTCCTTGCTTTCCATGCATGGGTACTTTCTACTGCACAGGCACAGTGCTTCATAACACAAGCACAAGCTGTGGCAGCACAAGTACAACTTAAGACAATACAGAAGCAGGAGAGAGTGGATTTCACAGCATGGAGTCACTGTCTGGGAGCAGCTTTCTATTTTCAGGCATGATGTCTTGCATTGTGCTGAAGTTATTTATTTAGCGAGTACACTCACTAAATACACTCACATATTCTTTTGTTAAGAAACACCATAAGGTGAATTCACACATGAGGATGCAAGATGTGCAATAGTCTCACAGCATTTAAAAACATCAGCTGAACTCCCCCCGCCCTGCCACTTGCTCAGTTCTCATTTTTTTTTTGTCAGCCTTTATTTTGGACAATGCACACCCTGGGGGCACACAGCAGAATAAATCAGTCACACATAAAGAAGAAACTATGAATATGAAACAGGCAAAATGTTCCTGATTTTGATGTATTTGGGGCTCTTTCCCTTGAGTCAATACTACAGAAATCCTTGAATGGCTGCTCCTGGTAATGAAGGCCTTAAAAAGGTGTTTGATAAAAAAACCAAACCTTTACACAGGGATTTACAGGACTTTTTTTAAGCTGATGATACTGAAAAAAAGCAATTATTTTTTGTTAATTTGTTATTTTATACTCTGAGAGGCTCTGATAGGCTGGCATTATGGTTTTATAAGCAGCCATAAGATGGCTTTTCCTTAATAGCCTCGAAACATGTAATTGTGTCAGATAATCGCATTGGGTGGTATTTTAAGGCCCACGATGGCGGTAGTTGAATACCCAGCCCAGTGCAACTGCTGAGCACAGTGCTGGAAGAATAATATATTAAATTAATATTTCACATAGTAAAGTTTCCTACAATCATTAATGTCATTAAAAATTCTGTGTTTTAGTCCTGGAAGACTCTTTGTAGCTGTTTTGCAAAGGCAGTCACCATGGAATTTGACTAAAGGTTCTCTCAAGTCACAAACATCACACTAAAATACACTCTTGCCTTATGTAAATACCTACATAATGCAGCATGTTCATTACTTCACAATACTGAACACTGGCACATTAGGTGAAGACATGCCTCTCAAACTGTTTTTTTCCCCACTTGTTCGTAATTGCTGTAAATATTCCAAGTTTAGCCTCCCCAGGTGAGGTTGCTACACACAGGCCATCTCATTCCTCTCCTGTTGACTCCTCCCATGTCTCTGGGACTATACAGGGTCAAACTTGAGAGCAGGATGAAGCTGATCAAGCTTTAGAAGATCTTAGATTTAATGAACTCGCTGGATCAATTTTCCAGCAAGTTCTGCTTATTGGTTCTGCTTCCTACTCTTGCATCTTTTCTCTGTGCAGCACCAGGAGGGAGCACAAATCTCAGGGTGCCAGGCAGATGACTCCAGTTTGGATAATGTCCATTTTTCCTGAGTGAGGAAATATTATGGCCTAAGAAGAGCTTTTGCAAACTCGTGTGTAGTGTGTAGTAATAAATACTGGTATCTGGTATCAAGGGTACCGAGAGGCATTTCAGACAATTCAGTATCTTCCTCCTCCCCCAGTTTAGGATATTTCCCCTACCCATTACCTTTCCTTCCAGATACAAACCTTAAGTGGCAACAGTTGCTAAGGCTACAAGAGGCTGCAGTAAATCTAAGTGTGTATATGGGGAGGGCTGGATAAAGGAAAAGGATGAGAGCAGGAAATTGCTTGTTTGGAGCCACTGGAGACACAGCCTAGGAGAGAGGGTGGAGTGGATGCAGGGCTAGACAAGCTGCAAATCTGCACCTTTTTTCACATGAGCACTTCAGTCTGTAACTTTTAACCCCAGTGTGTATACATGGGCAGGTGTTTGCACCTGTGTGCCCACTTGCTCAGTCAGCAGAAAAAAAAGTACTGGATTTTTTTTTCCTAATAGAAGCAGTCCTTAGTAAATGCACAACCGGGATTTGCCATGGCATAAATGATTATTAAAATCTTAACAACTGAAGCACAGACTTTAGAATAATTATCGTATTTCTGCAGCACTGGTTAAGGAAAAGAAAATCACAACCTTGATTTCATTTCCAGAAGACTTTGGGGAGGGCACATCTTTTCTGCAAAATACCAGAGTCCGCTGTCTCTGGAATATGCCTGTGAGCAGTGAAGCACACCGTTTTCTCTAGCCCCATATGTTTTTTTGGCTCCCTTTCCCTGGGGTACAATAACTGTGCGAGATTGTGGTGATCAGACACACGGTTGTCACATATGGACCCAAATGCAGAAAGTAAAACACTGCGAGATTAGCATCTCCCCAGAGAAGGAGGAGAGGCAGGGGTTGGAACACAGAGACAATGCCAGGGAGAGCATCCTCTGCCCAGAACCTTTTTGCAGAGATATTGCCCGTGAATTACTAATGCAAACTAACAGGATGCAAAGTCCAGAGCAGCAGCACCTTGTTACCAAGCTGAAAGCATAAAAAAATGCCAAGAGATGGTCTTGACTAGCTTGTTCCATCTCTGCTGAGCAAAATACCAGCTTAGCTTCTGTAGAAGTAGAGATGCCTTATGAGATTCTGACACTCAAAACAGGTTTCCTTCCGTTATCAGTTACAAAAGATCAAGCAGTTTCTTCTTTGTACTCCTCTAAAATCAAGAGGGAGAACTAGATCACATAATGGCCTGAAAGCATGGATGCATTTTATTTTCGTGTAGAAGACAGTTCCTCAGTGTTTAGTTGATGCTGCCTCCAGTAGAAACACACAGCACAGCACAGTCGATGGGAGCGCTGGGAATTGCTCCGAGGGCAGTGCCTGGCCTTTACTCCTCCGCACTGGGTCTAGTGCAGGCAACATCCCCTGATCTGCAGTGACAGGCGGGGGATCTGCAGTGCTCCGGAGCAGCTGAGGCTGGGAGAGGAGGAGCAAGGGATTATTGCAGTAGGGCAAGCAGCCGCCTCTGCAGTGGCCAGCTGGAACCACCAGGGCAGTGGCTGAACAGAGGAAAAATCAAAGGGGAATGCTTCACGTTCTGGGGACACCCAAGAGCCATGCCCTGCTTCACGCGCTGAAGTGACCAGCCCATTCATGGCTCCTCGTTCACCAGGGATCTTCTCCTTCTTCCAGGTGTTTATGTTGGCTGGAGAACTGTGTATTCCCTCTGCAAGGCCAGCCAGATTTATACTACTTTATTTCTGTAAGAGCATCTAGGAGCTCTAGGGTCTGGGTTTCTTGCAACTACTCTCTTCTTGGGTCATTACCTCCTAAAGCATGACCAGTTCAGGGGCAGATGGCTTGAAAGGATCCTCTGGAGGCCTATTCACTACTGTCAGAGCAGGGCAAACCTTGTCCTTCAGGTACCCTTCCTCCAGAAAGAGCCTCCCACAGACAGAACCTCTATAGAATATACATTTATTAACAAAGAGACCAGTAGTCCCTGCAGCCACCCAACTTACACACACAGTCCTTAGCTGTGGGGAGAACAGGCAAAACTGAATCTGTAAGAGACCTTTAAACCAGGCTGGGCAGGACATGGCTTAGTCTTTATCAAATGCAACCTGGATACAGGCATTCATTCACCATGCTCCTCCATCACAGAGTGTCTGCAAGGAACTCCCAAACAAAGATGCAAAGGCAGGAAACGATCCCCTTTCACTACCTCTGTACATTCATTCTCACTTTCAATAGAAGAAAAGCTGCTTCAGATTCTCCTTGAACTGTTTTGCATGTTTTCCAGGAGACACAATTAAGATTGGTTTCTGCTGGCACCAAAAACAAAGTATGTATGCAGTCAAGTGTACTAGTAACACATGGCTCTGCACTTTAAACTAGCTTCACTATTCCTTGGCAAGCATTTGTCACTGTCAGAATTGGCAATGACTCCTCAGAAAAGAGCACAGACTACGGAACAACAGAAGTGCTGCAAATCATGACCATGTCACCAGCAGAGCAGTGGATGGGAGCCTGGACAACAGCTGTCTGCATTCTGCACTGCTCTAGCTGGGGTCATCAGTCACTGATTTTTATGAGCAATAAAACTGACTCAAGCGTTAAGAAGAAAAAGAGGAGAGAAAACCACACGAAAAAAGCTGATCTTATGAATATGAATAAGTGGCCAGCATGGAGCAGTGATATTACATTCATTGTATCAGAGGGGCATCTGCATTTACTCTTTTTTTTGGCCAGAAAATGGCTTATATTGCCCCAGTTTTCTACAATTATTTTCTTTCCCAAGTCTTAACACTTAACGATCAGAATTCAAAAGCCAAGTCACAAAAGAACCTCTGCCATGCTGGAGCTGTGAAGGCAGTGAATGCTGACTGAACTGGAGCTAGTGGAGGATACACAAAGCAGGAATGCATAAAAACCAGGAGAATAAAGGAAAGCTGAAAAAGGAGCAAAATTTCCCTACAATAATGCTGATTTTCCTGCAGATCCCTCCTGAAGGTGATTTGCCTTCTCCCCACAAAGCAATTTCTGCCTTTAACATTCTTGAGTAGTGTTAAGCATCACACAGAAATGGTAACTGGAGAGGTCTACATGGTACATGGGTGGGTTTCAGAAGTGCATGGCATGCCAAGTCCTTGGCATCTTTTCCTGGACAGAATGGTGAAAAGTAGACTGTCCCTTTCAGGGGACTTCCTCTGGGTAAGGAGAAGTGTTTTTTCACATAAGTGAGTTTTTACACAACCACAGAGTTCCACAAAAGGTTCCAAATGCTAATCACTAGTCCAACCACATATTCTGCAGTATTATAGGGAAATAAGGACAGGAAAAAGCCTGGGAAAAGGCTGATGGGAAAAAACAGAAGGTGGACAATACGTCGAGACAGTATTTGTGCTGAAGAACATACCACTAGTAAAACTGTTCATCTGAAAAACTAATCTGCAAACAAGACTAGGGATTTCTGACACAGAATGATAGCTAATTTAATATTTATGGCCTAAATTTGCCAGCTGACTACACAGCTCTCCATAAAATTAGAAATCCTCTTCTCTCCATTCCTTTGAGATGCCACCCTGCTCCAGAGCCCAGACACTCATTCACATCACATATGGTATCCAACTCGGGCATTATACAAGACATAATAATTTTTAGAAGGGTATTCAAATAATTAAACAGTTAAGAAATTACAACACACCCCCAGATGAGCTGCCTTCAAGTCCTCCCCCTTCATCAGCTGTGAGACCAGAGAGCACCCAGGTGGCCAGTGAGGAAGTACACTCAGAAAGCTCTTTAATTGCAAATCATAAGTGGATAAGTCTTAGTTTAACTCAGCACAAATATTTTCCACACTTCCTTTCCCCATCTTCCTGGTGTCCCTGGAGAACAGTGAAGGTGATGGTGAAACCTTATTTGTGATGACACTTGGCCCTTTGACGCTCGGTTGCTAATTACTCTCCTGGTGACCTCTGACAGGGCTGGAGGCACAGACCTTCCCCTCCTGCTTTAATCAATACTCACAACAGCTGTCTTGGATACACTTAGCAATTTTACAGACGACTGAATGGGTTTACTCATCAATATTTTCTACTGCAAGAGAACAAGCTCCCTGGTTATATGCATCATGACTCCAATGTCTTCAGACAAAAATGGGATAGACAAACCTATAGGAGGTATCTTAAAATGGTTTAAAAATTAGGTACAGTTTAAAAACAAAAGGGAAGCCTGATGTATTCATTTTCTTTTCCCTAAGCCAACTATTTATGTAATGCAACATTCATAACAAAGGCTAGAAAATCACAGGGGAAAACAAAGATATGCCTTTTTCAATCAAATAATACCTTAGGCAGTTCCTATAAAATGTGTACTTTCAATGCTCTAACCATCATGTAATATTAAAAAGGAACCTTAAAACTTTCTCACAGAAGGAAGATGGATTTAAGCAGGTGAAGAGTTGTTCTGTAATCACAAGAGCTACAGCAATCAATGAAGATTGCCTCTTACTAGAGAGGAGCCTTTACTAGCACCTTCAAGAACTCAAAATTGGGCACACTTGATATTATCATTTCAGGACATGAATTCCCTTTGGCATGATGTATCTTAGGAAAGGGAAGAATAAAAACAGGGTGACACACTGGGAGGTTAAAATGCAGGTAATTTTAAACACAAAGTGTAATTCATCTGGATTGGAAATAGTGTTAGAGGAAAACCAAAACAGAGATGATCTAACCTAGGAGGGGATAGCATAAACAGAGAGACAGCAGTCTCTCTTTGGAATACTCACCTGAATGTCCCTAATTATTCCCACCTAATTACTCTCCAAATGGAAGAGCTCTGCTCTTTCCTTTGCAAAAATATTATTTCAATCCTCCAAATCACTGGGACCTTGAATTGACAGATGTTTTAGGTATCTCAAGCTGCAGCCTAGGATCTAAGATTAACACAAAAATCTGCTAAAAATTTAGGCACAGCTTTTTCCTCTGTTTTAATAGCCCTGCCCATCTTCAGGCAGAAATGCCAGTTTGTTAAATGTAATGAAATACTCAATGGGAAGCTCCATCTTTCTCAGCACACATGTCCATGTGCACCTGGACTAAAGCTGCATGGGAGTACTAGGAAGATTTCCCAACACTGCTGGACATAATTCATGTTTAGCTGATTTGGGGCCAAGATAAAACACTAAAAGTGTGATTATTTCCTTTCTTTCTTAATCACTGTGTATTTGGAGGGTGGGCTTTTTTCATCGGCCATTTCCACAAGAAACAGCTACGTAAAAATTTTCATGGTCTCTCTGCTAACTCTGTTTAAAACACAATTAGAAACGGCTTTACACCTTTGGAAGCACAGCACAAAGGAAAACAAATGAGCAGCTGGCAACCAAGAGCAGAGAAGCAAATCATTTAGTACCTGGTAGATAATGAGAACACTGAAAATACACTACTTAATGCTAGTGCTCTGACAGGGCTATGTACATCACCTCATCACGCTAATACAGACAGACCGGGTGGCAGCCAGCTGGTCCTTCCTCCCCACCCATTTCCCTGAAAGCAGAGATTTGTAAGCTGCCAAATAATAAACCTGGACAGAAGTCTTGAGGATCATTAATCTCGCTATCAATCAACCCATTTGGAGATTTGCTTCTTGCTGTCGCTGATGCTAATCTGGTACCGACTCGAGAGCTCTGGGGAAGCCTGGAGTATGTGTGTCTGAGGAATTGCTTTAATGAGTTTCTTGCATTCAGAGGTTAACAAATGTGACAAGGAAACACAAATATCGGGACAATAAACTGCCATCCACTGAACCAAACCTCCGAGAAATAGCGTGCTGTGCATTCTGCTGCGCTGTGTGGAACACAGCCCCAGCCAGCTC
Source organism: Lophotriccus pileatus (assembly GCA_035583135.1). Classification (NCBI taxonomy): domain Eukaryota; kingdom Metazoa; phylum Chordata; class Aves; order Passeriformes; family Tyrannidae; genus Lophotriccus; species Lophotriccus pileatus. Next base: position 7,407,535 of record JAWWES010000024.1, read on the forward strand.
TGGAAAAATACCCCAGTCAGATGCCAGGAGAAGTGCAGGCACTCCTTATGTGCTGGGATAACTACCCCAGGCACAGCTCTGCACTGCTCTGCACTAACAGAGCTGTGCTGCAGAGAAGTAAGCTGCATTTGCCGAAGTGGGGCTCTGGTTAAGTCGGGCAGTCAGTGTGGTGTGAACAAATCCACCAGGCTCCCTTCCCCAGACATCACAGACCCACAGCAATTAATGTATCACAATAAAAAGCCCCTGCATCAGTAGGACCCTTCCAGTAGCATTTGCATTAAACTGCTGTATTTTCTGTGAGAATGTTTCTAGAAAATAAATAGCATCAACAACAACAATATAAACACATCCCAAGATAATTAAACTACAAGAAAAATCTTATTAATACCAAAAAAAGCAAATAGCAGCATTAAGCATACACAGGCATAATAAAGAAGCACAGAAATATAAAACAACGTATATTTTAAACTACCATCTCCACAGACCAAATAAGCCATAAGAAAAAAATCTGGAGTTATAAGCAAGTAATGGAGGTAGAATCCACCACACCATGAGGCAGAGGAGACTAGAGGGATGATCCCGACAGTGCGTGAAATGAAGTGAGGAAGAGTTCCCTTTTCAAAATATTTATTAAGAAAAGGACATCTTTGAAGTTTCAGGCCTATAACCCACTCAAAACTTCTTGCATTTTAGTGCCAAGGAAATACACATTTCTTACACAAAAAAGATTGAAAGTATGAGGCATATCAGAAAAATTACCGCCATGTTTATTAGCAGGCTCCCAATTATATAAAAGAGTCAAGAATTGAAAAATCATAAAGCAACAGATGTAGAAGAGATTTTTGCTCTTAAAAAATCAGTTGAAATTATTTTGAAAATGAGAAACAGAAAACTAGAGACTGCTTTAATCCTCAGGACAAATTCCTGAGGATTTTCAGCAACTATGCACTCAGGCCAAAAAACTTTGCTTTCCTGTTGTTTTAATCAGTGTGTAGAAACAGCTACTAATCACAGGAGCAGAACATTTTGATATAAGATAAAAGTTCACTGCAGATAAGCAAAACAGGAGAAATTCAGTCAACCTACATTAATTATTAGAGCCCTTAACTCCAGATGCAGTTTAATATATTTTCTATTTATGGACCGTTCTCTTTATTTGAACTGTTTCTAAAGCTTTAATCTACCTTTTATTGAGCTCTTTATAATCTTTCAGTGTAGGTTATAAATGATAAATGTGGAACTGGGGAAAGGAAAGGAGAAAAAAGCCCAAAAGAACTGCAGTTCACATCTTAGGAAGAACACATGAATGCTTCTTAAAGTAAGAAGAAACGTGCCTGGATCCACCAGGCAGTTGCTCAGAAGGAGACACGTAATTAAACACACGCTCTTGGCTCCGCATTTCCTCTCCTTGAAGCTCACAAAGGTACGTGGCTGCAAAGGCACACACACTGTCCTCGAGGAATCTCCTGGGTGAACTGTTCAGCCCTGACACCTCTAGCAAGTCACATCCCTTTTCCTCCTGCTGTATTCATGCATTTCATTTCCCTGCTCTGACGCAATCTGTGGTGGTGCTTCGGCTGCCATCAGTGCCGCACGGACTGTGAGCTTGGCAGCAGGAAAGACAGCAGCCATCACCATGTCCAGGTGTGCAGGCAAGGGGAGATTCCAGTGGGGACTAAGGTCCTGCTGTCAGACCCACCCCAAATATTTTCATCTCTGCTCATAGCTGGGACCTGTAGTAACAAGTTCTTGTTTTATTCTAGTGCTTTAATTCAGGGAGTTTTGTGAGCTAAAAATGTTTAAAATGCAGACTAAACAGCAGAGTATTTTGCCACTATTTCTGGTAGTTTTGTCCTAGACATTTGGTTTCAGATCTGTGATTTCCTGTCGAGAACACACAAGTGTGAAATACTTGTTGATCCGTTTATTCATTTGCCTCCTGGCTGATCCTAGCCACTTTGACAGAATGGATAAATTGACTTGCTCCTTGTTGTTTTTTTTTTCCACATGCTTCTCCATCAGGCTGGAAGCACTGCCCCAGCTATCACTCCTACACCCTCATTTTACATCCTGCACCCTCCTTTTAGAGGCTTTCTAAGCTATTTTCACACAATATCCAGGTTGTCTGAAATGCAACAAACAAACTTGTTATAGCAGCTTCTGCAACTCCATCTGCCAGATGAAAACAATACATAATATTTAGAGAAATTATTTTTTAACAATTCAAACCCAATGAATACTTTACATCACTCTTTATAACACCAGGTATATCTGTGACAACTGCAGTTGGTTACTCGAGGCAGGATTTAACTGTTTATCTACAACACATCTCAGCAAATCATCTATTTTTCCAAGTCATGAACAAACACTGCAATTTGGAAAGGGAACAAATCTTGGTTCTCACTGAGGAAATGGCAAAGGTAACAGCTTCAAGTGATCAGGCAAAACCCTGTAACATCAGCACAAGATTTTCAGTGCAAAGTAATTTCATCAGGCTAACAAATGAGTCACTTTTCTCCAACAGACGTGCAGCAGAACACAGTGCATTTAATTGATGTGCCCTTTTATTGCAAAACATACTGTCTCCCTCTGGTTTGACTGGAGCAATGGGATGCGGCATTGCCAGGAAAAAGCTGAATAATGCGGACTTGGCACCACATAGTAACTAAATGTTGATTCATGGAAATTATGAGACATTCAAGGGGACAGGTCTCAGGCTCCAAATTATGCTCCACTCTTGTATTGCCCCCATGTGATTATAGCAAGTTTGCTTAAAATTTGCTGCTCACTCTTCTAATTGGATTCCTGCAAAGGGCAGTTTGCTGTGCCATGAGCTTGTCACTTTATATTCTGCTTTAACTCCAAACCACTCAATTAATATTAAATTCCATTTATTATAAAAGCATTTGTTTCTACCCATACAGTGCTATCAGCAGCCATCTCATTAATATTCATTTCCACAAAATAGCCCACTGATGTTAAGATCTCAGATACAGCTAGTAACTTTAAAAGGGGAAAATATGTGAAGCCAGGAAGGTCAAAACAGAACATGAGCTGTAACAGAAAACATCCAACCCATATGACTTTAATTCCTCTTCTGCAGAAAGCTTAGTAAATACAAAAAGGTTGTTAGAGAACAATGACAATGTTAGAGTTAATCCAATCACCAGAACAAAATGAGGACTGAGGTTGCCAATACATCTCTCTCTGGGATGGGGAGTTGCTGTAACTGGTACACCAAGGGAAAAAAATTCTGGAAGAAGGCATGGAAGGTACTGCTTATCCCATGCGTTATCTCCCCAGGAGCTGAGCTGCCTACTTTCCAGGCTTATAAAAAAACCCAAACATAACCAAACCCAGAAAACTGAGAACTGTGGATAACCTTAAGCCCTGGGCTAAGGTTAGTTTAAAGCCCCTTCTCTTTAGCATGATTCTCTGTGCTCATCACATGCATTAGCACAGCCTGTCCCAGCTTGAGAGTGCAGAAGCCCCCACTGGACCCCACACTCACTGTCTACAGAGTGATGGAGCAGTGGGCTGAAGATGGTTTAAGTGTTTTCAAAAAAAGCTGGTGTAAAGCTCAGGGATTCTCTTGCACACACTTTCAGTACCAGGAAGCATTGCTAGGGAAAGAGAGAACACCGAAATGCAAGCTCAGATACTACAGGCAGCACTGCCACTCACCACAATCACAGTCTGACTAAAACACAGACTTTTCATTTCCCCATGGGCCCAGCTGCAGCTTGGGTTACCTCCAAAGCTCATGAAAGAGGAGCATTTCTTTGCTCAGCAGTGTCCAGCTGCTTCTCGTGCAGAATGCTTCTCAGAGTGAGATTACACACTCAGACATGGTGAGACGAGGCAGCTGCTGAGAATGTCTGCCAAATGCAGTGATCTCTTCTGCTCTCTTAGTCTGTGTACCTCAAATAAAACCATGCTGCAGGGACAACAGGTAGTAGTGGTCTCCACCTATACCTTTAAACTATACAACAGGGAACTTGTTCCACGTAGCTCTGTGGCTAACGAAAAAAAGGGAATGTTGAACTCTAACCTTCTGCTACCACAAGGAGCTAAACTGATTCCCTACAGCACATCAGTGCTGCTTTTGTAGAGGTCCAGGCTCTGCAAAAAACCAGATGGAACCTGAACTTATGGGCCTTTAAAGACGTCAAGCCTTTCCTCACAGAGATGCCATAAAAAAATCTTTCTTCTTCCCATCAAGTTTTTATTAATCAGAGCACACGTGGCAACTCCCCGTGTGGCACCACTGAGGGTTCACCCTCTCAACATAAAACCTTTCGAACTTACCACCTCAGGTTTACCACTGAGATAACAATGCTCTTGTACCTAAAATTGAAGAGATGAATTGACACAGCCTGGCAAATCATTGTGCAACAGCAGACACCTAACTCCAATACTGTTTGCTGCCCCTCTGCTTCCCACAGACTGTTCCCGCGTTCGCTACAGGGTCTGGCTCAGAAAACCGGAGAAAGGAGAACAGGACCCTGTTGTGCTGCTGCAACCTTTGTGCTTTTGCTTTCAGGGCTGCTCTCCTTGCAGAATTCAAAGCACAAGTATATTCTGGAAGACAGCAAAGCCAAGCCTACAGGCTCCTGCTCTGACTGCCAAACACACTCCAGAGAGCCGCAGAGCCCAGGTAGGTGCCCCATCCCTGTCTTCTCCACCACCGGGTTGTACTGAACAGAAGATTCTTGATCATCCATTTTCTTAAAGCTGTTTGTGTGAGGACCTGAGTCAAATTATTCTTTCTCCTCCAAAGAGCTGAACTGGCATTTTTACCATCAAGACTGTGAGGCAGTTGTGAAGTGCCCAACCATTTCTGAAGAGCCATCAGGGAGCCAGTGCCAGCTCCTTATTCACAGGTGACAATCATTACCATAAGCAGAAGAAAAAGGCTTCTGCCCTCCTGACTGCAGCCAAGTGCTCCACAGGAGTTGGCTTTGCAGTGATAAATGTCACGTTTACAATGGGGTTTGCAACACAGAAGTCCATAATTTGCTTTCCAGGGACCTGTGCTTGATTATCAGGAGAGTTAGAAGCATTCACTGAAGTCTAATGAATAGAATTAACACATCATTTAAACAGGGACTAATATGTATGCAAATGAGAAAAAGTTAAAAATAAGAGTTCAAGCCATAATTTCAGAAAACGTAGACTGCATCCTTATGAAATATGAATGTTTCAATTCACCTCATATCTTTACATCTATGTTAACTGCTTTGCATGTGAACAATAGGGTGCATCAAGCCCATTTTGATTTTTATATTTGAACTTGGACTTATAAAATGGATGATATTGAGACATGAATAATATATATGCTAATTAAAAACTGCATTTAATGACATAAATAAAGACAAAGACCAACAGAGGCTAATTTCCATTTGAAAATTTCCTAATGACTATCTTTTCCTTTAGAAAGCAGAAACTTTAATTCCATAGTCTCAGGAAAAAAAGAGAATACTTTGTTAGCTCAAATAGTTTCAAAAATATTTTAATTTTTTTTATTCTTTAGGATTGATCTCCACAGAGATAAAACTGCTTTGCCTAGATAGATTCAGTATTAAATAGCACCCAAGTCAAACTATGGTGATTTGTGCATGCAAACAGTGGGATTTAATTATTAATTATGATTAGATTTTTTTTCTAATAAGGAATTACTCTTGATAAATATAAAGTTTATACACTGCTCAATATCACAAACATGTCCACAGTAACTGACAGATGTAAACCAAGTAAATGTCCTTGATGTTGATAGGCTGTTAATCATTCTCTGACTTTCCATTCCAGGTGCCCAAAATTAGACAGAACAAGGGCAGAGGACAATTGTGTGGTTATAGGGAGACCAAGTATTAGCAGAAAACATGACTTCAACTTCTGTCATGCAAAGCCTACAGAAAAGCTTGCTGAAGAATAAACCGGTTGCAGGAAAAGCCCTTCTAAGTTAAAAGGCTTGTTTCTACCTAAAACAGTGAGGAAGGTGGTGAAAAATCAGTTCATTCAAATGAGTATGAAGCCTGTAATGACACCAGAGCCAGGAGAATCTTTTTTTGCTGTTGAGTAAATGTTGGTTTTGTGGATAAGAAGCCCAGATTCAGCCTTAACTGACAAAACCAGCATTTGCACTTTGCTTTTCAGAGACTGCAAAGCCAACCCATTTACTCCCTGATTGAACTAGCAGCTGAATGCTTCAAAAATAAAGAGCTGTATGATGGGGAAGAGACCAACCATTCTGGTACATTTGTGTCCCCAGCTTTTATTAACACGCAAAACAAAATTAAAATAATACAGCAGTTATGAGGACTGCCTCTTTCTGCCCTTCACTGGGAACTTCCAGCAAGGGGTTCAGGAGGTGCCATCCCTCTCCCTGCTTTGCAGAGGGCTGTGCTCTCACTCCCATTCAAACCCCACATTTATGCCAAATATGCACCAGCAGGGGAAAACCCCATTTCCTTTCTCCAGTCACTACTAGTGAGGGATTTGCCACAGCTGAGGAGCCCCTGGATCATCAGCCTCATGTCTGTGCAAAAGGAAAGACATCCCTTTACACATGACTTGGAGAAGCCCCCATCCACAGGGATTCACCACCCCAGCCCCAAGTCCAACCTGCAGCATGACAGAACTTGCCTCCATCAGTAACAGCTTAAAACATCCTTAACATGGGGGTGAAAAGGATAACCTACAAAATGTGAGGAATTTTACCAGCCCTCACTGGAAACTTTCTGATGGTGGTTATAAAGTGGTTTTGGAGAGTGAATCACCATGTGGAAATCTATCCATTTAACTCGATAATTTCATCAGAAAGAAAACACAAAACAAATTTGAGCCTCCAGGGAATAGAACATTTGTCATTAGTGAGGCATGGTTTGATTTATTATTTCTCTTTTTAAACATTAACAATACTTTAAAAAATTCATATTTGGCTTATTTCTACTACTTTATAAAAGTCAGTTTGTAAGACATTTTCAAAAAGTTTTGTTCTATTTTGGAAAAGACAGGATTTCCAAAACACGAAACAACCCACCGATCGAGACCCAGGCATGCTGCCTATGCCTGTTTCAGCTTAAAAGCTGGATCTCAAAGGGATTTTAACCTCTAAGTCAGTAGAGTAAAACACATGCTGTTTGTAGCAATAAGGGAACTGTTTTCTTTCAAACTAGCAAACTCAGTGTTCTCCAATAAACTGAATGAATTCACGTACTCGCAACATTTGTAATAGCAGCACAACACGTGCTGTGCATTGCTGTGTGTCGGTTTTTCCCAAATTGCACAGGTTTTAAGGACAGTAAAATGAAGTCCACCCCTGTTTGCTATTGTTTTACTAGTCTGCAGATTCCCAGTATTTATCCAAGCAGTTAAGACTGCTGAATTGATTTAATATTCTTACCCTATAATTTTACACTCAGACCACATCCTGCTGTGAAATAGCTGGTGCTAATGTTAGTCCAAATGCTGCTGTGGGACTTAGGACAGCACAGGGCCCTTCAATAGCTGTATTTTATGGTTACAAGGAGAGAGAAAATATATAATTTATCTGGTTGCTGTGGTTAATTCACAGTTTCACAGCAGAGGTATACTGTTCCCTCAGGGTACATCTAGTTGTATTATAGGATATTTCATTCACAGTTTGTCCGAGACGTTCCTCTAGCTCTGAACCTACCAACTTATGAGGGTGAATCTACTCCAGAGATACCTGTATACACTTTAACACATACTCTTACATACTAAGGATATTAGAAAATATATTAACTAGCAACAGATCAATAGAAAACATAACCTAGCACCAGATCAAATGACAACAAGTAAACAAATTGTTTCTTTGAGCTGAAAAGGGGAATAGAAAAAAGGCATCCATTTTCTTAGGAAAGAGTCCTCTTTTTTTTTGTGAAGTGATTCAATTTCACAAAAGGCATTTGTGAAATTTGTTTCTCTTTTAAAATACCTCTCAGAACTTTAAAAGTCAGAGCTCAAAAATTTTAAAGTTGTATACAAGTTTCCAGCAGCTTACAAAGCACCTAATAGATGATTACGAGAAGTCAATGGTAACCTTCCAGCCTGGCATCCTCTACCACTGTAGTTATGAAAAAAGCCACACTCCTCGTAGCACATGATTTCTCAGCACCTACCAACCTGTTCTTAGTGGAGCTTAATTAGGATATTTCGATATTTAAAACTTATTCAAACTTTTGCATGATAAACTACTACCTTTAATCCAGTAACTGCACAGATGAAATCTTGCTCTTTTTTTTTCCCAGACCTCACCATTACACCAGCACTGGGGAAGGCATTTCCAGAAAAAAATATGTCTGCAATTAATCCATTTAATTAGTTCCACAGAAACAAAACACAAAGATCGATTGCAGCCGTGCTGCAGATCCCTCCTTGCCTGACCTCAGCTCCCCTTGCCTGTTCTCCTCTGCTCTCTCTGCAGAAGAAGGTATTTCTGTAAATGTTGGGGAAATTTGGCTACACCTCTAAATGAAGTAGGGACAAAGGGCGTCAAGAGCAGTTTTCCAACTTGCTGCCAATACTTTTGTCTAAACTCCACCTCCTTAGGGGTGGGCCTGTGGGCAAAGCACAGCACCAGTGTCTCAGCTCTTATGGGACACGTCTTTTAACAAATTAAAAAGTATACTTTTTGGTTTTGGGAGTTTTCAAGGTCACCAAGATGATATTTTGAATTCTAGTCTTCCACAGCTGAAGCACGTATTTCTCCTGTTGTTTGGCTCACAATTGCATGCTTGACATTATCTTTTAAAATAAAGGTGATGCTGATCTGGGCTCCCACTGAGTTCAGTGGCCACATCCATAAAAGTGCCTGCAGAAAGATGTTCACACAGCTGACCCACGTGCTACAGACACTTTTAGAGTAAGAGTTCTCATTTAAAGGCACTGTTAAAACAATCACAATCCAGCAGGCACCAGAACTGCCAGTGCTGAGATGGGTAGTTTCAGAGCTGTGACATTTTGGTTCTTCAAACAATCACCATTCCCTATCTCCTGTACATGAAAATACTTCCAGTCTCTCCAAGGGATGCCTTGATTTGGCCACCCTGGGTGTTTGCTCACAGGGTCTTTGCCCTTGGCACCAGAGTGGCACCCAGGGCAACAAACTGCAGCCCCACCAGCCCCTTCTCCTCTGTTTTGTTTTTAAACTGCAAATCATTGTTGTACTACTCTTAACTCTCCCCTACTTTTAGGCTCCCTGCTGTAGGAGAACAGATGGAACAAAACTCCAAACAGATTTTTTTTCCACGAACCTGTGGGCCTCCTGACACAGTCGTCCTCTGCAAGCTGCCTTTGCAGTTTCTTCCCTGCCCATTTGTATCTTCCTTCCACTCTCTCCAAAATTAGCACCCTCCCTTTGCTCCTCCCCCCCAAAATCTTGGATGTGCTCTTTTATCAGCTTCACATTATCCACTTTAAACATGATGCATTTAAACTGTGTCTTTCAAATGCTTTTCAGGCTCTACCCTGTGATTTACAGGACAATTTATCACACTACACACCATTTCTTTTCTTTTCCTACACTCACATGTGTCCTTTAAAACTCCCCCCATAGGGCTGTAGAGAACAGGCCTGGAAGCTCCTGTGCAGGATCAGACTCCTGTGGTGCTCCTGACTGGAACTTAACCTTGTTTTGGAATTTAGAAATGATGGAAAATTCTATAGGCCAGTACATTATTGTCTTTCTTATCATGAAGCTGTTTTTAATGTCCAACCTAATTTTCCCTCTTGCTGCAATTTAAGCCAAAGGCCCTTGATGCTCTATAATTAGCATTAAAAGTACTGTTTCTGAGCGTTCTCTATATCCTGATAGTTTTGGAAATCATCACTGATCTGCATTTAAGCTTCTCCAAGTTCTTTTCCTTTCTCAAGAGAAAATATGTTGGTGTGTAAAGCAGCAACTCACTACTGGCCTCACCAGAGAGGAAAGGGGAATCTTGCAGAATTCTGGTTTGCGATAAAAGCGAAATTGGAGTTAATTAAAAAGGAGTAAAAGTAACAGGCATATAATGAGAGAACATGCCCCTTTCCACAGTCAAGCTCTTAACAGATCATCCAGCATGCTTAAAAAGCAACTTTCCATCTGCAAATCTGTCTCTCTCTCTTTTTTGTCTAATGAGCATGAGTTAGTCTGTTCAAAAGCCCAAATGGGCATCTCGGGGCCAATTCAGCAGCAGGGGGTCCGTTACTATAACAACTGACAACTCCTGTGATTTCAAAAAGGCCCTAAAGTAGCCGTTTGGGAAATGGTTAAGAGCAAGAAGCCGGGAAGGGATGGCTGCGGGTGCAGGTCCTGAGCTCTCCTGCCTCAGCCTTTCCAGCACGGAGCCAACCCCACGTCCCACAACATGGGAACAGCCAGGCTCTGCTCCCTGCAAGAGGAGACGATAAAACCCCACGAGACGACAACGGGAGGAACAGCAGTGACTCGCTGAGATTTGGTCTTAGTGGATCTACCTGTGTGCTCTCCCCCTTGCCCCAGGCTGTATGTTGCTGCATGACAGAGCACAGATTCCGTCAGAGGAGTTTTCATATTGATTTTCCTCGTAATTGAAGACTGACGAGCGCTCAAAGTACGATAGCAACAGACAGAACAAGCAACTCGCAGCTGCCCTAAGCTTCAGGCTTGAAAGTGAGCTGCCTGAGTCAGCATTAAGGGTGAGCTCAGTTCCCTATGTGGGATAAGAGGGAGCTGATCAAAGGCCTGCTCCCTATTAATGAAAACGAACGGCACTTTGAGATACAGAACACGAAAGGGTCCAACATTCAGTACCTTTACCTCTGGCACTGTCAAAATCCCATAAAACCTGGATCTTCTGCAATACAAGCTGAAGTGCTTTTCCTGCATTGTCCAGGTTGAGACAGGGACATCTGAGGACTGAATCAAGCTGGGCTGCATCCCAGTTGCAAGCCAGGGATCTGCCGTTTCCATCCACCTGAGGCTGTTTGTCATTACATGGGACTAGATGTGAGAGAAGAAGGAAGGCATGCCCTGTTCAATATGAGCAGGGCACATCTTGGCACTAAAGGAGAGATTGAAGCTGGAAGAAGTTTCAGGTATGCCACTCACCTCCATGTTTCCCCTCGTGTCCCTGTGGTGTTGCCTCTTTCCGTCTTAGGATGTCTCTTGCCCTTGTCGGCTAATTCTCCTCTCTGCCTGTGATGACACGAGTTGTGCTCTGGGGCACAGCCATGCCTAAGCTGAGCACAAGCACCTCGACATGATCCTCAGGCATCACTGAGGGCAGTGTTGGAGTGAACATCCCCATCCATCCTCTTCATTCCTGCCTCGTGCTGGTCCCTCAGTTAGGCGGGTACAGCTCTGTCCGGTTACTACATGAACCAGACTGGGAGCTAATCTGGTTTAAATCAGGACACGAAAGCCCCTCTTTTTTTTTTTTTTTTTTACCATGGATTATTTCACAATCCAGCTCCTCACATGGTTGTACAAACATTTGCATTGGGGTCACAGGGGGCAGAGCAAGGGCAGGAACAGAGGATGCCACATGAACTGCTGGTGCTGAAATAAATACTCATGCAACTGCACCCGAGGCACTCTTAAAATTAACACCCAGGGTCTCAGAAAGTGTTACCACCTAGCATCATCCATGAGTGAGAAATGAGAGGAATCACAGATCTTTCAGAGTAAGCTGAAAGAGGCTTTTATCATTGTAAGCAAACAATTTTATAATGGTCTGTAAATTTGCAATGTTCCTTTTCCAATCAGTACAGTAGATGAACAACATATTTTATACTCATAAAATAAAACCTAGAGATAGGTTCGAATAACAATTTCAGCGCTTTTTACAACCTGCTACAGGCACAAGTTATTTTTCTCCCCCCAATTAGGTTTTAACACTGTCTTAGCTACGGAGCAAGTTCCCCGGAATTTAACACCAAAAGGTAGTTTTCCAAGGCATGGTTACTAGACATGTTAAATACAAGAGTTCTTGAGCTTCTGTTGCAGCCTTCATTTCTATATTACAAGTTGATTCACAAATATGGCTGATCAGCCTTCTTCAGTGCTATTTTACCAGTGTCAGAACTCAGATGCTGAAATACTGAACACCTGAGCTTGCTCCCAGTGAGGTCCTTGCCACCGAGTTCAACAACAATACTCTCCACCCGTAAATGACTTGGCCCCGGGTCACACAGAAAATCAATAACTGAGTCAGAAAAAGAACCTGCATCTCCTGGTGCTCAGTGTAATTTCTTCTGCACAGAAAGGCACTGCCAGAGAAGTGCAAGGCTCTGTCACAGGATGTATCCCAAGGATTCTGCTCAATTTGACAGGATGCTTAACGAAAACCTAAGAAAACTCTTACTGTCTACTAAATTCTATAGGGTTTTGCCTAAGGAAAATTAAAGACATCTTTTTCCCAAGCTGTCTCATATACACGCATGACTATAAAACAAGCAACGCAAGCTTGCTTGCTCTTTGAAAGGCAGCAGCTGTGTTGTTCCAAAAATCCCTCCTGAATGTAAACATATTAGCACTGTATAAACAGCTTGATTTAATAAGAAATGCAATACAATATTCCCGCTTTGTCTTTAGGATCACGATGTTGATGGTGGCAATAATTCAAGGTGAATTATGGTATCTGCTTAAAAGAAAGAAAAAGAAAACTCTCCAGCTATAGTCATGACTTAATTTCTTCCTCTTAGCTGAAAATGAGAAATGGCTATAATTTAGTTCCCATTTAAAAGTTGCTGTTGGCTAAACTCTAAAATCTTAATTGCTTCTTAATATTCTCTGCGTATTTTTTCCCTTTGAAACCATAGTCTATAGGACTGTAGTGTTTAGATTAAAAATCAGAATGGAAAACAAACAGTGGAAGGTCACCACTCCCTCCTAAAATATGTTTTTTCCCCCCAAAATGACAGAACTTATTGTGTATGAAAGTATTTCAGTTGATTTCCCAGCTCTAGTCACCCTCCTGCAACTCTGTGAAAAAGAAAGTGACACTGACCCTGGGTTTACCCCTAAGTGTCAATACTCAGGACTTGTTCAATTTGCAACAGAATGTAGTGGAAGTTCTAGAAAAGACATGTTTCAAGCCATATTACAGCTCAGCATACTATAGGAACTCGCCTTGTTGCAAAAAAACTGAAGTCACACTCAATCCTTAAATAGTTTGGAGGTCACTACCCAACACACTCTGCAGTTCTCAGAGCTCGCAGAAAAGGCTGTGAGAGTAACAGTGGCAAAGACTTAAGACAACCCAAGTCAAATTTTAAACTGACCTTGAAGAACTGCAGAAAGCTCTCATGATAGTGAGTCTGGGTATAAAATCACAGATGCAAAACAAATGCCCAGAAATGCAAAAATAATGTGCTTGGGAAACTGTACCTCTCAATGCCCACGTTTTAACAGGCTCTAGACAAGCTAGCAGTGCTCCAGCAAAGATCCTAAATTCCCAGTGAACAGTTCTCAAGAATACTCAGTGGTTGTCCCTACAGTACACAATTTCAGGAACCAGTATGTAAGGAAAGAAAGCAGAAAAAGTATCATTGTGCCACTTCAGAAGCGAATGGTGAATCCATATGGTGAGTAAAACAAGGATCTGGTCTCCTCATCTTTTCTGTCTGCTAAGGCTCAAATTCTCAACTACATGCTAAAAGAAATCAGTTTCAAGCACTAGAGGTCCTGGGAGCAACAGTCCCCTTCATCATGCCCGTGACAGCTCAAGGATCAGCCAGGCCAGCTTTTCCTCAAGACGAATCAAAGATGCACAGAAGCGAAGAGAAACTACAGCCGTCACTGTCCCTCCTGCTCAGGGAGCCCAACTGTCACCCGGCCCCTGCGGATGTCAAGGCTCCTGGTCACCCTGTGATTGCGCTCCCCTCATTTTTCTGGGACAAAAGGCAACACAATTTTTGTAGCTTCATTATGCTGACCTAGTTTATTTTCCACTCTACCAACTTAAAAATCACACATCCCTCTCTGCACAGCAGTGCCATTAAAAGTACTGAATTCAGGAAACTTTAGTAGAAAGGTAATTCAGAGCTGCTGCTTGCCTGCAAGTTCCCATCCCTTTTCATTACTGAGATGGCCACCAAGTGAAAAAGATGGAAGTGACCCTTTCTCTTAAACATCAGTCATATTCTTTCACCATTTGTCCAAGATCCACATGGAAAAGGAACTGAGAACAGCAAATTACCTCTGCAAATAAGGGAGTCTCATTCAGAAACAGCACAGATCATTTCCAAATATATTCAATTACAAGGAGTCTCTAATGAACCCAGCATGGAAGCTTCACAGATAAAAAAAGGAAAAGCTTCATCAAACAATGACTGTTTCCTATCACTCTCCTGTTCAAATGAAGGGAACAGAAAATGAAGCTTCCTTACAGCAAGTCATCTTCACAAAACTTATTTCTTTGATGTGTCATCGAATAAGCTACGAAGAGTCCGAACAGATAAATGCTTTGCCAAACCTTCACAAGAAACTTCCCTAACTCCTTATTTTGGTCCCTGGATAATAAGGCACTGATGCGAGGGAAACAAGCAGAAGGCTTCTCTCTGCTTCATTGTTCTGCTTATGTCACCTCTGGTCTCAAATCATCTAATTCCACAAATGCTCAGAAATGCGAAAGTGAAAATATCATTTGTTTTACCCTCAAAATGTATTGCCAAAGGGTAACTATGTCTCTTCTGCTTTTTCTAGTTCTCTGGGTTTTGTTTTGTAATGCTTTTTCTCACACCAAAACAAAGAACTGCTGTGCAAGAAAAGACCCCGTGGTCCAGCACGCCTGTCCCCTTGAGGGTTATCCTTTCATCAAGTGTTTCTCTGCTGTGCACTTCAATACCATGTTTCCCTTACTGAAATATCTGTCTCAAACTCGTTTTCATGCCATTTGCTTTGATGGTGTTATTTAGCAAATTATTCCATATGTTGCCCATTACATTTTAAGCTAAGTATTTCTTCCTGAAAATCCAAATCACTGTTCCTTTCAAACTTCTAAATTAGACTTTGCAGTTTTTGAGAATCTCTTTTTTCCTTAGTTTAAAACACTGACAGAGATAAACATTTTATTTTTTCCTAAGGAAAGGCAATCACACTGCAAAGGGCACATGAAATGCTGTGTTGCCGCTCCAGTGACATGGTTTGCACAATGTTAGTGTGGACAATCTGTGTTCTAGTTGCTTGTTGATTTATCCTAAGACACATCTTTACTTTTTTAATACACTGCCTGTATTTGTTAAAAATCCTCAGAACTAAGAAGGTACATACACTTTATTTTGAAGCTAGTACACACGTGCTCTCAAGTTTGTTTATTTTTCCTCCATTTGTTGTTTTGTATTTATCAAAAACCTTTGACTGCTACATGACATAATTTCCATTCTATATTAATTTTTAACCTCCACCTTTTTTAGTATAAATTTTTGGAAAAAAACGGATCTACTGATCTCAAGGGTATTAATTAGAAACTCACTGTTTTACCAAACCCACTGATGAATGTTAACTATTGATGCATGATTTGGAGAGCAGATAAGAAACAATTATTGTCCATACACAGAAATAACAAACACTACTGGAAAAGTAATTTGGTTACCACTGAAGTCTTTGTTCACGTATCTTCCTTGATTTACGTGTGTGTTGGCTATTTCAAAGCAAATAAAAATTTTATGAATTCTGAATTAGTTCGGTTAGGAATTCTGAAGATCATTTAATTAACATACCTTAATTTTACTAGAGTAATATTGTGATCTATAACAGTAACTAATATTTATCAAAAGTTAGCCTCTAACTGTTGGTCACTAAGCCAGTACATTCCAACTTTAATATCTTCTCAAGGATGGTACTGTTACTCTTTGAGCGCATTAAACACTAATTTTGCAATTATTTCTCTTGATCCATTAGTGAAATTGCAAAGAAATGGAAATGTTTTGCAAACAGTGAGAGGTACCAACATTCCTCCAGATAATAGCTGTTAGCATTGCATTTCAAAATGTTTTCTCTGTAGATGAGCATTTTGTATCAACATGAGCTAAATGTTACAAACCCCTCATTACAGTGCTTCAGGATATACCATATCCTCCCAGGGCTTGCCTGGTGGGAATGTGACCAAGTTTAGTCTTTCAAATGAAGAAAATACATACTGAAACACAGGACACTACAAAGGGATCTTCAGAACCTTTTTAATTTCAGCCTGCACGCACATATCACTGCAATTTTATTCAGTGTCTTACTGCAAGGATCTTAATTATTTGCAAATGTTAATAGAAATTATTTTCACAAGGCTATTGTCATCTATTTATTAATTATTTCAAATGTTCTCAGCCTCAATAATTTAGCCAATTAATTGTCAGTGAAATGGGTGCACTGAAAAATGGCTTGGTACTTTTTTAATTGATTCTGCAAATATAATGATCAATGGGCTGGTATTTCTCATCAAAGCTACTTTCCTGTGTCCCATCTAATCAAATAATTCCTAAATACCTTGTATGTGACTAATCCCTGGTTAATTTTAGCTGCCAGACAAATGAGGTGTCTTTGGGTTCTGGTTCTGTCTTAAGCAGGTGCTGCAGGTTTTAATTTACTCTAAATCAAATGGAGATGATTTGTTGATGCTAATCCCAGTCTCCACCACTGAAGCAGTGTGCACTGGTGCGAGGCAATCTTTACTTTCAAGACCTTGCAGGCTACACTTCTGAACACCTCACCAGTGCTAAAGAACTCTGACTCAGAGCATCCTCACGGAATGTGAAACAAGCTTAGTCCCCCCACTTGAAGTTCAGTCAAAGGAAGGAAAGAACTGCTTAAGATTACACAGGAGGTTTGTGCTAAAGATGCCCATAGAACCAAGGCCAGTCTCACTGGGCTTTTCTGCCACAACCACTTTTCCTGAAGGCCAAGGTAACTTTTTATAGCTATTTTGGAGGGACTAATTGTGAAAATATTTGTCGCCATTGCAGCTGACTCTACCATTGCTAGAGCCCTACCAAGCCCATCTGCATGACACAAAAATCAATATTTAAGGCAACTGAACAGTTAGCCAACAAAGCTGTTCTAGCATCCAAAGAGTTATCTAATGCATCTACACCACAACTTCTAATAAAAAAAAAAAAACAGAGGGTCACATTAAAACCACCACCTGAAATGTGTTTTAAATCATAATCAGTTTCCAGTGAGAAGGAAACAGGCTCACCTCCAGTAGACAAGCACAGCGATGAGGAGAATGAGGCACACGAAGGTCAGTGCTGAGACCACAATGAGTGGGATGATCCATTCCATTTTACCAGGAGAAGGTCTCGTGGCCATGCTGGAGCTGTTCTTGCCAGCTGCGTGTTAAACAAATAACAAAACCAGTCACTGAATGGAAAAAAGAATTACTGTACGGAAAACCATGTAAACAAAACAAATAGCTTATCCATTTTACATGGTATGAGTAAACAGAGCAGAGATCCTCTAACTGCAGGGTGGGACTCCATTTGTCTTCAGTCTGAGACATGGGAGCACAGAAGTATGGTGTTTATTGCCACATATGGCTTGGATTTTACTACTGCCTGTAATTACGGTCTCATAGACACTTTTAGGACTCTTTTGTGCAAGCACCTATTATCAGATGTGGAGTACCCCACTGAGCCATTTCACCACGGTAACTAAGTAAACGCTGTGCTCCGTCATCAGTGTTTGCAGATAAATGCACTCTGTTTCTCAATACTACAGGACAGCCCTGTTTGCAAAGCTCAGTGTAATACTTTGCTTCAGAAATAAATTTCTTGGTAACTATCTTAAAATAAAAAATCCTCAACATGTTGGGTGTCATGTCACATCATTTGCAGAATTGTCACAATCTGGTGGGTTACTGCATACGAAAGCACTTTTTAGCATATGGATTGTCAAGATGGGTGGATGAATGAATGAATAGGATGTGTTGTAACCGACAGAAGAAATCATTATGCCACAGCTTTTGAACAAAATTAAAGTTCGTCAATATCCTGAGATCTGGCCGAGTAACTCTGCTTCACTTTTTGCATGACATCTCATTAAAATGATTGTATCATATAGAAGATGAATATCTAGAGCTTCTGCAAGTACTGGAGCCAATGAGCACAGACACTGTGCAAATGTATTTCAAAAGACACCTAATTTGTGCAAATTCGTGTAGACTTGAAGAATAAATTGGTTTAGACAGAATGATAGAAGAAAAATACAGCAGCGGATTCTCTATCTTATTCATGTTTCCTAACAAACAGGCAGTATCTGATCAATACCTGCCAACAGGACATAATGGAAAAGGATCAGTATAAACAGCTTCAGATTTTGAGGATTGAAACATGCACACTTGACTTCTACTTTTAGCTGATGTGAGTCTTTCCTTACCAACGTGATTCCTTGCCCTTGTTCAGTATTGCATTATCATATCTTCTGAAACTGCTGCAAATCCTACCAGAAGAACGTAATTGCCTTTTCACCATAGGCAGGCAAAACACAGATAATTGGAAGTCACCAGATGTCACATAATATGAAGTCATACTCTATTTTAATAGCATTTAGATTATACTCCTCGGTAGGCAGGAGTAAAACTCAACTAACGTGGAAGTAAAGGTTAATTGTAAATGCTTTTGCCTGACTGCTGAAAACAGAGCTAGGCTGCAGGCTGCTGCAAGCCCAGCAAGAAATCTTTCTAGTTTTAAAAAGTAGGCTGATAGAGGTAATGCCCTTTAGCAAGCAGCCTAAATGAGGTGCTAATAAGAGGGGTGTCTGGGGGAACTGAACGTGCACTTTGATTGAACATCTCTGATTTCCTTGACTAGAAAGAGTAAAGAAAAGAAAAACAACCCCAAAATTAAAGCAAAGGCTTATTCTCTGTATTTGCCAAACTTACAAAATTGTAAGTCTTGAGGTATCAGTTTTTACCAGTGCATTTCAAATCATTTATCAGCATGAGAAAAGTAAGCCTATGAAATAAGTCTTACTAATCAGAATGGTAAAAGGAACAAAGCAAAAAAACACGTGATGCAATAAAACTTCACAGGAGAGCCAAGTAGTCCCATCACCTTATGTCCATTAGGGTGTTGCTTCACTTCTCTCCAAGGACAGTACTCTGTTTAGTTTCACCTCCACATCTTTCAACACAAAAACATATGTTTCTGTTTGCATGGGAAGAAAATTAAATTCCATTGTAAGCACAGCATGGGCTGGAGTCCCAACGCACACTATTAAATTCTGCAGTGCTCACAATGCTCCTCTTACTCAGTCTGCTGTGGAGAACACACTTATCTGCCCCTGCCAACTCCCAGGACCACAGATGTGAGGATAAGAAAGTGCTCAGTATGCTGAGTGCCAGAATAGCAAATGCCATTCCTGCACGCTGATGGCTGGCCCTGAAATTCCAGTTGGGAATGCCCAAGCAGTGAAGTGCTTCAGAAAAACAGACACAGTTCCTGTACTGGCTTTGAAGAAAAAGTTTTAGGTGTTTTCCACTGCTTAAATAATGTGTTGAGAGAGCTTAAACAAACAGCATATCCTTGTAATGGTGCCCACCATAAGCTGTACTTGGTGGTGGTGGTGGTAAGCTTAAAAAATGGACTAGGAAACTCCATTTTTGCTAAGAAATGTAAACAGTTTCCAGTGGCATATGCCTTCGTTGAATTAATTCAGTTTGCCTTTTACTGGCTTGGAATTCATCCCAGTAGGAAGGAATAAAAATTATTACAGCATATCTGTTTCAGGAGGTCCCACATGATACAAGCCCTGGCACTGCTAAATCTACTCCTGCGTCTGGAAAAATCCGTAACTTCTGTGAACCACCCATTCAGCAGTTCCACCCAGGCACTGGATGGATGAGCCCTGGCACAGGGAGTATTGAATGGTGTCAGGCAGCAAGGGAAGCTCTGGCAGTGCAACTCTTGCACAAAGGTCAAGGTAAGAAAGAGGCTTCTACCACTTGTGAAATGTACTTTTTTTCCTGCGGATTCTTGGTAATTGGTTCCTGAGAAAAGAAACATGTTTATTTCCCTTAAGTAACACTGCTTGCTATAATAAGCAACCATAGCTGTACTATATAACCTATCTACTTTTATCATTCCTCATCATTGCACAAACTGCCAGGACAAAGTTCTGTTTGTTGTACCATTACAGATACCATTAACCAAAGAAAAGCCCTGCTGCTGGACTGCCTCAGACCACATGGCCTCTTAAAAGACAGTCAACTTGCTCATCTTTCCTGCAAGTAAATGAAGTTATGGACTTATACAAAGGTATTATTAATTCAGAAAAATAGTATTTGCCATATTATTAAATGACAAAAAGGCAAAACCATGTTTTCTAAAAATGTATTACCTTTGATACAAGCTCATGCCATTGTGCAGCTATTTTCTCCCTATTTATTTAAATGCATTCCTGCAATGGTCACAATTACAGGCTGTGCACAGCTAAACATGGCTTTTCACTGCTTTGTAAACAGATGCCAATCATATTTAATCTTATATCTGAAATTCATAGTTTGCAGACATAGAATAACTCAATTCTTTTATTTTCAAGCCATTCTGCTGTTTCCTCCTGTAAGCTGCCATGTAAATCTCTGAAGATACTTAAAAGCTGTCTGGGCACAATGCTGAGTAACGTGCTCCCTTCTTGAGCAGTGAGGCTGGACTGGCTGATTTCAGTGGTCCCTCCCAGCCTTATCCATTCTGTGATCCTGTGTGAAAATGGCTCAAGTGCTACATGAAAATACAGCTTAATAATCCTTGCTGTGTATGGAGAAGAAAGAATTACACAGATGTTTAATTATCTTAATGACGTTATTCCCAAAAGGCTTTTGTAACCTCAGATCTGGCAAAGACTGCTCTAAAACCCAAAATTCAGTCTCTGTTAAAGGCATACACCAGGCTTGAAATTTAACTCTGCACATTGTCTCTGTCTCTACAAAGGCCCCTTGTGGGAGGAACTCAGAAGTGGGTGAGCACTGAGGGATGGGTGGACCTGGCTGAAATTTGGATGAAGAACCAAACCCACGTTTCTGTTCTCAATCCCAGCTCACCACTCAGGCAAAAGCCCCAACGGGACAGCTGTTCCTTTGCCCACAACAGCCCAGTTGTTATCTCCTGTTAAAAACAAAGGATCTGTTTAACTGTCCGGCACAATCAACCAAAATTCTGTGGGATTGTATCTTCTCTAGCCTGATGAAACTGAATCATCCAGCTTTTCATTTTTTTTCTCTTCCTTTTTTCATTCCTTTTTTTTTTTTCCTCCCCCCCCTCCCTCCCCGGTAGAGTATCATTCTAACTGCTGTTTTTCTAATTTTCAGGTTTCAGAGTCACAGACCACTCTGAGCAGCTGTGTGTGTAACAGTTGCAGATCAAAGGTACAATTAGTCTAATGTGGGCACCAAAACAGAGAAAAGGATGATCAGGAAAGAGGAGAATGCAAGTATTCGGTGACAGAAGAAAATCATCAGCCTTGGCCGGTACCACCAGACAAGAAGAGGCCAACACCATTTGGAAAATAATGCCATGGCCTCAGGAGAGGTGTGTGCACGAAATACGCACTAAAAGAAAATGAGACTTGCCGTACTAATTGGCCTTGCACTTTCCCTGTAATTTCTCATGAGTTCCCTGCTCTCCTCTAATCATCCACACTCATGAGTACTTCCCCATTCAGTTATCTCCTTACAACTGCTAATTTGATGCTATATAATTAATTTTACAAGTGTACATTGTTATGAAACAATTTTCTACTCTTTAAAATGATTAAACTTTCTACTCACAAAAACAGTTTTGAAATCTTGACAGCTTTTTAAAACCTGCTTTCTGGGAGAAAAAAATGCATCCAAAAATGTTTCTGCCCTCACAAGGAGACACAGTAAACTGCAGGGGTGTATTCTGCTCACTTTGGAAGTGGTTTCAACAGTCTTAACTGTCCTGATGCTCAGAAATCCTTTCAGACACTTCTGGCAATGCCTTTTTGGCTTCACTTGTCTTGATTTCAGGTTTACCTTGTTATGGAAAATCTCCAAGGCCATTTCTCATAGATGAGGTCTTGCTATGGCTGCAGTTTCACCGAACTCAACTGAGCTAGGACAGGTCTGTCTGTATGAATTGAAAATTTCCATACTACTGTGGAAAACAACTAAGCTGAATCAACTAGTCTTAGGCTTTGTGCTAGTCTAATTCACCAGCCTGTGTCTTTGGTAACCTAGACTGAGCCTGGAAGAAAGCTCTTTCTCCTGCATTCCCAAGTGTTTTCTCAGAGGGGCAGCACTCCCAACAGGCCAGGCAGGCTTATTTGGACACATCTAGTAAAATATTTGGGCAAATTTCAGGCTAGTTAGACCTCATCTATCAAAGTCTGGTGGCTCAAGATAAAAAGAAAAGAAGGACTTGCCTGAAGAGACTTTGAAGGACAAGGTCCTCACATATGGTACAAAGAGATTCAGACTATGACTCCATTCCAAATCCAATAAGAAACACCTCAAAATGTTCCCACTAAAAATTAGCCTTTCCCAAAGTCTGACCAGGTTTGTGACAAGCCCAAATTTTTCCACCTGGAGGTCATGGATAGGGAATGAGCCCCTACTTCAAGAAACTGGCACAAATGGGCCCTTCTTCATCTCTGAATAGCCATTCCCAGCCCTTTTGCTGTTGAGTGTCCTCTTCAGGACACTGAGGGATCTGGGACAGGCTTGTCTGAGAAGCTGAAAAAATGGTGCAGTTCCTTCTCCTCATTTTGGGTAGGTCACCAGAGGTTTAACTATGATTTAACTAAGGTTAATTTGCAGGAAACAGGCAACTCTCCCTTATCTTTTCCCCAATTTAACATGTGCTGATTATTTCAGATCTAGTTTCCTACATATGGAAGCCACTTTTTTAAGACGCAGTGATCATTGTAAGTTATGCTCCCTCCATATATAGGTACGGAAAACCTAATTTGCAGGGTACTTTCAAAACTGATTGTCTTCGTTGTAGTCTTCAGGCACAGTGACTTCAAGCCATCAAGCCTGGAAGTGAGCAGAGCTCTAAAAGAGGCTGTCTAGTAGAAGGCAAAGCTGTACCGAACCACTTTCAATAATAGTTCTCTGCATGCTAAAAAGAGACAGACTAAGGGGATACAATTCACAATAACTAATGCTTCTTAGCAATATTAAAAATATTTCCCCATCTCATTGATTTTAATAGTTTTATCTTAACTTCACTATGGAATTGTTAACAATCTCTTTGTCACAAGCTATGAATTAAGGCCAACTACTCATCTTTTTTTCCAATTTTTTAGGCTGAGAACAAGCCATGAGGCCCTTTCTAGGTCTTATATAAGAGACATTGTACTTGGGCCACACAAGAAACTGGCACATGAGAAACAGGGAAGCCAAAGGCAGGAAGAACCATTTCAGAAGCAGGTTTATCCATGGAGATTGAATTGCTGGGCTTTGAACCCAACTGGTGCTGAATGCTTACTCCTAACACTGCAAAGTTCCCTCCTTCCTGACAGAAAGGTGATAAGGGCAAGTGGCACATTGAAGGCTCCCTGACAGGCATCTCAGACCATGTTCAGTGGGAGCACTGAATTTTGAAGATTTCCAGTTGAGGAGTAAGAGAAACAGCATTGTATTTTAAAAAAATCAGCACAATTTGGGTGCAAGTTTCTTGTCTTCTGCATTGTTAATCTGATCTCTTACAGAACAGTTATGATTCACAGCATTAGAGTCAGGTCAGCATTTCTGTAACAAATGTTATTAAACATTGGATTTAGCTTTGTTTTTTAAATTGGTTCCAAGCTATAACTGAGTGAACAATGTCTGCATTTTTGTGTTTATCAGTATAGGGAAAAATAAATATGCAAGGGTTTTTCACAGTACTCCAGAGCAGCTTTGATGGAAAAAGAAAATGACAAAACACTCCAAGATTACCAAAATAAACAATAACAGTAAAAAAACCCACCCCAAAAAAAAGAGCGCTATCTTGTAAATGCTGTGGTAGTACACATAATCACTCATATAAACTCGTCACCATATCTAAATCCCAGTACTTACTCTGCAAATAAATCCACACACATGGACTCCATTTGCTCCTTGCAGTTTTCCTCACCAGTGCTCGGAGCTCCCTGAGCAGAATCACGTGTGGACATTCCCCATGAGATACCTATTTGCACAGGCTTGTGCAGCAAACCTGGACCACACTGGGCTCGGTGCACACGCAGATCACCTGGGCAGGCTTCCAAAAGGTTGTATTTGCTGAGCATGTACTGTGGAGTTGGTACATACACCCAGAGCTGGTGTGCACAGGAGCACTGGCAATTCCCATCAGGACAAACAGACAATATGTGAACTCTGCCTGGCTAAGATTTTTCCTTCCCACAGGAAATAAAAGAACTCCAGTGCAGAAAGTGCCTTGTTTTGGAAGATCAGAGCATGTAGGTTTTGTGGTGAGAAATAAAGCAGCAATGTTCCCATATTTGGGAGAACATCTCAAAGCCCAATCAGGGAGAATCCTGCAGATAAAATAAATTAGCTTGCAGCATATATAGCAAACTTCCCATGAAACACCAGTTTGGCACAGCGGCCGCTCTTCCAAATTAATTTCACAGCTATGGTTCACTGCATTCCCCTCTCTTTGTTTTAAACAACATTCTTGATGCAGCATTTTGGGGGTTAAAATTTTTACCAATTTTCTCTTGTAGTAAGTTAGAAGGACCATGAATCTGTCCCAGTAAAAGAAAATGATGTTCCTTTCCCCTCTTCTACCCACCAGTAACAATTTGTGGATTGGGTCCTCTGACAACATGCCCACTGGATGAAGTCAGGCACCACAAAAATGTTGTATCTCCTGGAAATCAGTAAGGAATTTGGACTGTGTCATTTTCCAACACTCTTATGCTGGTAAAACCAGTTTTCCCTGGAGGTCACTCACCTGGATTAATGGTGATGAATTTGTTATCTGAGGGGTATTCCTCTGGAAACCTCTCCTCCTTTGGAGGAGGTTTTCTTGTAGTCTCTGGTCTTCTTGGGATCTTGCCCGGGTACAGTTCATCGGTGAACACTGGTGGCACTTGGGTGGAAGGGAGCGGCTGGGGCTGAGTGTTGGCTTCATCCAAGCTCTCCTCCTCGGGACCTCCAGCCGCAGGGGCAACGTTTTGGTTTGGCTCTTCACCCGCTATGGTTTTATTTCCTTCTTCCTCAGCAGTCCGGTTGGGGGAAGCCACGGCCACGCCGGGCTCTGTGCTATTGCGCGCCTCCCCGGCTGCCGTTGCCCTGTTTCTCTCCTTCTTTTCAGCATCCTTTTCTTCCTCTTCCTCGTGCTCCCGCTCCCCATCCTCACTTTCACTCTTTTCATCCTTCTCCCCCTCCTCAGCTCCCTCGCCATCCTTGGTCAGTGCCGAGTCCCGCTCCGGCCCCGGGGAGGCGGCGGCGGCCTCTGTGGTGGCCACCACGGGCCGTCCCGCCTGTTTGCTGGGGGCGGCCGCCGCGGGCAGCCGGGTGGGCCAGACGCTGCTGGGGAACGAGGAGATGCCACCGCCGCTGAAGCCCAGCCCTGCCAGCAAGGTGCTGGTCACCACTGAGGCCACGGTGGCCTGGCTGCCGCTGGAGGAAGGCCCCATCCCTGTGGCCATGGACACGAAGGAGAATGGGAGCCCCGAGGAGGTCCAGGTGGAGGAGCCGGAGCTGATGGGAGCCATGTCAGCTGAGGAGGCAGGAGATGCCGTGGGCTTGAGGAGGTCACCGGCAGCAGAGGGGAAGAAAACACAGCAGAGATCATCAGCAGGGGCCCAACATGCTACCTGGGGTCGTTTTTCTTTTGCTTTTCCCTCCCTTTCCACACATGTGCCGTTCTGTTTGCTGTTCTCTTAAAGCCAGACTCCCACCAGCTGGATGCAGGGCTGAGCCAGGACAGGACAAGCCACAGAGCTACCAGCAAACCACAAAGGGAAGAAACCTCCCTGAATTCACCACACCATCATCAAAACCCTCTTTATCCTTATCTTTATTTTATATCGGGACCTTCTCCACCCACGTCACCGCTGACTCGTGAGTAACGTTTCCTCTCGGGGTGAGGAGAATGTAAAGGAGTTTAATGAGTTTAGCTGCATTACTCACAGTGCTTTAATCCTCAGAATACAGAAGTTTAAAAATACAGTGTTACATAAGGACTGTCTCAAAATAATGGCTGTGCTGCCAACGCGAGCATCCATGGCTGGTGGGTCTGTTCTGACAAGGAACTCTGGCTCTTCCCACACATATTGTGAGGCCCTCAAATGGCACTATTTTTATTTCATTAATTTACCCATCACCATTATTGCCCTAAGGACTCGTGCTGCAGTGAGGTATCACTCTCATTAGAAAAGACCTGCAGCATGGCCAGCTGGGCAGTCCTGAAGCACTTGGAGAGCATCAGCAGCCCTTCAGCAAGCCAGCACTACCTCTGCCAGGACCACCAGGCTGCAACACTCATGTACAGACTTGGTTTTCTACAACCACAGCCCTCCCTGGCCACCACCAGCGACCCAAAGTCAGGCCTGACAATGCCCACTTCTCCCAGGCAGCAGAGAGGCAGCAGGGAATGAGCTATGGACTTTGCATCCTCTGCACCCTGCCACTGTTACTGGAATGTCAACCCACTGCACACATGCTCACATGCAGGTCTCTGTACACACGTGTGTGCTCTACTGGAAACAAAAACCTTTGGTATATACATAAAGAACTAAACCTTGGTCTATTCATAAGGAACTAGTCATTCCCCTTCCTGAATGTGGCAAAAGACACTGAAGTGTCTGACAGTGAATTGACTAAAGATGAGGAATAATTCTGTGGAAGAGCTGAGCCAGCGGGTCTGCCTGGACAACCTGACCACCCTCTCTGATTTAGTGAAAAAGGTCTCACGTTACAGAATTCATGACAGGGAGGACCATAAGCTGGAAAGGTACACACCAGAGGAGTACAAACAAGGGTTAAGTAGGTTCTACTGAACATTTTTTTAAAAAAGTAAAATGTTAATTTTTTGAAACTGAAATTTACATCTTCACAGTATTTCTGCATCTCTCTGCAATTCCCAGGTTCAGTTGGGCCATGTAATTGAAATGCTGCAGCAAACCAAGAAAGGCTGCTTTCTCACGTTATTTTTGACCAGCTGCAATCACAGAGAACCTGAGATCTCAGATGAAAAGCCGTGCTTTAGAGATTTCAAGCCAAAACTTTAAATAAGCATCTAAACTTTCAGATACTTATCAATGTGAATCCCTGCGGCTCTGTGAGATTTGCTTTTCACTGGCACGAACAGTCTCAAAGCTGGACTGAGTATTAAAATTTGACAGCAGATTTTATATGTCTAGAATACCTCTATACATCATTAAACAAACATTAATCATTCAAATGCAAGCTTTGTATGTGTTATTTTGCTTACTAGGGAGCATATCAAACTGGAACAGAATAAAACCAGAAGCAATGTACTTAGAGTAAATTCAATAGTATGAATCCAGCCCATAAATTTGAGTGAACAATTCAGTAGACCAAATGCCAAGAAATTTAAGTTATGGATAGTTTATGTTAAATAAACTAATAAGATGCTGTCAAAACTGAAACAGTGTATTCCAGTTTTACTGCAATTATACCAGCATTTCTGATTCTGGAACACAAAAGTTGGCTCCAGTGACTTGTGAATTAAAATTCGAACAGAGAGACTGTTGAGGCTTTATTCACACAACAACAGGTATCCTTAGAGCACGGGAAGAGTAAAGATGATGTGTGTGAGGCCTTATTCCTGGTGCATATACTTCTGGTCATAGAGTTAATATAAGAAATTCAATTTATTTCCACAGTCATCATTAAGATTACAAATCCCTTCTAAATGGGTTGAATATAGATTTGGGAAGATTTTTTTTAACACTCGATTCTTCCGTAGTCAAAGCCTCTCAGAGCATGAAGCTAGAAAACCAAACCCCTTCCAATATTTCACGTTGGAAATATATTGTATGTTATAAATCCTTCTGCAGTGGGCCTGAACACCCTCCTCCCCAGGAGAGCTGGGTCCTGCCGCAGATTTCCAACACCGTGCTGCCACCTGGTGGGAATGTCCCCAAATCCCAGCTCCCCAAATCCACGACTTACCACTCCTGTCTTCACAATTCTGGTCCCCTCGAAAATTCGAGTGGTGTTAGCTGAGGGAGGAAGAAGAGCAGCATGTCAGCGGGTTGGGAAGGGAGGCAGTGATACAACTGCTGAGCAATTGCTGAACATGCTGCTACAAAATACGGATGCAGGTCTCAGTTTGGAGCAAAAGCAACTCAGATCATTTGGCATTACTCACCTGACTTTGTACACGTGCCTAAAGACAGACTTGCTTGACTTTACTCAGGCCCAGCAATGCCAGTTTAAGGGCACTGCCAGAAAACACACTCTCTCTTTCAATCTCAAACTGGATGAAACATCCTGGCTTACACAGGAAGCGAGAGGAGATGATGATAGTAGTTTTTCCCATCCTTATCATTATTTACTGCTATAAATCTCAACTACAACCATAATCAAGCTCAGAATAATGTTTTGAAAACTCATGGGGATTAATTTTCTAGGTTAGATCTTGGGTACAGCCAGGGATTAGAACAGCAGATCCTTTTTGGGGACAGGTGGAAGGAATCACATCATCTACTCCCATTGCAGATGCGTGAATCACTTCCACTGCTTTGAACACTGGGCTAGAACTGGGCTAGAGTGCTCCAAGAATATCCAGCAAAGCTGTCAACAATGACTTACTCCTAACTGTGATTAAACAGGTATCATGGTCACATTTCAAAGAATTTTTCCATTCTGTCATCTGCTGAAGGAGGTCATAATCAGCAAAATACCAGTTTCTGCCTGGCACTTACAGTCAAATCCAAAACACCGTGCCGAGGTTCTAAGAACAGAGAGCTACATATGAGTTGTGGGTTGGATAGGACACTTCTTGTCTGACCCCTGCTGTCCCTGCAATGCTGACAACACTGTGACCGGACACCACCACAGAAGTAAACTGTGTCCACAGCTTGATATCCTTCAGATACTATGTGCTAACAGAGTAGGATTAACTACTCCCCCCACAATTTTCTAAAAATGACACAGAAAAACGTCTCTATACAGCATCAGATCCAAGTGACAGCTCCTTTCTTCATCCTAAAGATTTAAATTTTTAACTTTCCGCTTGTTTCATTCTTCTGTTGCCCATTACAGGATTTATGTATCCGTAAGCTGGAGTGGGAGGGAATGCTCTCAGCAGAGGCAAATTTTGCCCTACTTAATAAAAAATGTAGTAATAAATTCCCAGGAAGGAGCAAAACTTCAGCACTTAAAAAAGCTCTAAAATCTTCAAGTTCTTCTACCAAATCTCAGCACTACCAGATTTCTCCAATAAACTTAAAAGGAAATTCGTGACAAAGGACAGCTTAGCATCTAGTACTTTTGATTTCCTTTAAATATGTATGTTTTGGAAATCACTGAGGTTGTATGCATGGTAAAACCTGAATGTCTCCACGTGTGGTTGTCAAGGTAGGACTGATCTCCTTTCCTCTTTACATAAAACAGGCACCGATCAGACTTACATTCTGCTATAGCTGTGCCTCTGATGTATAAGCAGTCTCTGACGAATTTGTTTGAGAAAACTAGTACCAGGAAAAGCTCTGAATTCTCCTAAAACCTGACAAACCCTGCCAGCAGAGGAGGCAGACAAAGCCTCATCACTAGAAATGGGATTCAGATCAAGTCACTGGCCACAACCTGAAATTAGTATTGTCTACATGCACTCAAGCATCTTCTGAAATCATTTCACACCATATTGCCCTGTGAAAAGAAAATATGAAACAAACAATTGTTTAATATAAAAATAGGTATGTGGTTTTGTTACCTTGAAAGAGCATAGTCTGGCTAAAGTCACTACGCATTTCATTTCGGCAAACTGCTTGAACTCTGAACAGATAAAGGATGTCAGGTGAGACATGGCTAATGATGGCCTTCTGTTTAAAAAAAATAGATATTATTCAGTTTTTTACCCCCACAGTACTGTCCACGATCAGTTTGAAATATATAAAGCATTGTGCTAACACAGGACATTTATGCCATGTAAGACAAACTATATTTCTAAACAGAAATATTCACTGGTCCCCTGGAAGAGGGCAAGGCCCAAGGCCAAAGGGATGCACCCAGACTCTGCCCAAGAGAAAGAAATGAACATGTCCCACATCTATTCTCATGACAATCTTCATGCCTGAAAGTCTCTGCTTTCCTCACACAAACTTAAAGTTCAAGTCATTCAACCTTACAGGAATTAAGATTTTTATAGGTGGGGATCCAGGTCCCAAACATGGGATAACCCCAGAAAAGTCACCGCATGTTCAAACTGACTTTATTTTGCAACAAACTGGCTATGGCAATTTGATGCTGGTGTACTATACAACGTGATGGCTCAGCACCCTGGGCTGGGATATCCCCGTTTACTCCTAGACCTGAGAGCCTGCTCTGATGCTTTCCAGAAACTCTTTTGTATTGCCTTAGTTCACAATCACATCAGTTCACAGCAGGAGCTGTGTGGGCCACTGCAAATACCCATGATGTCCTTAGCTAAACACTGCCTAGCTCTGATGATGGGACAGCCCAACTGTATCTGCCAGAGCAGTGAAAACAAACTGCAGTTTCTTCTGAAAAAGGATTTCCTTCTTCTCTTGCCCCTAAAATGGACTAAGCTGTCATTGCTTTCTTAACCTCCAAGCTTTGCTGAACAGCACAGGGTTTTACTGCAATTTATTTCCAAGCTATCACTCCATCACAT
The DNA here is from genome assembly GCA_035583135.1 of Lophotriccus pileatus. Classification (NCBI taxonomy): domain Eukaryota; kingdom Metazoa; phylum Chordata; class Aves; order Passeriformes; family Tyrannidae; genus Lophotriccus; species Lophotriccus pileatus. The sequence continues at coordinate 7,438,294 of JAWWES010000024.1, forward strand.
CCCCTGCACTTTTAATTATTTCTTTTACATAAAACAGGATGCTTTCATGGTGCAAACCTCATTTTTGCTGATTAAGGCTTTCCTCCTTATACCTGATTAAAAAAAAATCTCCCTTAAGAGTGTGAAATTATGGCAAGAGAGAGGTTACAATACATCATAACCTTGGGTGCCTTTCAATAGGTTCCTTTCTGATTTTGTGAGGCACATCGTTCCCTAATGTGACCCAGATAACAATGTCTAGTGGGGAAATTGAAAATATAAATGGAAATGAAGTAAAAGAATCTTCATCTAAGGGAATAAGAGAAGTATTATTGTATAACTGATTGAATGGGCCCAGAGGACTGTGTATTTGAAAAAAAAAAATGGTAACAGTCATTAGGAATAACAGTGTGCTGCTGCATTTTTCATGTGCATATACAATTACTGATTTCATTATTCTAGAGGCTTTCTTTGATTAACAATAAATGGAGGCCTTTCAAACCTGAATATGTCACTTTGATTTTATATGCAGAGAATGTTAAGGACCAGTACAATACTTGCTTCCACTTAGACAAGAATGACAAGCAGATGAAATCCTAAATGGAGGAGATAGAGCAGTGTTTCCATCTGTGCTGGAACTGTCTTGCTCTTCCCTCTTTTTCTCACACTGCCAGATGCAGGCAGTGCTTGTACAGGGCCACTCCACAATAATCTTCCAGCCCTGACTATGCACTCCTGCCTCTGGCAGCCCTTACTGCCAGAAACTTCTCCAGAGACTGCAAGGGGCTATGCCCAGTGAAAAGCCTGAGCCCAGGAACAGATTTTGGGGGGATTGGACTTTTAATGCGAAAATCTGTAATATTCAGAGCCTGAACATTTCCTGAGCCAGCTGCTTCTCAGCAACAGTATATGAAAAAGTGTCTGCAGATTCAGTCCTTTATGTACTCACATAAACTATAAATTCACACTCCAGTGTTTGGGGTAGCATGTTTGGCAGCATTCAACTAATGTTGAACATATAAATAGCAATTCATTCCAAGTCAAACACTAGCCTGTCTATAAGGCAAAAACTGCTTTCCTTCTCTACCTCCTTCTACCAAGAAAATAACAGTACAAGGATAGCTTGATACATATGTCTGGGTTTGATGCTGTGCTTTTACCAGGTCCTTGTCACTGTCCTTGGTGAAAGTCTTCTCCTTTTCATCTTCATTTTTAGCCCAGCTATATGAGATCATATAGTTCATGATCGGAGGGTGGTAGATGGTTTCTGGTTGGTTCCAGGTTACCAGTAACGCCGTCCTGTTCACAGGCTGCACTTTCATGTTGACTGGAGGAGTGCTGCAAGCTGAATCACAGAAGGAAAAAAGATGAAACTCTCCTAAATAACCAAAAGAAAACAAACAGGAAGAACTGTGCCTCGCTCTAAGAGCCAGGTTTTTTTCTTTAATGCCCTTGCCTACAGTAACAGCTTAGACTGCAATCCACTGAGACCAATGGGATTTAATACCACCTGCAGCTGCTTTCTGCTCTCCTGAGTAAAGCGAGAGAATCCATTCTCTGCAGGCAGGTTGCTTAGTTCTCGACTTATTTTCAGTCCTGACATCGTACATACACTTTAACTTCGTGACTTAAGAGCTCTACATTGGAACACTAAGAAGTCCAGTCAACCTGATCCACAGCTTCCCTCATCCAATGTCCTCCTGCTGTAATGGGTTAATACCCCAGTGTACTCTGCTGGCTCTGGAAAGAGTTGAAACCTCTTAAAATGTAACATTATTGGGTCAGGAAGTATTTTCCTCTTAACCTAGTACATTGTTACATATGACAGAAGTTATTTTATACTCCTCTTTCTATGTATTTTCCTTCAGAGATGCTCACCTGTTTGCCAGTAGCATATTGCTAGCACAGGAAGGAGTGGTTCTTGATGGCCTTGGCCCCCCAGCCAGCCTCCAAAAGCCCTGCCTTCCTAACCCTGCCTGTAGCATGGGGGCATAAGTCACTTCTCACCCACACTTAAGTCAGTGGGGACATCAACACAGGAACAGCTTAAGACGTGGAAAAAACACAGCCTCTGATTGCAGCAGCACCTAACCCCAAACTTCTGCGGGGAAGACCAAGCCCAGGTGCAAAGCTAGCCCATCCACTCAAGGAGTGGGGTGTGCACAGCCCCCTCACAGCCACTGAAACAGAACCACTTTTCAAGGTGTTGCCATGGGAGAGTTCGGGTGGGGATGCACAACACTAGATGGCACTCACATGCTATGGGAAAAATACATCATCCACTTCCCAGCTATAAAGAGTTGAGGTTTTTTTTTTTCCCAAGCTTAAAAATCACGTTTAAAATACCCAATTCAGGGCAGATTCTCACATTCTCTTTCCCAATATAAACTCTGAACCAAGAAAAATCACTTGCAATGATACCTAAACACATGTGCCATGGCAAAGGAGATGATCTCTTCTGCCAGGGAAAGGCGAAGTGTCACCCAGCCCATCAGGCTGACACTATTTGTAGAATTATTTTTCCCAATGCGACTTTTCCATTTAAAGCCAGCACACTGAGCTTGTTTGCGCTCTGCAGGTATGTGCCTGAGTGTATATTTGGCCATTATTTCAATTCTAAACAGTCCTGGCATTACTGAAGGGAAGAAATGTCTATTCCTATGCCTGGACTTGCAGGTTGCTCATGCAGCTCTGCTGTTACATTACTGAAACAGCTACAGTTCTTAAATAAGAATGATTAAATGCTTTAAACATCAATACTACTAGTATAATAGAAAAATATCTGTGAAATGTATTTGTGCACTTATAGCTCACATTTTGTAGCCAGCCTGAACAAGACAACAAAAAGTGCAGGGATACTCTTTGGGAAGGAAAGATCTTTGATGTTTGCTCTTGCCATGAGGGGTGACAATCCTGCAGTTTGGCAGTAGATCCTCCTGCTCAACTGAGAAGGATGATCCAGCAAAGCAAACAAGCCCTACAGTACCTCAAGCTGTTGAGAAAATAGAGAGTTTCTATTTACACAGAGTTGAAGGGATCAAAACAGCGTTCTGCTTTCAATGCCACAAAGCCAGAAGCCAGACCATGGTCTGCTGCCTGCAGACACCTTCCCTCTGGCTCCCTTCTGGTCTCTGCAGGGAGCCCATAGAGCCAGGATGCTGCAGAGCATGGCGTGAAGGTGGCCAGGACCTGGACAGGAGGGCACAGCTGAAAGCAGTTGCTGTTATCACTATTCACAGAGCTTCCCGATCCTTGGTATGCCTCTCCATGCTCACCTCCTTCCGCTGAGATAGTCAGATCAATTCTCACTGACATCATTCTTTATTGATAACTGCACCAATAAATCATAACTGCCCCCTTTGACGCCCTTTGTCATCATGGAATTACACTTCAAAATGCCAGGCCAGCCTTTAGCGCTCCACCTAATCAAATCCCATCAGAGACAGGAGCCTGGGTGAAGGACTACCCAGACCTAAAAGCCTCATCCAGTCTTTGTCCTCCAGGAGGACATGCAGAGATTTATATATTTAAAGTAATCATGCAACAAATTGTTTTAGAAATAATTCAAGCAGGTAACCTTCCCGAGAGACAGAGAGATCTACCTTAATTGCAGTAACCCTCTGAAGGATGGCTGGCCAGCTGATTTGCAGACAAGGACCCCAAGCCACTCGAGGGAGAGGGGGCTGTCACATGCCACTGGCTTTGATGCCATTTGGAATAGCTCATGCCAGTCAGAGAAGAGAAGTGGGTATTTCCCAAGGGTAAACAGGAGACTCAAAGGCTCAGAGAGACCCTCCCTGCCCCTGCACCCTGATGCAAGAAGGTCATAAGCACTTCTAAGCACCTGAGTGACTCCAATGACTTCACTGAGGTCAAGCCTCCTTCACAGCCAGTTAAAATGAGGCTGAATTTACAATATTGCTATTTCACAGTAAATATTACAAAATTTTCACGACTAAGTATGACTTTGTTCAAATTACTCCAAGGCACTTGATGTAATTAAGTAATAACCGACCTTTTCTGTTCAGCCACATTTTTTTCTTTAACAGCTTATGAATGGGCAAAAAAGAATATTTTTTTTTTTAACTGAAACATATGGTTTTATTAATTTAACCAAACCTGCTTAGGACACAATGGAATAAAAAAACATTTGATCCAGTAATTCAATTTGATGATTTAATTAAAGTGATACATAGTAACACAGTGAATGTCTGAAAGGCACGGAAAAAAGTGTAATGATTTGACCATCTATAAAACAACTGGCATTTCCCAGAGATCTAATTTTCCTTTCAATACTCTGTGTGCCTTGGATTTTTGAAAGATTAAAAGAATCACAGACTTCCTGCTTTCATTTTTTTTTTTTTTTAGATGCTAAAGGACCTCTACTGATTTTGCAAAATGTGCAGCTAAAGGACAGATAGAAATGGGGGAAGAGGCTGGGACAGGGAGGAGGAAGTTTAATCAGAACACACTAAAGAGAAACACAAAAAGAGAAACACAAGCTTTTAATTTCTTTTTTTTTTTTTTTTTTAGTAAAACCAGGCTTAATAAGCAAAAAAAGCTTGTGAACTCATGATTGCTTGAGGAAAAAAAAAAGAGAACCAAACCCAACAACCAGCATCATTTCACACTAAAATAGCATCTCAGCTAATTTTAGAAAAAATATTACTAATGCTTTCTTTTAAATTCATATCCTAAGGGATAACCAAATACTGTGGGGGATTTCAGGATATCTTTCTGTGGTGTAGTACAGTCCTTAGCAGGTACCTTAACTGGCTCTGCACTGGTCTATAGCAGGACACCAAAGCCACCATATCCAGGGCTAGCAGACCCCCAGGCCAAGAATTCTGGAAGCAGAAAACCCTGGCTGGGGCCACAGTGCCACATCTCAGAGGTGTTAAACATGGGAATGCCTCACTGCAGGCAGCGGGACACGCCCTGCACCTCTTGCGGTGAAAAAAACACCCTCACCTTCCTGTCAGAGATGACCTGAACTGGGAGAAGCTGGCAAACCAGCTGGCTCCTGCCTTCTGGAAAAGTCCTGCAGAGGGGGGAGGGTTGTGCGGGTGCATCTGGAGGAAGCCCTCTGACCTGACAAAGGGCAGCCTCAGTGGCTCTTCCAGCTGCTGGCCATGTGTGGGGCTACTCAGGAGCTCAATACAGGCTTCTCTTTGCAGATCAGCCCACTGGGGAAGGCAGGGGGCAAGCCAGCACTTTGGCCAGCCTCATCTTCCAGGGCTCACTCAAGCCTGGAGAAAACCTGTTTGCCACTGGCAGACAAACGCAGCATGCTAATACAGCCCTAAGCACTGGGCAGGCCAGCCATACAGCAGAGAATTATTTTCTTCATGTTAAAAACATTCCAATGGGCTGGAACAAACAAAATTAATTTAACAACTCTGCATTCATCTCTCCCATAATTTGATTTGTATGTTGTATTTGGCTACGTAACCTCCACGAGGCTTTCCTAACTGAAGCCTGATAAAGCTTAATCCAAAAGCTCCTGGCAGCTCCACTTCAGAGAGTTGAAAGACAAAAAGGGGGCTTATTGTTTTGTAAAACTTAATTGCTGATATTAAGACACACCCATGAACGCAGAAAGGGCACGTAAGAGAATATTTCAGCTTTTCTTTGGTTAGTATTATTCTTTAAAAGCAGCCTCCATTTCTCTTGCAAAGAGAAAAATGCAAAACCAGCCAAACTTTCTGGGTTTCATCATGCTTTCTGCATATCCTACCTGTGGTTATGAAAAGAGCTATTTAGGGAAACTTTGAGAGTGCAAAAACTGTATATTCGGTTAGTGCTTGTGTACCTCCTCCCTGTAGAACAGGTGCCTCATATGATGAATCCAGTTGCACTGGGCACAGCGGGATTTATAAAAACCTCTAAAAATGTTCTAAGTTAGCTCTTCCATGCATAAAAATGTCACCACTTTAAAGGCAGTTATTTCTAGCTGTGCTCTGCCCTCCTTTGGAAAATCCCACTCTCCCTCCCGCTGAATGTCTCAGCAACGCAAAACGGCCGCTCCTCTCCTTGGTGCCGTGGGATACACGTTGTGTGATGAAGCCCTGACAATTTTTGGCACAGAAAAGCAACATGCCAGTGAAGTCCTGAATTGCTCATTGCGATACGGACACGGATCTTCTAAGGCAATTCCTACGTGGAGGGAAGAAATGCTGGCATCAGGATGTGCCCAGAGCAGGTTACTGGCTCGGGGCTGCTCAGTGGTAGGTAAAAGACTGGGACAAGGGTCTTGTCTTGCTCTGGGAGGCCATAAGGTGAATGAGGCCTCACTTCTCCTTTTTCTCACCGATCTGGATGTGCATGGGATGAGCGACAGGGAACAGTGTTTCTCTCTTACAAAGGAAGAGCACAGAGGAAGGTAGATGGGGTGTTTCTTCCCACACACTCAGGAGAAGGGAAACATGGGTCAGTATGGGGGTTTCATGGCTTTCTTCCCTAAAAGGGCAAACAATTTGGTGGCCAAGCTCTTCAGGGAGAGTGAGTCTTTCCTTTCCCTCTGCCCCAGCCCTTGGAGGGAGCTGGAAAGGCCAGTCCTGCAGGACAGATGGACCACTTGCTTCTGTAATGAGCAGCAAGTCAGCCACCAAGTATTCCAGCTGATTTCAGAGAGGCCTGAAAACTGTGATTGATGCCTGTGCTATTGCCAAAACTCTGCACCAAGTTCACTGAGCCCTGTCACCCTCAGGTTCCTGACTGCAGACAAGAAAAAAGCAATGCCACCAACAGAGAACTACTCTCAAATATGTACATACAGACACACACACACATATCTATTCTTTCTCATTATTAGATCCTCAAAACTTCAAATAAGCCCTGCAATGCAAAAATATGGGTTATGCTGCAATGAGAAAGCTCACTCTTGTTTCAGTGCCATGGTAAGGGAAGTGATGCAGGGCCAGGCTGAGCTACCTTGAACTGGTGTGACTCCTTGGAGGTGCTTGGGAAGAGATGATCCATAACAAACAACAGCATGCTTTGGGCTGTCGGATTCAATCCGGGAGTTCAGTGAGGGCTCTGCTCCCAAAGGATAACAAATAGACTACAAGGATCATATGCAGAGACAACACAGACTTTAATATATTGGAAAGTGCTAAGAGGCATACTTGCAACATTTTCCCCCTTCTCTTTTTACTAAATGTTCGCAGGTTTTTTGCTTTGCTTCAGTGTACATTGTTGACTTCTTGGAGGGCTTATAAATGACATTATTAATATATAAAGATAATTGCTTTAAAGAGAAGCATACATTTTTCCTTTACCTTTGCCTGCACTTTGCCAGCAGGCATTGGCAGGCTCCTGAGCATGCTGTACACACAAATATTTGTGTTGATCTACTTCAATCCACAGGCAGAATGTAGCTAGGAGACAGACTATTTATCTTCCCTGCTCTTACCTTTCAGTATGCTTCTCAAACAGACAGGGCTGTTTCTTGAGGTGTGAGGGACACCAACAGACCCCACACTTGTTTGATGAGCCTTGGTGAAATAACCTCACGGGCAAAGGAGCACATGGGGCCCTTCTCTTAGAGAGGCTCTGGGCAAGCTGGGTTTTTCCCCCTCTGTTGCTGGCCCATTTCTCAAAGTGGTCACGCAGCCAGCATTTGGATTAATACCTGTGTGGCTTTTTTTTGTAGCACCTGAGTTTCCATGGCATCACAGCAACCTGTTTTACTGAAAGGCAAGGGCTGTGTGTTTTACTACACACATGTTTTACTACACACAAATGTTTGAGCCCAAACATTTCATATATTTCACAAATACTGTTTCTATAGCTGTGGCTTGAGTCCTCAGTGGGTGCATATCAACCTTGCACCATGAGATGCCACACTGGGCTGAACTGATGTCTGACAAGGATCTGCCCTGCAAGTTTAGTGTTTATATTGCACACACACAGAGGACGTGACTTGTGTTTAAAATGTACACTTGTGTCCTTATTTATACAGTGTGCCTGTGCAACACGTGTGATCACATTTAGTGGCACAAGCTGCATCAAAAAGGGGAAAGGAGGATTTCCTGCCAGAGGGACACAGATTTGACCCTTCCAATACTCTCGTGAGGGTTTTTCGGACTGGGGAGCACAGGAAGGACAACCCAATAGGGCGGGTAGAGCATCTCAACATATGTCCATGGGATGCCCAAACTCAGACCAGGAAAACAGCTTTCCTTTCATAGTTTCTGGAGGCTTTTTTGAACACAAAGGATGAGCTGCAGGTGCTCATGGTTCAAATTAAAGTGAGTACTTCTGTGGGCCAAACAGCTGGACCAGCAGGTGGGCAGTGCAGAAAGGAATTCCCTCCAGGTGTAAATGGAATAAATCATCAAGCTCCCTTACAAGTACTTAGCTCTTCCAGCTTTAGTGGCACCTGTGAGCCCAAATCACACTTTCACACTGAATTTCTCCTGCTCTGTTGGTCCAGACCCTTTATAATCTCTAAAGAAGTGTAAGTGATTACTTATTGCTCATTAATAAATCTACAGCAAGTTGTCCACTACATTCAGGCACAGACAGCTCTGCTGCTCACATTACAACCACACAGACATTACTAGAGGTGCAAACAGAACTCTGTAGAACAGAGCTCCTGCGAGGGGAAGCATGAAACCTACGTCAGGTATATGTATCACATCTTTTTACATCCGACTCTCCCTTAAAATGGGTCAAGTTTTTTACTGAAAAGCTTTGTGTTCCACCTGACTGACCTGAAACTCTCTGGAAGGCAGCAGCTGTTCTTTCCCGCTTTTGCATGAGGTTCTCCAAGACAACTGCACACACCAGGACCCAGCACTGCAGAGCAAGACAGGGATGAGGTGGAAGGGATGAAATATGCAGAAGGAGCACACTGATTTCTGCCTAAAATGTGCTTCCAGCAGGCACTTGAGGCGCACGTCAGAAGAGACTCCTGCAGCTGCAGGCGAGTACATTGACTTGGGGCACTGGGGCACAGCAGCACCTGGGCAGGTCTGCAGTGCAAAGATGCAGGGCAAGCAATTAGCAGGACAGTGTTACCACCCTCAAGAATGACCTTTCACACCAAGCCAGGCTGCTACATGAAGAGAAATCCTAATAATGAGACCTTGATACATCTGCACCAGCACCCTGCAGCAGGGTGCTGACCTGATTAAAGGGGGATGGAACTGGGAAAGGATAATCTTCATAAAAAAATGAAATCAAAAAGGAAATAGAAAAAGTCCAGTTATCCAAGGCAAGTGGGAAGGGGTTGTTAATCTATGAAGAAATCTTCCAAGACTCTTCCAAAGGACAAGAAGAATCAACTCTAAGAGTAAACATACCGTAAATTAACTAAAAAAGGTTCTTGCTTATTTTCATTTTCCCTAAGATATTTAAAGAAAGTAAATAGCTAAATTTTGCTTTAGCCATCCTGAGTTAAATTTCAATAATGTAAAATTTGAAATTTATATTCACTATGTTGTTGTTTTGGATATATTACACCTATTACTGCAGTGTATTTTGTAGTAATTTAGGTTTGACTAAAATACATAAATGACATTCTGCTAGAGTAGAACTTTTCTGCCTAACACTCTTTTTGGACTCCCAGAGAGACCCCGAGGGGATGAAGAGACTGCAAAGTTGTTCTGAGAGAGTTCTTATAAAACATGGGCATTTAGAAAGCAAAAACAAATTACTGGGAGTAATAACAGAGGCAATAAATAAGACAAATAACTTGTTCTCATTCAGAAACTCTGCTGCCAATGCTCTAAATTATCTGCCTCAAAGTGATGATGTCAGTGCACCGAATCTCCAGAACTTTGGATGCTGCTGCATGGGAGGTGCACTCCAATGCTGTGCAAAAAAGGCAATACCTTGGCAGGTGGCTGTGGTTTCACTTCTGACATCAGGAGCCCATGAAATAGTGAGTAAGAACTAAACTGCTTTGCTTGAACAGTGCAGTTCCTTTGGCTGCAGGTCGATGGCCTGAGCCATGTCTCCAACACAAAGTATGCAGCAGGGAAAATCCAAATCTCTTCTATCCATGTTTTAGTAGCAATAATTTAAAAGGACTTCCAAACTGTGTATAACAAAAAGAACAGTAAGGAAAATCACCACCTGTGCACTACTAGAGAAATGTCCCAGCTGTTAATTTAGAGTCCAAAGCTAAGTTTTACTGGAGTGAATTCATGACTGCTCATTATTTAACTTAGTCTAGGATCATAATTACAGATGGTACTCTAAGGCGAAATCCCACTGATGGGAAACAGCATCATTTGAGACTCCAGCAAAGACTAATCAGACACCTTCGGGGAAGTAATCAGGCATCTGTGAAAGAAAACTCTGATGTCAAGAGCCCCTCACATGGGATGCTTGTTTAAGTGTTGTAAGGCTTGCAGCACATTTAATGAGACAGAAAGGTTAAAGGTGGGTTGGGTTTTTTTTGAGTGTAAAAAAAAATAAAGAGAAAGAAATAACATTTGATGTGATCAACAGCAAAATAAACCAAGCAAGTATTGTTGCACATGGGGTACTTCCTGAAACAAGGAAATGAAACACCTTTTCTTCCTGAGTTTCCACACCTACACATTTATTGAAGCAGGTAATGTTTTGTAAATACACCTCTCCTTGATGGGACAACATGTGAAAATAGTAAGGTTCATGCAGACTTAGACCATTGAACTGGATGGACTTTGATGTAAGAATTCTGTCTATTTGCCCCTGAAGACCAACATACACTATTAAGGCAGTAAATAATTAGCAATCCCTCTAGCAGAGCTGCTTGAAAGCAGCCCTGGAGCTGCAGGAGCACAACACATGATGTAACAGAGCAACACAGTCCTGAGCTACAGAGGACAGGCCAGAGGAGAAAAGAGGTGATTTTAACAGAGATGATCATGTGTAAAAAGTCAAACGCTACCACTGTCACTGATACTTACAATATCTGATTAATGTTTTACAAATGCATTCCTTGTTTAGTATGTCTGTACAGAGAACCTCTAACTTCCCAAAACTTTACATAAATCAGTACTGTAACATGGGTGAGCCCTCTTGTTAAATTTCACAGGCCTGATGATCTGCCTGATGTAACAGGATGATCCAAGAGCAAGATCCACTTGGATCTCTGAAAGTTTCATTTTCTTAAAACATACCATCGTACAATGCTTTATTATCAATCCACCAGTTGCTACAACTACAGAGCTGAACAGCATTTAATCTGAATGGTCTATTTCTGAAATAAGATCTTTAAAGATCATCTATATGGTTTCTTGAAATAGCTCCAGGGTCAACTTAAGAATTAAGCTCAGCTCATGGGCTCTGATTCAGCAAAGGTCTTATGCATATGCTTTTATTCTAGGAATACAAGCAGCTCTCAAGAGAACTGTTTTAAATCAGCTTTTGCCAACAGGAAGAAGGAATGAGATAACAGAATCAAGGAAAACTCAGAAAATCTGGAGTTTTCACTTCGAAGTGAAAAATTAGTCTTATTTCAAATTAGCTAAAATATTTGTTTCACCATCTTATATTCTGATAATTGAAAACACTGCCCCTCTCTTCACTACCTCTTTAAAATTGAAAAAAGAGGAGGGAGAGGAGAGTAACGGCAAAACAAAAGGCTGGTAACGTTCACACTGCTTAACAAACTGGATCCAAATGCACTGACAGTTCTGGTTGACCTAAAATAGCCTTTCCCAGGAGACATTTTGTTTACCAAATGCCACCTCTTTCAGGGTTTTGGTAAGGAAATACTCAGAGGACCGACATAAAGTGAGAAACAGTTTTCCTCCAGTGTATCTGCAGGTTATGCTACTGGTCACAGTTCTGTGACCTGAGATAGCTTTGATAGCTGGAAGAAAAGACATTCCTGTTTGCTGCCAAACTGTTCAGGATAGCACGTTTCCCAGTGGACAACTGCAGAGCTGCATCACTTTGTGCTGATCTGAAATTCCCTATTCACTAGGGAATTCTGAAAATTATTCTGAACATTATGCAAATTGTTCTGGGCACATTTTTCTCCAAAATAAGAAAGGCTTACATAATGAACACTACACTGTTTTCCAGATTAGCAACACTGCCCACTGACTTAATAGAGTGTGACAGAGGAAACAAATTGCAAAAATTCACACCGACAAACAAACCCAAACTTCCCCTCCAGAGCTGAAGACCATCACAAACCATATCACCTTGCAGCAAGTAAAAGACACATTTTCGTGACCTTGCCTTTACAACATACGAATCAAGAACAGGGAGGGCAGACAAGAGCCAACATGTGACAGCCACTGGTCACATTACTTAATGCAATGTGGAAAGCATTGAGGTGCAACCATGAGGTATGCAGAAGAGTCTGCATAAAATGAACTTGTTATGCTCACCCTATACTCTTACACTTGCCTGCTAGACTGTCTGCCTGGAAAGCACTCCGTGCACTTGGCTTCTCAGTACTTTTGCATGAATGACACTATATAAAGAGGTACTGTATTTACTAGCTGAATAAACAATAGGTTTTGCTTTCACTCAAGTATTTTGACTTCAACTCATTTCATTTATATGTCAGTAGCTCAGAATGTGCAGTGGACCAGGCACATCATCACTGTTCACCTTTGTCAAAGAAGGGGCCAGAAACATCCACGTTGTTATATCCCTGGAACAGCTATATCTCATCCCTATAACCTTTGGAGGATATACTACAATCCATTTTGTGTTAGCAACACTGCAGCAACCTATTTATTTATAAGTTCATGAAAAAAATGCACCTCTTTTCAGTGTCCCCTGGTGTGCACACAACCCAGAAAGTGACAAGCTGACAGAGCTGGTACAGAATGACTGGCTGCCCAGCCATTAGCCTCCTATAGCAAAAGCTCAAGGGAAAAAGAAATCACTGACTCCAGCACCATCCCTGCCATTAGATGGCACGCTGAATGTTGTCAGACCACAGGAAATGCATGTCCCCCACCTGAGGGTCTCTCTTGAGCATGTTGTAAGCTCAGATTCCCAGGCAGGCATTGGTGTACTTGGACATGATGAGAGAGGACCCAGAGAGAACCTGCTGAGAAAACCAGTCCCCAAGCATGGCAAGTGTCAAGTACCTGAACACCAAGCTATCTAAACATGGACTAGTGGTTGTGCAGCTCTCTTGCTCCTGTGGACGGGCTCACATTCTGTTAACTAAGCCACGTGTGCCTGGTTCTTAGATATCCAAGTCAAGGTGAATCTTTCCAGTTATTCAAGTGCTCCTTTGGTCTTGACGCTTCCAAATTCAGTATCAGCCCATTAACTACAGACCTTAGTGTTTGTAACGCTCTGACAAAATTGTGGGTTTCAGTTATTTACTATGGTGCTGAAAATCACCCAAAGCCTCTTTATAATCTTAAAAACGATCCAGTGAGGTGAGGAATATGCAGGCATGTGGCCAAAGCAGTAAAATCCTCTTGAATATTACACCACATGTACCAGAGGTACCTTGGCTGCACTCAAAATAAAAACTAGTCAGTTTTGTCACTTTTAACATAATGTAACCCATTAACTTTCATCACTGTTCTGGGTAAATAATATGTACGCAGGATATAACTGAAGAAATTGCAGACACATGTTGCTGTTACAACACTGATTGGAAACTGCAGGCCAGAGCATCCGAGCGTAGCAGGGTTTCTTCATTCCCAAGATCTTCTCACTTCTGATGTAAATTCTCCGTCCCAAGGCTGCCTTTAACGCACATGAGGTTTGTGTACGTGTATATTATATATATATCTATATAAAAATAAGCTCACAGAATAATGAGCCTTGAGAAATTCACTCTCCTAGCACTCTCCTGGGAGGGTGAGGCTGCTGAACGCAGCTGTTTTCATGATTCATGTCCTCTAAAATCTACACTTTCCGTGCCTGGCCAGGTGAAAATGCCAGGTACGGAAGGGAAGCTTGTAAATCTGCTTAGCTGTTTCCTTCTGGCAAACTGCCCCTCTCTTCTTCACCTCTACCCAGAACTGGTTAATCACCAAGCACTTCACAAGACTGAAGACTGGGAAGTACATGTCATTCCTCCTGCCTATAAATAACACCAGTCAATAAAATAAAGGCAAATAAAGGTAGTAAACGATATTTATTTCTAGTCTTATTTTATCTAGCACACGTTTCTCTCAGAATTTCTGATGTGCTCCTCTAGCCAGGGCTGTCTGTGCCAATGCGACTGCAACCTCCCTCCCACCTCCCTCCATCCAGCTCATTATCCGGTGTCTGACAGAAGCAAGCGCCAGCTGCTCTACAAAAAGGCACATGAAACGCTTCAGCAAGACATTAGAAAATCACCTGCCTATAAGGAAGGGGTTTTTTTTTTCCTCCTGTCACCATTACCAACAGACTGATACAAACACTGAATTAAACGGTCGACAGTTCTTCAAAAGTCTTGTTACTGTAGAAATGAATCCCATAACCACACCTGGATACTCTGTTTCCATACAAACACCCCGTGCCTCAGTGCTAATGGGGCTGAATTTTTACCTTTGACCTTGTCCCTCCATGTTTCCCTTTTGTCAGGCATCTTTAAGGCCCTACAGACAACTGGCAGAAACAGGGGCATCATCAGTTTCAGACTTATATATCCTGTGGCTTTGAGACTCGTATATTCTAGGGCTTTATTGCCATGGCACCTTATGACAGAGAGTTTCACAGCTAATTGCAGCATAAGCAGGATTAGTTAATTTATTGACACGTACAACACAGAATGCCAGCATAACCCGCATTATTTTGTTGGTAGCTCACAGCTGTCCTCAACACCATTTGATGACAAAGTAGACAAAAAAGAATTCTCCTATTAGCCAAGTGTAAAATTCTTAAGTATAAATCTACCTTTGGAAGCTTCTGTGCCGAGTGGATTTTCCAAGATGTCTGTCATATCTTGGTTCCAAGCATCCTTCACGGCAGACTTGGACACCTTCCTGTTGTTCAGGCTTTGCTGTGGTCGGAAGTTATTCCTCAGGTACTCCACGGACTTGACGTGGTCTTGCTGTTCGGTGGTGAAGATGGAGTAGAATGCCTCCAGCTGATCGTAGCCATCATGGCAGGGGAGAGAAAGGACGCTGATTAGAAAAACAATGTGGTGAAATCCGGGTGGCTGATAAGACAGTAAAATGGGAGGAAGTCAAATGTTGATGCCAAGACTGATAAACCACATGGGAAGTCAGACTGCCCACTGCAATCTCTGCCAACCGCCTTATCTCAGCAAAGGGCTTATCCTGCCCAACATGGGAGAAGGCCTTCTAGCAACCTGTGGACGCCTCTCATGGACAAGGAAACTTTTGCCCTTAGACCTCTTGTCTGGAAGGATTCTGTGTGTGACACAGCCCTGCCAAACCCTCCTCACCGCTGGCACCGTTTCGTTTCACAGTATCGCGTCAAAAAGTGCTTCCAGGTCATTCCACCCCAAGAGCTTTTCTCCTGCACAAGGCAATGCTGCCTTATCTCCAGATACCTTAGGAAGTTTAGCTGCCAGGCTAAGCTTCACAGACAGCTCGTGCAGCGCTTTCAGGCGCAACTAGCATATATTCCTCTGGGAATAAGTTTCTTCTGTTGGATTCAGATCTGAACTATTTATAAGAAAACATATTAACCTGTGAGAAAGAACTGTAATTGGAAAACTTTTCTGTTACTTCCTTAGTATTTCTTAGAAAAAAAATTCTAGCAAACCAAGATGAAAATATTTTCAGCTAATGTTTTTCTCACAGCTATCAAGGTTGGTATAGCATTTACTATTACCTTGTTATCATTCAGGTCAAGAACAAGAATTAGTTATGTTGCTGCTGGAAAGACTGAGCAAGACAGAGCAGAGGACGAATCAGTCCTGATAGTGCTTGAATCACATCAGTTATACATATTGATAGCATGGATTTTGGAGCACAGAATGTGGCCCAGGACTTCAAAAAGGACTTGACTTACATTTATAGGTTAATGACAGGTCACTCTGAAAGCAACAGTCTTTTAATTAAGTGTGTCTGCTCTAAAAGCTATGGAGAAGCATGTGAGCCCTGAAACTTAAAAACGGGGAAGAATGTGAAAACCATTTCCTAATTATTAGCAGGACCCCCTCAAAAGCACTGAAGGGCTAAAAACGGCTTTCTATAAAAGCACAGCTTCAAACTCTTACGCTTATTTACATACCTTTTGCACTTCATGCACTAGAGAGGCATTTTTGATGAAGCCTGCTAACAGGGTTTAAGGTGACTTTATAAAAGCTCAAGAACTTGGGTAGCAACTGCTTCTCTGAAGTCAAGTCTCTAGGCTTAGACACCTATGACATTAATTGAATTTTTAAACTTTCAGAGAGAACTTTTAAAATATTTTCTTCTGCCATGCTACCTTGGGGAGGTATAATTGCATTTTAGCAACTGCCAATTCAAACATGATTTTTAACCTTCCCCTTTTTATGTGTTGAAGTATATATAAGTAATTTCAACCTCACTTTCACTATAAAAATATTATCTATGACAAATGAGAAACTAATTTATCCATAGCTGCCAGAAAAAAAAAATATTATAAGATCTGCAGTCAAGGAGCTACATTCATGCTCTTCAAGGAGTACAAGAGCTCATGTTCAGAAGAAGAAATTAAAAGCTCTTGTAAGACTACTGTAGATACAGGAAAACCTGACCTAAAACTCTGAGTCATGCAATTACAAACCATTAAAGCCTGATGTGTAGCTTTCTAAGGGTTGGATATACAAATGGCAATTAAAAATACTGAAACTGTTATAAGCACAATGAGATACTCTGAGGTATGCATTACCAGAGATAATGCCATGCTTTGGGTCATTGAATGCACTTAGCTTTACAATGCATCTGCAGGGTGACACAGCTTGTACTGTTTTGTTGTCTAATTATAAGGGAAGATGATGATGATGAAGGACTGAGAATAAAACAGAGAAGCCTCCACAAATGGACCACTTCAGTACTGTCCTTTTTACAGCAAGGTATTTTGCACAAAAGCAAGGATTTAATTGGAACAGGAACAAAGCTTAAACAATATCACTTTCCTCCCCTGGGATTACAGGCTGCTTCACGGGGTTTGTGATAAAGAAGGTTAAACTATGGCAATGGATTATGTCACACTGTTACTGTTAGAGGAAAAAATAATAATCATAGCAGTGGCAGGGTGGCAGGCTTTTAAAATACACACATTTGCCAGGGGGGAAAGAATACTATTATTTATTCCACATGTGTTGTAGTATCAATGAAAGTCTGTCTACACACAGAATTCCCAGCCCTTCAACCTCACACACACATGCACAGAGCAGCACAACGCCAAATTTTAAAGGCTTAACTTGGCACAGTTACTGCTGTACAGCACGGGAAACGAGCTATGCCAGGATAAAGTACCTGGATAACGACAGCCCTAATTGGTATTTTCCAATTTATTTGCATTTGTTAAAAAGAAAAAAGAAGTCGTGACCCACCTGATGCACACACAGGGTATAAAACTGAGTGTGGGCCAGGCCTCGCAGCCACCAAATAATAAACAGTAAACTTATTGATGTAGTGAAAAGCTACAAGGGATTGCAAGTATCCTGCAGGCAACGACAGAATTCAAAATGATCTCGACAATCAGAGAAATAGCCTGAAAAAAACAAAGGGTCTGATTCAAACAGGACCATGTGCAGAGTCCCAGGCTCCAGCCAGAAGCGGGGGCTGCCTGGGGGCACGATGTGCTCAGCACTGCCAGACAGCTCCAGGGAAAGCCTCCAGCAAAAGGGTTCCTGCTGACCAGGAGCTGAACACGGGCAGTACCATCATGCTTTTGTGAAACAGGCAAGATAACACCAGGACAGGTGGCTGGAGACACGGATCCTGCTGTGTCCCTCAGCCCCTGGAGGGCCCCAGCTGAAGCACTGTGACACGGCCTGTCAAAAAATGATGAAAGAGTCTATGGAAGAAGCGACGTGATCTAGAAAACATGTTAAAAAAAAACCTGGAGCAGGGGCATGGCAATTGCCTTCTGTACTTATGAACCTCTGAGCACAGTATGTGTCAGTCAGGATCACCCAGTGAACTGTTCATTGGTACTTCACAGAATTAGCGTATGTAAAAAGTTTGTTTTCAGCAGCTTATGCCAGATGAACAAAAGGCAAGACTAACTCCAACATGTTGACTTTCTAAAGACAACAGTCTTACAATGCCAAAATGCACTGAACTGGTAGACATTTGACTCCATCTAGCCATTGCTTTATCAGGAGCATTCTTCAAACTCCAGACATTGTGTCTATTTGCATTAAAAGCTGCTATGTGCTAATTTTAAAGATTTGTGCACCAGCTCTCAGAGCACATAATGGCAGCTTTACTGTGTTATAAAAACAGTTAAGCATGGAGAATTAATGGAAAGATGTCTTTTCTAATGTAATTAGTTCAAATTACTAAATCTGAGCAGAACTGAAATCGCTCACTTTACTTTGAAAAGAAAATTTCAATTAAAAAGAATAAAAAGGAACTCCATGTAAATATTTACACCATAGCTTAATTTAATCTTAACAAAAACAATACCAAATAAATCACTGAAAGGAAACTGGGTTTCATGTTGTACTGTCTTCTCAAGACTGATGGCTCATGTTCAGAAACAATATTGCTTAAGAGAATTAAAAAAAAAAAATCACCGACACTTCCTTTTTTGTCAACAGAAATATTTGTGTTCTCAAAACTAAACCGTCTTAAGGAGGGCAGATCAAGAGGTGGACTTCACTAGCAAAATGAACACACCTGATGGTAAGAAATGGGAACAGGCTTCCGAAAAACGATCCACTCCACGATCTCGCTACACGGAGGAGTAGTCAGGGAACCTGTGTAGCGATAGTAGCTCCCCAGCGAAGTTGGCAGAAGTTCCCTCAGCACAAAGGGATCCAGAAAGGTCTCCTTCTCTGTGGGAAGATTGACAAGCAGAATTACACTTTTTTTTTATGTGTCTTTAAAACAGACATCACACTGCTAGGCAGCCTAACAAGGTGTAATGGCAACAACATATTTTATCATGTATGTAATGAAAGATGGGAACACCCTACAAGAAAGGCTCTGTAAGAGCTGATGCGTGGATTATTAAAAGAGCAGCCAAAATGCTAGTCAGTCCCATACTGAACACACACCCGCCTGTTTTGAATGTGTGCAGGTGTGAAATGCACTTGCTATCCCACTGGTTTATGTTAGCATCGACATAATACTGTATTCAAGGGTTTCAGCACTCAGTACATGGCTCTTCAGCTGGATGGCAGCGAGGGTTCACCAGGACCCAGCGGGACACAGTCAGGCCCCAGTGGTCCTGCTTGCTGCTGTCCGACCAAAGAGCGTCAGGAGTGTATCCATCCCACCTGGGTTGCAGGAACGGGGACAAACCCTCGGTGGGTTGCTGAGATGGAGGAGGCAGAGCCATGCTGCTCAGCCAAACTTCTCTGGGAGCTGAGGAGCAGGGACACAAGGCAGCAGGGCACGTCTGAAGCTCGACATGGTGCTCAAAGCAACATCCACTCAGCGCGCGCTCAGGACTGCCTGCACCCAGCACACAGGCACTGCCAGGGCGCTGCCAGGCACAGTCAGCACAGCACCAGGAATATGTTTCTGAGGTAAAACTGCTGCCTCCTCGCTGAAACCCAAGAAACTCCTTCCTAGAGTCCAACAGTCTCAGGGACAAACACTTTTCCTCTGAGAAGCTCCCTGGGCAGCTTGAAATGCAGACCTAAGCACTGGAAGCATTTACCTTCAAGTAACAATGACAAGCTGGTAATATTTAACACTGCGAAGAAAAATAAATAAACAAAAGAAGGGAACAGCTGCAGGCAAGACAATTTCCCTGCCATCCCTGAGCATTTATCCTCTGCAATTTATGTTGACTCACAGGCTGAAGCGCCCTATCAGCCTATGCAAAGGCTCTCACTGCCTCCAGGCATGCTGACATGCCAGGCTGTACATCTCTATTCCTCACTTTCGATATTCTGCATGCCTGCGACAGGAGCCCACATTTGGGTGAAGGGAACTCTTCTCTTTCTGTTTCACCACAGCTGCTAAGCAAACCCACCAGCCCCCCTCCCCGCCCCAACAGAGTGGAGAAGCAGGTAGGCTGGTGATTGACACACACATCTTCCAAGAAGGATGAAGTCTGCAGAATTCACTTCCCCAGCATCCCACAGTTCTCTAGAAGTCTTGATCAAATCAGGAGTTGCCTATACTCTGAGCAGCAGTCTGATAATCAGGGATTTTTTTCCCTCCACTGCTGCTGCAAAGTGCCAATGATACATGCACTTCAGATATCTTCTGCATAGTATCAACAGGTGTGCAATGTTTTCATAGCCTTTGGCATTCCAAAATATGAGTAATTCTAATAAAGTCAAGGCAATACTGCAATATCTTCATTAACAACTCCTTTCCTCCTAATCCAGGTAAATTTCAACCACTTCTGCATCTCCAAAAAGGAAACAAACAAATAATAAACCACATTTTTCCCTCATCATAACATACCTCTGGGGGGAAAAAAAAGTGCTTAAATAATAAATATTAAAATATATATGATTGGCCAAAGTTCAAAGAGATTCTAATCAAGAAGTCATAATCACAGTAAAGGTCGTATTTAATTTGATTGGCTCATTTTTATGCAGCAAAACTTGGTTAGAAAAAGTACAAACTCAGTCACAGGACGTGATTTCCAAATGCAGCACACACACACCTCGACACCAGCTTTCTACTCCAGAAGCTGCCTCTCTCTATATGGGAGCTGAGCACACAGTGGCCACGATGAATCCAAAAGAGCACCTGAACATGCAAACATCCTCTTTGCATTAACGGAAAATGACTGCATATGAAACAGATGGGAGGCAGAGGCACATTTTGAAAAGTGCTCTCCTCTTGAGCTTAAGAAAAAAAAAATGTTTCAGTTAAAATTAACAATTTAACTATTTTAAACTTTTGTAATCTTTTATTTAGACTGATGGAATCACTTAAGATGCTGGATAAACGCTGTGAAAAACCACGAATATGGAGTATCCCTTTGTCAAAGGATGGCAGGAGAAGGAAGCTCATTTTACACTTTCAAGGATTTTTGTGCCATATGCTGACAATATTATATTTTAATAATTAATTGTTCATCAAAGGAAAAGATGAAGAACAGGGATGCTAAATTCAAAGTTATTCAAATTGCAAAAATGAATAATGCATGACTTTTATATTAAATACACACTGTATTAAGTAGTCTACATTTCATCCGACTCTGTCTTTCATTTTTAAACATTTTGAACTACAATATGAATAATCAACTAAGGGAAGCTTATTTAGACAGAGAAATACCTTATTTGAATGCAAACTGGAAGTATCCGACTATGATTAATTTTTGGTTATCAATTAGGGAGGGTTTTTTTACGAAGCATTTAAAAAGTCATCGTCAACTGTGAAAAAGAGTATTTCTTGAGGAAAAAGTAGCTTTGCTAATACACAGTTTAAGTAGGGCAGGGTGTACTCGATCTAATTTTTCATGGCTACAAGCAATGCTCTAAGTTTTCATTAATGAATTCCAAGGATTAAAATAAAAAAAATACATATAATTGGATTAAATGACTACTAAAATAGATGATAATCAATTGATTATGCTTTAATAACTTAACACTTTTGAAAACAGATCATTCATTTATATCACTGCCATCTAGATGCACGGTGCAGAGTTTTAGAAATCAGAGTCATAAAGAGATCTTCATGTAAAGCTTAAACAGACTTAGAAATTCAGGAGTCTACCTGCCATATCCTTCAAGAGCATATAGAAGCCATAAATGCCATGAAGTTAAGTTCCTAAGAGCTTGAGAGAGTTTCAAAAATGAGATTTTGAAGTCATGTCACTCTAAAAATTTCAACCTTAAATCGTTTATTGTTGTTGGTAAAACTGTAGCGAGAATAAGTTCCAGGCTAAGCAACAGCATTCGCTGGATATCACAGAAATATTTTACAGACATAGCCACACACACGTGTGTGTACGTATATATACATATATATATATATATATATGTAATTCCAACCAAATGAGAAACAACAAGGTTGGAAATTAATAACAAACCTTTCTTCACTGTCTTTGATGACCAGCTCCTATTTCCACTTACAGTGCTTGGGGTGGGCACAGACTGTGCCCAGAAGGCTGCGAACAGACTGAGCGGGGAAGGTATTTCTTGGAGGGAGAAAGTGGATAAGGCTGGAAACCATGATCAACAAGACAGCAGTTGCAGACAGGTACTAGGAAATAACTAGCAGACAAAAGCAGTAAAAGACACCAAAGTCAACAGAATACCTGTGAACCTCTGCAATCTACTCTGCAAAACCAACCCATGAGCCACCTACTCATTCTCATACATAAATTAGAGCCCTGAACCACAGCGGTCTCTTCTGCTGCTTCTTGTCCTACTGCCACCTCAGCACCTGAGCACCCAAGCAGATGTATGACCAATCAGGAAAGCAGAGCCCCAGAGACAGAGCCCCTGAAGGCAGGCTCTCAAACTAGGGAGCATTCCTCTGGGAAAGAACAACGAACCTGCTGTCACCAGCATCCCAGGTGATGCAGCCAAGGGCAGCATCTGAAACATCCACTGAGATGCTCCACTAATGCAGACAATCTTATCCACAGGTAACAAACAGCAATGCTTTGTTTACAGCACCAATGCTCAGGAAAACGTGTTCACTCTAATATCCCCGAAGGTAAAAATAGCAAGCACCACAGATTTGCTGTTGACCATTAAGACAATGAATGTGACATTTAAACTACTGAGTGTTCCACGGCATAAAAGGACAATATTGTATTTCAGCTCTTACATTCATAAAAAACAATTAACAGAGCCAGCTGGTAACATATTTGACCTTCTGATACAACATTCACATCTACCTCTTGGTCTTTCTCCCACAACAGCAATATGAAAAGTCACACCCAGTATATTCTTTGTTCGTGGAGAAATCCCCCCGGTGTTTTGCATGGGACAAAGGGCCATTTTCTGTGCAACCCGCCCCAAAGGCAGAGCAATTGCAGGCATGCTTTAGAAGGCTGACCTATTTACACTCCTTGTCGAGTCAAAACCACTAGAACGAACTAATAAATTGTGCACAATAGTTTTCTGAGCAGAGGAAAAATATCAGATCTTAAACCAGATATCAGTAGTGGATCTTCACCAACTACTGCAGTTTTCACAAGCTGATGCCTCCAAATATTGTACTGCAAGAGCCATCAGTGGAACATTTTGTCTTCAAGGACTGACTTGCTAAAAATAGATTTTGTAAATCACTGGATAAAGACAGACCTGAATTTTAACCAAATCACTGTAGAGCAAGAAGCTTCTTGAGATATGCAGGTAAACAGCACACAACTATCTGTGATCAAAACCCTTTTAAATCTAACAGGAACTTGGATTGGACATCACAAGAAAATAACTATATGCCAAGTCCATTTATATCTCATGGAATGCTTTGGGACTTTCATCGTGCTTTTCTGTAAGAAAACAGGAACTTGGCTGCATTGAAAACAATATCTTAAAATGAGCTTATTTCCAAAATTAACGTATGTGCAGTGCCTGATAGGTGGAAACGTCACCCAGTTACACTTTGAATAACTGAAATCTGCAATACCAATATGAAGAGCTTTGAAAGTCTCCCAAATTTGTTAAACAATGTTACTGCCAATTTCATTTTCACAATGAGCCAAGACATTCTAAAGCTTCTACATTCAAACATTTAAAAAGCAAACACACAAAAATAATCAAAAGGACACCATGTCGCACACCCACTGAGCCAGAACTCCCCAGATAAAGCAGGATGCACAGCACAGCCAAGGGCCAGACTCATGGGGGTGATTTCAAAGATGAGATTACAAATATTATATATTACTTTAACTGAAAAGATCAGCAGATGAGTACTTGCTGTGTGAATCCCACAGGAAGAGCAGCTTCTGACAGTCCTCTGTATTCAGGGTAATTCTTGTCATTTATTGTGCAATTATTTTTCTCACTTTTATTTTTTTAAAAAACAGAGCCTCTGCTGAGCAATGTAAGGAACTGTAAGGACACAGAAAGAACAGCATGGCAGGGAGGAGGGGAATGAGATAATAACACAGTCCTGCAGACTAATTTAATCTGAGACAACCAGTGAGTGGTAAAAAAAACCCAAAAAAACACCATGAGGAAAGAATAAAAAAAGCAAGTCTCTTATTCACAAAAAAAAGCATTGCTGTGCCAGGTGCTGGTTTCAGGCTTAATTTTTCTCACTCCCTAACTTAAAACAGCTTAGTAAGTAAAGCTTGAGCTGGGGAGGAGAGGTCTTAACACTTTAAAGAAGGAAAATGTAATTCTGAACCTTTAATGCTTAAGCTGTGCTGATGCAGAGCAGGTGTTGCCATTCTAGACTTGGATGAGACTTCCCCAGGTTTCACAAAACCTAACCTAAGGCAGAGGTACATGTGGAAGTACATGAGGCTGGAGAGGCATGGAAATTAAGAAATACAGAGTGGGCACCAGTGATAGGAGGAAAAAGAAACTATGAGAAGGAGTTTAGAGAAGAGGATCCATGCAAAAAACTGGACCCTGGCAGAGGCTGAAGTGAAGCAGAAGTGCCCAGAGGACTGTGGGTTGTTCACTCCTGCTCCAGCAGAACCAGAGCAAAACCACACATCCTCAGACTTCCCCACCTCTCTTCTCTCAGCAAATGTTCTCAAAACCCACCAGCAAAGCACCTGCCTCCTACTCCCTGCAGATGCTTTGTTCACCTTCAGCATCAACCTTAATTCTTAACTTCTAGCAACTGCAATCCTCTTTTTGTTAGCTTGAATTAGTTTTTCTGTGCGATATATTAATTCTCTGTCAGCTCGCTGGTCTTTACTCAGCCGTGACCAGCACTGCTTTCCCCAGAGCAGACAGGTGAAGGACCAGAGATTACCAACACTTCCATCATGTATTCCTTTAAGTGATACAGACCCCTGCAGCTATGCACAGAGCTGCCCTACATAAAGGTGTGAACTTATCACCTCTGCTCTCATCTTCATTTCCCACTTCCCTCCTCCTCCCCTTTGCTCCACAGCAATCGTGTCCTGGCCCCTTTCACATGGTTACTCTGACTGTGAACACAAGAACAGATCAGAAAACAAAAGAACATATCCAGATCATCCCTGAGGAAAAAGAAATGCTCCTCCACGTTTCCTTCTCAGTTTAACGCACGATGCTGCTCTCCCTTTGATGACCCATCTTGTTCCAAATTGGGGTTCCTTCAAAGTTTTACTTCCAAACATGAGATCCCACGGTATCACATCTCACCCTTACCCCTCTCTCTCACCTTTCTTCTCTACAACCCCTGGATTTTTGGTGCAGAAGGCAAACAGCTTGTCAGGTGGTGTTATGGTTAAAGTTAAAAACAAAAGAAAAAACCTGCCACGGTGCTAATGGTGTTTTCTTGTTATTATGCTTTCCGATGTGACAGATCCACAGGGTAACTCACACCATCTAGATTGCTTCTTTTTTAGTGCTGGTTTATTTTAACAGGTTATTCACTGATTTTTCACCTAGGACAACTGGAGAGATGTGAACATATTTATTCTCTATCCTTTTTCATTATTAGAGCAATTCTGTTTCTGCTATATTTTGATAGGGTGCTCCCAGCAGGCCTTGAAACTTTTGTGGTCACTTCCCTGAACACTTCTTGCCCATCTCGAGGGAGATCCAAGGCTACACTCTGCTCCATGCTGAGTTTCAGTTATGGCTTTTTTGATAATATAAAAGCAGAAAAAAAATACTTTTTTCCACGTTGTCTTTTAAATAAACAAAGGTTCCTCTCCTCCCCTCACCCCACCTCACGTTCACAAACAAGCAACAGATGCCACAGATTCACTTTGTACCTGGGCTTTTGATCTGGTAGCACTTTGATTTTCAGTGCTCACTTTTGACAAGGAAGGGAATGAGAGACCCATTTTTGTGACATTAATAGAGCCTTTTCTGCTGTGGTAATTTATTTGTGCTCTGCTAATAATTTTCTGCTGATCTGTGTAGATTCTTGATGTCAGCCACAGAGAACAGGACAGAGTGACAAAACATGGTTTTCATCACCCTGAAAGATTTTCCAGGGGTGTGGGGTAGTGAGGGCTGCTGTTCCCTCTGACAACCTTTGCCTGCACTGTAAAATATGACTGTGGTCCTGTGCAGAGCACCCATGCCCAGGATGGGAGAGGGCAAATGCACACAGCCTCCAGCACTGGGTGCTGTCCCCAGGACCGACATGGAGGAAGAAGACTCATTTTAATGCTTTGCAAGCAGCTGGTAAGAACAAGAAAAAGGCTTCTCTAAGAGGCTTCCACACAAAACAGTACCGAAAAGGGCAAATCAAAGACAGGAAAGGTGGGAAAAGCAACGGTTGTGTGCAATAGCTCCATCTTGCCAGGTGCTCCTCTGAGACCTTGCTGAAGCATGTGGCAGACAAAAGCTTTAGTAGCCATTTTAATGCAAATCAACTATACACATAACCTGGTATTTCAGAGTCCCCTATTCCCACAAGGGCACAGTCATTCTCTCTGAGGCCTCAAGAGCCTCCTCAGCCCTTGCACAAGAGCAGCTCCTTCCTGCCCTGTGCTCCTCAGCATCACAAGGTAGGACAAGGAGCAGTGAGGGGCTCAAGGGCAGGTCACCCAGCCGAGCACACTGGCAGCAAAACAGAGGCAGAACAGTCTGATTTGCAGCACAAAGACTGCCCCATGTGTGGTGTAAGCACAACCAGGCACTAGTGACTTTATTACCTAACGGTCCAATATCAGCTCACGACATGAATCATTCTACCAGCACCAGCATTCCTGGAGACCCTTCCCACCAGCATTCATGATGGGAAAAGCATTTGAAGAGGAGCTGAAAAAGGCCACCAGAGATCAGAGCCGAAAGACATGAGCAAGTCAGCATCAGAAGATTCATATCCCACCTGCCCATACCCCACCCCTTCTCCAGAGAGGGCTGCCTGCTCCCGGCTGTCAGTCCTGGGCGGGTTCCGTGGCAGACGCACTCGCCGCGTGCTCCGCGGCAGGGAAAGCAGGAGTGAGAACAGTGGGCACCTGGCTGGCGGGAGGTGTGACAAATCCCTGGCAGAGCACAGAACTGAGAGTGGTTTTAAAATCAGCAACAAGCATCTGACAGCTCTTACAAGAGCCTCCTCGGCGTTCCTGTGCCGTTCCCATGCTCTCCGAGGGCGGATGCGGGAGTTGGGGACCCTCGGCGGTGTGGGAACGTACTGTTCAGCAGGAAGACATGGGGCAAACCCCAAAGCATTAGCACTGATCCAGACATTGTCAGGCAGTTTGGTACACCATGGTTTTCCTTCCAGCTAAGGAACATTATATGGTTGCTCATGTAAAATTAAGCCTAATGTGGCATTAAGATTCTACAAAATTATGCCTGGAGATGAGGAAACAAAGTGAACTAAGCGGCGACTAAGCCTGTATTGATTTTTATTTGTGTGTGTCTCTATCATTACTACTAAGCTGGTGACACTGTGAAGGGCACAAGTATTTATGTTCCATCAAATTAGTGAGTAATTCAAATCCCTGATGAAATCTCAAGCAAGAATTGCTTTCACTTTTACAGAAAGTCCTTCTGACTCTGGAATTGTTCACTTACCCCTGGAAGGGCACTGTAAGAACTTCACAGAAATAAAAAAGGAAAGCTATGCAAGAAAACTTCAAACACAGCTCACACACTCCTGAGTACCATCCCTACATCTATCTGTCACCATTATGGGGACAGTGTGGCAGCCTTACACAGAGTAGAGTCCCCATGTAGGGCCAGGCCTTCTAGTAAATGATGAAATGAGGATAATGAGGAGTGTTTGTGTGGGTGTGTAATTTCCTCTTTGAAAACTCAGTGATTGAGAGGAATGAGTGACTGTTCAGCACAACTGAAGAAGGATGCTCTGCCAGTTGGAGGGAGAAGAAATCTCGTTGAGATGAGGCACATGGGAGGACTAAAGCTGGAAGGCTGGTGATCTCTCCAGCCAGCACATGATATGTGACCATGGTCTAATTTGAAAGCAAGGCAGTTATCTCAACTACCTCAAGGTAGTTCCCTCCATTCATGTCATTTTTACATTATAGGCAAGTGTCTCTGTATTGTGACAACCACCTAAAACTAACATGGGCATGGAAATGTTATAAAATGCAAAGAAACGTAAGGTTTTAATTTTGCTTCCTTTTGTTGGATCCCTGCTTGATCCAACTACTCTATCAAAAAACCACAAGAGTTTTCCACTGTATTTCAGCCAAAAAGTCCATGTTGCCTTAGGGTCCCAGTTGAATGCAGCCAAATGGAAGGCAGGAAGAAGCTTTCCAGATAAATTCATAAAAATGTGCTCATGTAAGATGTAAGTAAATCACATCAAGAAAAATGCAAGCGTCTGGAATAAAAAGCCACATCTTCACTATTATTCTATATAATAACATTAAAAGAGGGATATGATATGAAAATTCTTCACTGAAGCATTCCATCAATATTTAAGTTAAAGAGAACGATCTCTTTGAACAACTGCTTTGCAGGAGGAAATTCCTTTACTCTAGCCACCAAAAGAGCCTTAGAAACGGCCTTTAATCAGGGCCTTTGAAACAGGAAGGAAAGCATGATTTTCCTCTTTTTCTTCCTTAATGTTTTGAAAAGGAAACAAGCTATTGAAATATATCAAGCGATTTCCTTTACTTGAAACACGAGCAGACTTCTGTGCATTGTGTGCAAAACAAAAATAAATGCCTTTTATCCACCCAGATTTTCTGCGGGCAGACTGCACCGAGATGGACGGATCATTATGCGGTTAGGGAATCACAGCCTCGGGACCGAGTCACATCCTACCCAAGCAATTATTTTTGGGAATGGGATAATCCTCTTAGGAGACACTGCGGTGATTGCCCATGAGTGGCTATTTTGGCTGCGGAGCGAGGAGCAGGAGAGGGAGCAGAAAAGCCCAACGAGATGGCCAAAACACTGTCACACTTGCAGAGGTTTATTTACCTGAAATAGAAAGCAGGTAAAAAACAAAACAAAAAAGAGCTCCTAGTCCAGTTAAATGGCAGCTTGGCTGCAGAGTCAAATGACTTGGCCACTGAAGAATCCTTGCAGCACAACTTGTCCTCGCTTTGCTTTTGTGAGCCTGTTTTGTTACCCAGTGGGAGCGAGGTAATAACACCTATTTTTGTGGAAAACAACACCAGTTTTTCAGCTCGGTGTGTTGTTTTTATTTCATGGCAGAACACTGCAATTTATAAACAGCAAAACCTCAGGAAAATTCTCTAAATGAAGGACTTTATGGTATGTTATCATTTAACCCATTTTTTACTTCTTTAAATTTATTGGCCTTCCCAGCTGCAATCTTAAATGATTCTGAAAGTAGAACAATTAATCCAAAATCCTATTTGTTTTAATCCAAGAGTGTCAACTAGTTTTAGGTTTGCAGTCAAGAGACAAAAAATGTTTGTTAAGCTCTACAGCACTAGCTAATGTCTAAAGATAATCCTCGGAAAAGGTGCAAAGATGTTTTATCACAGCACTGTAGATGGGATGGAGATTTATTATTGTACCGAGCACCATTCCAGCAGATGCCTTTTGAATTACAATGAGATTATTAAAACTTTACAAATCATTATATTAAAACCTGACAAGAGTACTTTGGGAACCGGAGCATCTTGATGTCATTGCTGATGATGCATTGCCTGTGGTAAGGCTTCAGGAAAATTCCCAAGTAAAAAATTGGTTATAAAAGTATAAAATATATTAATATTTATTTCAGTACCTGCTATAAGTTCAAGGATAATAGGTATATGCATCAGAACAGCTGAATGATCGTATTTATGTCAGCATTAGAAAGATGTTCATCTGCTGCAAAGTTTAATTAATTTTCATAGATAGTTAATTTTCTGTTTCATTATCAGCTCCCTAAATTTGAAAGACAAATAATTTATAAACAAATAGAAACTTCAGAGAGGAGTATTTTTAGAGCAAACAGAAGATAAATAACAGAGTGAAGCATCCACGCTGCCTTCGAAGTACTAATATGAATGATATATTGCAGCAGGTTTTGATTGATAACTTACGCATTCTAGAGCACTGACTGAAAAGAAACAAATTGTTTACTGTTAACCCCAAACCATTTTCAGGTAACAAATGACTCTGATCTTTACCAATCAAATAATGGCTGTGATGCCCTTAACCATCAGTGAATGAGGAATGTGGAGGCTCAGTGTGTCCTTCCAGGGGTGACCTGATCCCGTAAGGACAATATTCCTGCCCTTCTCCCCTTCCCAGCAAGAAGAAAGTTTAAACAGCTACTTACCATGATGTACGACGCCCTTCAACCCATGGATAATGGGATCCAGTGCTGAATTGTCCCTCTGACTGACCTACATGCAAAGGATACAGGATTGGTTACATCTACTCTGGCATCAGGCAGAACAGTCTCAGTTTAATCTTCTAAAGAGAAAAAAACCCAGATGTTATCTAGCAAGCTGCTCAGTTCTCACATTTACAATGGATCTTCACCAAATGCCAAAGATACACGGTGTAATAACATAAAGTGAGGAAGGCTAAATCAAAAGAAAGTGTCCTTTGAATTCTTTAAAACATTAGCCATATTATTAGCCCTGCAAAGCCTAAAAAACACAGAACCAATTTTTCTGCATCTTCTTCTGCTTTCATAGAGGAATACTGCTGTAACAAACAGAAGTTATCTTGGACCAGTTCATTCCTTACTGATACAGCCATAAATCTGGTGCTGCCACTGCAGTCAGTGAAGCTGGACCCCTTTCAGCCCTAATGGAGCTGGGCCTTGGCATCTCATTGCTATTCGTATTTTTAAGTTTATTTAATTTAGTGTCACTTGGACAAAAGAAAGGGAAAAAAGCTTTGTGAGAGGATATAGAAAAAATCACCAGTTTTTGACAAGGTAATTGCTTGCAGTGCCAGACCAAAACCTGCAGCATTCCTTCAATCACCCAACCCATGTCCTCTGCAATGGTGGGATGCAGACCAGAGAGAGGAGGGGAAGGCAGCAGGAAGGATTAACCCTGTTGAGCTCCACAACTTCCAAATTAAACCCATCACTTCAGTCCCTTACTTGCACACAGACAAGGAATTTACAACCAATAATGAAATTTTTTTTTTTTTTATTTAACCTTTTACCTCTTCAGAGGTATTGAAGGAATAACTCACAGTTTCTGGGAACATGTTCCATTATTTAAGTTACTTGCCAATTTACTTTTGGGAGATAAATACTGGCATGTATCTCATTCATGGGGTACATTTCTCTTTTTTTTTCCCACACCAGACAGCTCTGGAACCTGAGCAGTGTTGATCGTTTCTGGATGGACTGCTCCCAGTGGGCAACACATCAAATGCAAAGGAGCTCCTCTGTACTTCACTGCCTGCTGATGACCTCAATGTCATGAGGAATAGCAGAGTTTAATCACACTATGGCTATGTATCAATATATTCAGAAAGGAGTAGAGACAAAAGAAGAACACCCTGAGAAGGAACCTTGTGCCCAACAGGGAACACATTACTGTGTGAAGCACAGAAGCAGCTTGGAGCTCACTCTTAGGAAGGGGACATAATTGACAACAGCGCATCCAAAAAATGTGTTATTGTAAAAATATCACAAATTTAATGGCCAGACAAGCAAACTGGAATCCACTGCCCAAGTTTCACAATCACATCTCTTCACACCTTTTCCCCCCTATGACTACTTAGGAATTTTAGAAACCTCATTATCTTCTTAGCCAACTTTGCTGAGATAAACCACAACAAACCACCTTTCTTTTTTTCTGTTTTTTTGGCCTTTGAACTACTCTGCTGTGTTCCAGATGCACTTTTGTGCACTTCTCTAGAGACAAAATGGTTTGGTTTGGTGTTGCAAATGGAAACTGAAAATCCTTTCCTCATCACAATACACCAGAACGTGCAACGATCAGCTAGGGCAAGAAATGCAATAAAATTATGAAAGTAGAAAAAGCAGCTTTGAAATATATACAGCTTAGACTGGACATAATACTATTAGCCCTGAAGGCTGTAAGCTCTCTGAAGCATGAACTTTTATATGCCCAAAGGGGTGCTCTGTACACTTTGGATCCTGTATAAATAATAATCACAGCACAGTGGACCCAAAGACTCACTTTGTAGGTTCTGTCTGGCATCTGACAAGTCAACAACACATACTGAAAATACAGAGCCTGTTGCGAGACACATTCCTGAATCTTCTTCATTTATCCAGGTTTCACAAAAAAAAATCCACTAAAAAAAATCATTAAGTGCTACTAGCAGTTATGTACAAGAATGTAAGAAAACCTTGCACTGGACTTAAGCAATGTTTTATTTATTGCTGCCTATCCATAAGCAGTAAAGAGTTTTATTTTGTTTACATTGGTTTTATTTCTGGTGACAGCTGCAATCAGTTTGAAGAAAGCAAATTGAAAGAATCCTAAAGGTTAGAACTCTTCCTTTTGGGACTTTGTGTCAAAGTAGATCAATCCTTAACCTCAGTCCTGGCAGTGCCCCTTTAATCTGCTGAGGTGGTATGACTGTATAGATGCACACAGTCTTTTTGATAGTTCATTCTGCAAGTGTGCTGTGTTCTTCAAGAGCATGAAATCAACAGGCACGTTATTTCTTTGGGGGCTGGAAAGCAAATGCTCCATGCATCTGTAATCATGTTTTCTCCAAGGGTAATAAGGAGTGGAATCTCATGTTTCCTTAAAAATCACATTCAAACAAGTATCACTTGCAGATATGCCAGTTCAGACCTATATGAGGTATACCTTTATTTTCCTTCCAGATGCTTTCCCTCTTTTTTCCTTATGCTCTCACATAGTTCCCTCACACTTCACTACAACTGTTTCAGGATCTTAGCAAAGACCATTAGAAAAGTGCCTAAAAGTTTTCTCATTTTGGGGAAGGGTTCAGACTTCAGAATAAAAATTTTCTTACATCTATTTCTTCTTCAAATTCTTAAAAAAAACCCCAAACTGAAAAACCCACTTTGAATTTCCATTCTCTCTCTTTTTTTTTTTTTTCCCCCCCCACTTCTCTTTATCCTTTTTCTGGCTGTGTTCACAGAGAGAAGGAGGTTTCTGAAACCCAAAATGTCAAGTTCTATCCCTGTTGCTGTACATCTCTGGTTTAACTGGCCTGCAGCTACCACGCTGGTAGAGATCACAGATTCACCCATACAAGAATCCTGTCTCTGACAACAGCTGATACTCAAAAGAAAGGAAGGGCAAAAAATAGCTGAAGGAAAAAAAGGACAAAAATCTCCAGAATAAGAAGTGTCCTTCTGACCTGCTTTATGATTCCATGTCATGAAGCTTGAGCTTATATCCTTCTGCAAACTGCTTTTATCTTTCTTTGTTATATAATATGTGTTACAGCAGTGTATTTTTATTATCTTATGAATATATCCCAAAGCAAAACAGCAATGAATTCTTCAGACTGATTTTACATGGCACATTTCTGCTGATGCCTTGGCTACAGAGTAAGAGAAAGATCATGCAACTGCAACTGGGTCTTGGCACTTTAGCTTCACCCAACAACCACCTGCCAAAGCTGGGCAACGTTTTTCTTTTCCTGTGAGAGAAAAGTCATGAGTTTCCTCCTCCTCCTTCAAGACCCTAGCACCGAAGAAACACCATGAATGGCAACTTCTCAAGCACAGGAATTTCAGGCACAAGCACAAACCTGTGATGCTGCTGGCCACGAGCTTGCTGCACAGTGAGTATTAAAAGACAGATGGAAAAGCATCCTGAAACTGCCCTAGAATACCCACAGTACCACTACTACAAATATTGTTTCCTGAACAAGATGCTTTTGCTCAAGACTGACTAACACTCTATAGGTCTGAAGAAAACAGATTAAATAACGCTTGTGTGCATCATTCATAATTGAAAAATGCCTGTAATCCTCTTTAGCAGAAATAAACAGGTAACTATCACGCTAAGCAAAATGGAAAAACAAACACTGAGATATCATTAAGCAGTTTCCTGTGCTAACAGGGCTCTCACCATAGGGTAAATATGGGATGAACATGACATGAAGAAGCAAAATCTCTTTGTTTCTCGCACCCTTTGGTGACCTCGATACCTGGTGCACGTGCCATTCCAAACAGAACAAATGGCTTGATGATAATGCAATGAATAAAACAAACATTTGCAATACAGGAAAAGACAAGGCACAAGTGACCCCATTCTGCAGTCATAAACTAGAGATGTTTTTCACATGAAGTCATGGTGGAAATCATTACTCGAGACAGGTTAGTCTTACTTACAGTTCCCACATCTGATCCAGGGACTGAGAAACGATTCCTTCCTCAGTGAACAAGGTTGATCATGTCATGAATTCTATTGACAACAGTGTTAACACCTCTCAGCAGCACAACCTGTTGTCCCCTTGCTGTAAAGTGCTGTTTTTACAGCTCTACCCTTGAGGGCAGACCAGGGAGCACAGCACCTTCTCAGGATAACGTTATTAATGTCCCAGAGAGGACAGTTCCAGAGAAAAAGCAGAGTAGGAGTGCCAGGACGACACAGAGCACCTCAGCCAGGCTGTCCATGCCAGTATGGGCACCAAGCCACAGCATGTGAAAACAGACTGTACTGGGTAAGGTGGAAAGCCCCTGTGTTACAGCTGTACTAAGCTCAGAGCGTCCCAAAGAGTTAAGAAGTCCTAACCAATTCCCATTCTCTATCACTCACTGTATATTAAGTAGCTAAAGCTCATCTGATTATTTTATAGGACAAACTCTGAACCTCCTGAAGACCCTGATTTCTCAAAACTCAGCAGAGCTGTAAAGTGTTAAAATTTGTATCATATGCTGTATAATTTAAGCCATGTGCTAAAGTCATGTAAGTAACCCATGACCTGTCTTTCTACTGGAAACAGTTCTATAAAGCACTAAAAAAAGGTCTCTGGCAAAAATACTGAGCTTCTGAAAATACTTATTTCAGAAGCAGTAACAAATAAAAACAGGGGAACCCCCAAATACACAGTGAGGCAGTTAGAGAGGCCACCCAGCAACACTAGACTTTACTTCCAAGATCCCTGCCCAAAGGGTCAGACTCCCCTCCCCTTCCCCATTGCTCTGGGCAGCATCCCCGAAAACCAGGCTATCCTCCCAGCAGCCAACACAAGAAGGGCTCAGGGATACACCACAAGGCTGTCTAATGATCACTGGAACCAGCCACCTTGTGAGAAGCAGGTGAATATTAATTGCTTGAACAGCTCAGGAGTAAGGAATACGCTTCCCTTTTAAAAATACGTTTAAATAGATCTGTTGGGTGGAAAAAAAGGGTGTGGGGAAAAAAAAACCCACAAAGAAAACCCACCTATTTGTGTTGATATGAAATACAAATTTCTCTTTCATTTTCACCTTAAAGAAAATCTGGCATTTAGACATTAAACTGTCATAAATTTGCAGCAACTGCTTTCAAGCTCATTAAATGGGCTCACAGACAGTATTGCAAAGCATCTCAAAGTGAAGGAGAATGCCATAGTCGGCTATATTGAAAGGTGAAATGACATGCATTTTGTTCAAGGCAGAGGAAAATGAATGGCAACAATTTTGTGATACACTACCTGAGCCTTTCCCCTCCGAATAGTGATATAATTTACTTTTCTCTCCCACTGCAACATTTGGCCCTTGACTTGGAAACTAAATCTTCAATCTATCAAGCCTTACCCATCTGCTAAGTAAAATGGCCAAGACAATCTGCATGCCTTGAATTCGATATAGGCAGCTGCTCCCGGAGTGCTGTGGCATTAACATCCAGAGACCATCCTCTCGTGCTGCAAAGGACGGCGTCTGCCAAGGATGAATGACTACATACTTAACCGTGGCAGCTGAAGCCAGTGACAGTGGCTGACACAGAGAGATGCCAATGTGTCAAACTCTACTTTCAACTACAATGCTGAAAGTCAGGGGTAATATTCCCCCAACTGTGCACCTTCAGCTCCCATACAGCTTGTGCTAAAGATACACAACTCAACAGCCAAATACCCAAGTCTCCAAACACTGTGTACAAACAACTAAGAAGAAAAAGAAAACTATTATAAATTAACTATGTTGCATAGATTAAATTGTCCCGTAGTGTTTCAGGACAATCAACATGGTTAAACAATTTATTCTTTTATCAGCTCAGTGGTGTTGGACAGATGCCAGTCCTCCATCTCTACAGGAAAGGACCTGATTTTCACTGGCTTAGAACAGAAATTAGAAGAATCCCATTAATGTGAACATTGTGTCACACAATATATATTTTAATAGCACAGCAATAGGATTTCAAAGAATCCAAGATAATTGCCATAAAAAGAAACATTTTTTTCTCACTAAATGGAAAGCACTAGAGATACTGCTTGTGAACTCTTCGAATTCATGTCTTTGGGGCCAAATAATTTCAGGGCTAGTTATCCCTGCTCCTAACCCCTCTGAACAACAATCCTTTATCCCACATCAGGCTGCAGCACTGGGAAAGGACACACATCCTGGCTTTGTGGTCCCCACCCTTCTACCCTGCACTATGTCCATTGTCTCACCTCTCACTTCGCTCCCTTTTGAAGTCCACGTTGTAAAATCTGCTTGTGGATAAATATCTCATTTCTTAAACATTTCTGAATAAAAGGAAGTGAAATATTTCAGCCGGATCTGGAATGTGGATGAACAGATATGAAAAGTTTACATGTGCTTTGCTTTGAAATAAAGTGGGAAATACTTATCTGGACCTTTTCAGGAGAACTGACGGGTGAGAAGGGATACTGGTCGACACTACAGCACATTGAGATATCTGTGGAGCCAAGAAAATGCCTACAAAGCTCCTGACATAATGATAAGCTAGATTTGATGCTCTAAGTTTTTCACCTTCACAAGCACTAAATGATCCAAGAATGATATATTCCTGCTCCTCCACAGATGATATTTTCTTCCATCTCCCCCATATAAGCTATAATTGCACATCTCTCGTTTGAGTCGATGCAAAAGGACAAATCTGGCCAAGAGCCTGCAGCCTGACAGAGGTGAGCTGGGAGGCAGAAGGCATTTGCTGTGTAATGAATGGACTGCCCAAAGTAAGTATCCTGCAGAATATATTTGTAAGGGAAAACAAGAAATGGAAACAGCCCCCTTAATACTTCAAGTTGCTGCTCATGTGTAAAATCAGAGAGAATAACAGGTACCCAGGCAAAACGTGACACTGAACCTTATGCTGGCACATGCACTATTTCACACAGATACTACCATGACCTTTGATTTTTTTAAAAATGTGCATTAGAGCTGATTTTGCCTTTGCCTATGGCAACTGGTTTCAGGTTCAGTGATTTGAAGGCAAACTCTGTTGAGTTAAATCTGGGTTTTGGCCTTCAGGTGTTAATAATCCTGCTATGAATGAAAATATACTGAAGTCATAGAGGTGCATATGCTGGAAGAGGGGGTGTTCCTAAATGTCTCATTCACTATGTTGTTTGGGGGGGGATGTTAATGAGTCTTCCAATGATTATTTTAAATAGAGTAATGGCTGTGCATTGATCCTTCTAGCTAATTCCACTTTGAATAATATATCATTCTGACTGAAAGCTTGCTAGTGATGTATTAACTTCATATTTCACTACAGCTTTGGAGGGTATCTACACTGAGATATTAAGTAACAGTGCCAAAGAGGAAGCTGCACTTTTTCCTTTACTTTCTTAAAGTCCAAAATGGTTTTAAAAGCTATTGAACTGATTTGGGGTTAGGTGTTCTGGTTGTCCCTCATCTTTGGTTGAGTACAGTACATTGCTCGCAACCGCTCCTCTCAGCCTTTAACTCACCCCCCTCTGTCACAGCCTCTGGACCTGAGTTAGTTACAGACATCCCGGGACAAGGATGGGACAAACGAGGTTATTGATCAGCAACTTCTCCTTTCATTACGTCCAGCAGGAATGCTTGAAAACACAAGCAGCATAAGTAGTCTCTTTTACACCACAGGTTGGCTGAAATACCCATGTCATAAGAAGAGCAAAGGGACGGCACTGACAGCGCAGAAGAACATACAACAGAACCTGCACCGGCGTGTTGGTGCAATGTGCTGGTACAGGAGACTGTCTCAAAGAAAAGCAAGACTGAGAAACTCAGAGGTAGAGTTAAGTCTGCTTAATAACTCAGCTCAGAGTACTCTGTGTCCGTGCACACCGAGTTTCTTTGTTAGCAGACAGAAACATTGATCGTGCTTTGTACACCTGCTGGCAGCGACTGATCGGATCACCGGGCTGAGGAAGACTCTGCAGCTTCCCCTCCACAGCATTACCTCCATTCACCGTCACAAGATTTGCAACCAGCAGGATGGTAAGAAACAGCCAGCAATGTATTTTCCTTTCTTTCTGTAAGGCACTCATTTGCCTAGACTTTGACTCTCTCCACTGATAAGTTAAGAATTAATTTCCCCAAAGCATTCTTGCACAAATGCAGCTAATTTACTGCAAGTGAATAGCAGATTCAATTAACAAATTATTGAAAGATCTTAATACACATATATCTAAGGCAAAACAAAAGACATGTGCGGCCCAAAAGCACAATCTGATTAGGAGCAACAGAATATCTCAGATACAAAGCTCCGTAACAGACAAAAATGTAATTGCAACACAGAGGAGAGGCAGCTTCAGTGGCAGCTTCTCAAAGCTTGGCAAAGCTTGATTGATAGACTTTATCATCTGCAGCTGCGCAAAAA
Source organism: Lophotriccus pileatus (assembly GCA_035583135.1). NCBI lineage: Eukaryota > Metazoa > Chordata > Aves > Passeriformes > Tyrannidae > Lophotriccus > Lophotriccus pileatus. The sequence goes on from JAWWES010000024.1 coordinate 7,476,961, forward strand.
AGGGCTAGAGGAGCTGCAAGTTTATTTAAAGCAATTTTGGTGCACTGAGCCTACTTGTTCTCCTTTGAGAAAATAATATGATTTCTTCATAGAGCATGTAGTCTACTTATTTAAGCAGCAGTGTGCGAGATCTTTCAATCCTACCAGCAGTTCAGCTGGAAAAATGACACACCAGGGGGTAACATTTTATCAGGATGGAGGCTATTTTATAAAAACTGCCATCAGTTATAAACTGTTCTCACCATCTGAGTAAAAAAAAAAAAAAGGGGGGGTGGAGGGAGGAAAGGAGTTGGGTCTCTCTTACAGTTTTCAAAATTTGCTCAGTTTACAGGATTTTTTAGGTTACAATAACCATTTTGACCTAAGCTGGGAGAAAATGAGAAAAAATATAATGAGCCCTACAGCCAGATCATCCTACAACACCCACTCCTTGATGTGCAGCTTCACACATTTGGAGAGGCTAAACTCAAAACTGTGAAACCACAAATGGAAGTTAGCTCTTATTTTCTTCTGCTCCTGGCTTGAATTTGGTACAAAAGTGTGCAACTGAGAAAAAAATATCTTCAGCTACTCTTTTCTTTTTGCTTTTTTTTTTTTTTTTTTTTTTTTTTAAATAAAACAATGAAATCTGGTGACTAAACAAGCAAATGTGCTGGGCAAAATGCAAAGGGTGGAAGGAAACAGCTCAGATGGACATCTGGAACTCCAGCATTTTGCAGGGGTTTAATTTAATTGTGCCAGCTAAGCTTGCCTGGGATGCAGCAGAGATTTCCAGCCTTTCCCTCTCTTCCAGCCAACACAAAGGATTTTGGTGGGAGAGGTCACATCAATCACTGCCTTAAAATGAAGAAAAGGAATCGTCTCAGCTTCCCAACATCTTTCATTCATTCTACATGAAAAGTCCTCATTTTTTTCTCTCCCAGCACTGCCCTGGGCTCCCTCCAGCCCGGCAGTTCAGATGACTCAAGCCGGCATCTATGAGTCACAAACACAAAGGATGCAGAAATGTCAATTAAGTTACACAGTCACTTCCCTAATGACAACCACACCTCAGTTCACAATTAAATTAGAAATCCAGGGAAAACAAATTGTTGTAGGGCAGATTTTTTTTTTTTTTTTTAATCTCGTGCTTCGAAAAATCAAATTCTAACACAGTTTGTTTGCCATTTCTTTTACCTCATTTTTAAGGAGGTTGGTGTGAGCTTATCTGCCAAAACTGCAGCAGGAATTTTTGCTGCACTAAATTCTCCATGTCTAATGCAGCAGTCATGGGCTGGGAGGGCTCTCAGGCTTCTAGGCATCTTTGTGGTACAGAAACACAACGTTAAACCAAGTGGTGTTCATTAATAGCTTTCCAGCACAAAAGGACAACTATGATACATTTTTGCATTTGTAATTTTCTTTCAACCAAGTTCTTCCATTTTTACTTATCTTTTGTAAATTTCCAGTGTCATTTAAATTCTTGCAGATGTGTGCAGCTTTGCAAAATGCTATGAACTTGCACAATTCTGTGCTCATGGTACCTAAGGCAGAAAACACCAACTAATCCTCAGACTTTCCTCACTTCTGCCTCCGCTCTCATGTCTGAGTTGCCTCCCTCTTCCATCACCCACCTGCCACATCCTCCTCATTCTCTTCCCACCCAGTGAGCTGTTTCTGTCTCCTCCAACATTACAGCATCCTCCCTTCCCAAACTGTTCCAGTTACCCCCTTGAGCACCCCTGCACAACTCTCTCACCTCATCCTCTCCACCTCCTACTTCCTCAAGGAAGTCCCTGTGCCCTTCTACCCCCCTGGATGTTCTTCATGGAGACAGGAGATAGAAGTAGCCTTGGCTACCCAGTATGGTGAGTGGGTTTGTCCAGGGGAAAGCTGGATGCCAGCAGACAGGGTGCCAAGGATACCAGAGCCAGGGGGCTTCCAGTGCTGCTGCACCAGGAGCCCCATCTTTGGGCCAGGGTGGGTACCAGCAGTGGGGCACTTGCAGCAGTAGAGCTCCAAGAAGCAGGTGAGGTGAGGCAGTCCATCTCAATCTCCTTCAAGCCACTGAATTAAGAGTGGCAGGATGTGGCCTGCAATTTTTTTCTCAGCTGTTTCTAAACTGTTCGAGCTCCCACAGCAACAAAAGTACAGCTCACCCCTGCCTATCTCACCTGGCGTAACACTACACACAACAGTGAGGATCACATCAAGATGTTTATTTTTCACTGGGTTAGCATGACCCAACAGCTCACTCAGTTCCTTACAAAAACACTTCAACAAGTATCACAGCTATATAGTTTTAAAGAAATGTGGAAATTTTGTGTGCAGAAAAACAGCACTTAGAACACAAGTGCATTAAAAGCCTGGGAAACATTCAGTTTGTGGCAGCAGTTTCTTCCTCTCGAAATACAAAGAAACAGAAAAACTAACATGACATGTATGCTCGTTTCAAGATGTTCTACATTTCAGCAGTGGCAAAGTGAATACTATTCAATCACTGTGAGTAGGTGATAGTTTTAAAGCCACAGAACTCCTCAGGATGCTCTAGCCTTCATGCCTCTGCTCCACGGGCTTCTTACAGCTTTCTGGTGCTCCTGTGGAGCATGACCCATCTATGAAGGGGGTTTTCAAGCTCTGTCTCTGGTCAGGAAGCCCTCCTCCTACACAGGATCTAACTTCAAAATTGCCAGAATCTCAAAAAAATCTCAGGGAAAGGTATGAGAGAAAGAATAAAATACAACTGAACAAGATTTAAAGCACGTTTAGAACAAAAGGTGCTCTTTGAACAAGTCTAGCCTGACCCAGAGCAGTGAAGATGCTTCCTGAAGGGGGGTGTACACAGGAATACTCTCAGGAAGAGTCTTCCATCTCCTCTCCTCCTCTCTGAATCTGCTCACCAGAGAACCCAGCTATTAATTTGAGGTGTTTCCTTATTCTTTTTTTCTTCCTTCCCACACCCCAGCATTTTAACTCCTGGGTGTCCACAGGTCACGCACGCTGGTTATGACCCGATCACTAATTCTGTGGTAGTCAGCTGGACCATCCAGGCTCCTGGCACGTGCTTTGCCATGACCCCAGTTTTGGTATTCACCTCTAGAAAAGTTTCTTATCTCTCTTCTTAAAACCTGGCAGGCTGCATGGTCTTTTGATGTCCCCACCTTCATATAACCACCCATGCCTGACACCACAACCCACACTTGGCTTTTTCCTGCCATCAGCCTGAACTGGTATGGTGTGAGCTAAAAAGCCAGCGCTCTGTGAGGGCAATCCACAGAGGGCTGGCACAGAGGGACATGTTCACTGCCAGGCTGCACAGGCAATCCTACCCAAAATGCCTGAGACCCAACACAGCCTGAATTCCAGCCCAGTGTTACACGCATATGAGGAGCACTGCTGGCTGCTTTGAGGATAAGAGGTTTTCCAGAGCTAAGGGCAGCAAGTACCACTTGCCCAGGGAAGGAATAAAACAAATCTTCTCTCTTTAGGGGCAAGACACTGGTTATATGGCTCAGATGCAATGCAAGCAATAACGAAGGAAGAAAGAGGGCACTTCCTCAAAGGTAAGCATAGGCTGGGCACTTAGGACACAAATGCAGCACTAAAAAAAATTGCTTCTGACACAAGAACAGCTGACAGAGATAATCTCCACAGCTCAGCATGGATTTATACAATCTTTCAACAGCTCCACTAGACAGGTGTGGTAGCAGCCAGTTGTACTGCATGCACAGACCAAAGTTTCTCTAGTGCCCAGATGGCTCTGCAGCACACCAAGGTGGTGCCACCTGCCCAGGCATCACCCTCATCTACCACCACTATCTGTCCACAGAGAGGTATCGGTATCAACTTGAGGGGCAGGGCAGGGCTGGTCTAGGTAATGAGTGAGTTCAGACTCCAAAATGATGGATGTTCCCACCCACAACACAGTGACCCCCAAACAGCTCCATCCAGACAGGTTTAAAAGCCAGCTTTACTTTTGGCCTTTAATTCTCTGCCCAAGTTATGAGCAGAGACAAGTCAAGCCATAAGGCGGGGTGGGCTGCATGCTATTAGGGAAGGTAAGCTTATTAACTGAAATGTAATAAATCTCTGTAGATATCTGGAATAGCAGAAGGCAACAGTTTGCTTAGCCATATCACTGCTAATGAGTTGGCAAGAGGAGAGCATTCCAAAATGTTAACCTAAAGCTTAATGTGACCAGTATGCACTTTGTGAGAGTACTTAATAAGACTGGTTCACCCACGATGGAGAACTATCTGTCTGCTCATGCCTTCCACGAAATGCAGCAGGATATAAAAAAAGTGTGATTTTAGCAGTTTAGAATACAAAATACAGGGGAAAAAATTCTTTGAAAAGTGATTGATGCAGTCTAATCATGTTTCACACAAGAGCATTTCAAATTATGTTAGATATTTTTATAGGATCTAGATATGATGAAAAAGGTTTGCCAGGTGGCAAGGTAGGCAGGGGGGAGGAAGGAGTAAGAAAATAATTTTATGTTGACTGCTTCTAATACACAGGCATGTGGATAATGCCATACAAACCACGGATAAAATGCACCAAAAAAAAATTGCTAGCTTAGCTGTTAGGGTTATGGAGCTTTGCTTTCTAATCAACGCTTACCCATATAGCTGTTTTTAAATATTGATCTGGTAAGCATGATCCCAAGGGAAAATAAATATCAAAAGGGGTGATTTAATTCAATCATCCTGATTCCTCCATAACATGATCCTATTTCTTCAAAAAACCCAAAAAGCAGTAACTTAAGTGAAGCTTATAGATCAGCTAATATATTTACAGCCTTAAAATAACATGAGACACACTATAAAGTATGCTGAGATCCAAAGTTAATCTCTTTTAGCAATATTCTTGCAGCAAGTAAAGATGAATTTTATGGTGAAAAAATCCATTTTATCAGGAGCAAGACTGAGCTTTCTAATAACTGAGATACTTTCTAATGTGGCACATCATTTTACTTTACTTATAAAGAATAGTTTGCTAAATCTCCAGTTAGGCTTCATTTGATACAGTAGAGATGTTGCAAAACCAATACCCTCTTTCAGAAAGTCTCTTTGCTCTTGATAATGACCACATTACAATGCATTTTTGATGCACAGACATGGTACTGTTACAATCAGCAGGCAAACACTTGTTCTGATGGTGTCAGCCAGGCAGCTTTTCCTGGGCTCCTCAGAGCTGTGAAACAGTTGCAAACACCATAAGCTCATAGGAAAAATCCTGCTCCACCACAACTCACTGTTCAGAGGTGCTGAACAGATTTAAGCAATCTTTATTTAACACATATTCTCATTTTCAGCACAGGATAAAATGGTGATTGGCATTCTTGACTCTCATCTATCTCCAGGAGAGCGTAAGAGCACATTGCAGCTCCTATGCTGGTTTTGTTCTGGGAACTCTGATACAAGCACACCTGAACTTAAAGCAAAGGAAGGTTTAATATTAGTCAAATCAGGACCGTTGAGCTCATTTCAGACTCATCACCTCACCCAAATTAGTGTGCTCTTCAGTGAATCCCAGATGCAAAAGATACGTCTGAAAGCTGCTATAAAGTTATGCTGTAAAAGTGTTCTCAGGTTTACACACCCTCATTTCCACACCACAAACCTGAAGATTTCTGATTTAGACTCACAGGAGGTAAAACATCAGATATAAGGATTGCTCTGGGCAAGCTGCCATCTCGGCTGCAGAATTATTTTGGGGGGGTGATATGCCATCAGCATTATCAGCTAAACCATCGGCTATACATACAAATGTCTGCCTCTGTACAAAGACATCAAGAAGGGACCAGACTAGACTCTGATTTACTTTCATTGCCTTTCTTTGACCTCTGGAAAGAAAACCACAGGCTCAGAAAACCCTCAATAATCATCTCTGCCACAATTGTCCTGCAGCACAGAAACTACAGACGACAAAAACCAGCAACAACTCAGTCTGACAGCAGTAACCTGTAACTCTGGATTTCCAGTAATTTAGGATAGATTATAATTAAATTACCAGGGGAAACTTTTCTGCACACCTGCTCTGCATCATGGGTAATGTTTAGGAATTATACAAGAAACCACACATATCACTGGTAATACCTGGGTTGGTGCCTATATGGGCGTGCCAACCTGACACCAATCCATGCCAGTGGAACCCCTGGGAGGGATGGGCAGCACCCTCTGCTCCCAACCACTCCCCATCCCTCCCTTGCATGCTTTCATGCTTTCCCATCACATCCAGTCTGGGAAAAACACTGACATTTCAGCTGGATCTGTTCTGTGACTTGACTGAGGATGGATGGTGTGGGCAGTGCAAAGACACAATTAGGATGGCTACATAACCACCTCGCTGATTGTGCAAAAATGACACGTTCCATTTATTTGTACAATTTGAGCCCTAAGTGATTCTTACATCTCACAGCAGCCTATTAACAAGAAAAGACTTTGTGAATGGAGTAGCCGGGTAAACACTTCAAACAAACACATCAATTATGCATAAGTCGGTATACTTCTTCTACCTTAGGGATCAAAACTGAAACAAGACTAAAGAATTATGTTTTATTTGTATTAAAAATGTATTAGCTACTGTCCGAGAAGGTTTTCTAGAACATTTGGTATGCTACCCAGGAAATTCTGTCTGAAGCTTGTCTTGTTTATTATTGCCAATACCAGGAGAAACCTGGCACTGTTATATCTGGGAACTACAGTAATAATTCTTCAAGCAGAACAGCTTATATTTAATAAGAACAACTTTTTCATCTGAGCCAGAAGATCTAAAGGGAAAGGAAGCCCCAATTTTACCCATCTATTTTATATATTCAGACTTTACAACCAATCTCTCTTTTATGGCACAAAGTGAAACTAGGCAATCATTTATGAACAGATCTTGTGCTCACCTTCGCTCAAACTGTGCCATAACACTAACTGGTAACCAGAGACATATGAAGACTGTGCAGTTTCATGGAAGATACAGAGGGTGAAAATAGGTGCAATTTTTCTAAGGGGTACACAAATTCTGAGCAAAATCCTGAAGAACAGGGCAACATATGAACTGGAGTTTCCCATTTGAAATGCTAGACTTTTCCACCTATGTCCCATGAATGTAAGCCACATGAATGTAAGCCATATGTAATACACTTGATTAAGCCTCTGAGAGACAAATGAATGAGTACTGGATGACTACAGAGACTGTTTGTTTCTTGTTTTTCTTTTTAAGAAAAAAGAAATCAAATTAAATTTCAAAAATAGGTGGGCAGACAGACATAAAAAACTATCTTTGTGGAACCCAGGCTGGATGTTTAACAACTGGGAGAAAACAGGGACTCAACAGAGGCAGCTGCTGTGTTTGGGAGAGAGGAAAGAAGATGAACGCACAGCTTCACATCTCCTTTGATTCTGTAACTAAGATCAATTCTAGCAAAACTCTCTGAAGACTTGGACAGCAAGAAATAGGTGCTTTATTTACAGCTTCTCTCTTCCTGTCTTTTTCTTAAATAAAAGGGTCAAGTCAAAATGCACCATATTTGGAGCATGTAAGGATGGGGACAAAGCAGCCTTTGCTATCACAGAGAAAAGTTACTTGTAGCAAGCAAGCCATGCTTTATGGCTTCTCAATGCTCAGAGACACAAGACAGACTCCACAAGGGGCTCTTGTCCCTTCCCTAGAGCAGACAACAGGTGAGGAATGGAGCCTGCCTGAAATCTGGGGGTCCCTCCACTTTGTCCCAGCTGTCCCAGCACTCAGCTCTAGGTCTGCAGTGTGATGCCTGACAAAGGCACCAAGTCACGCCTCAACAATGCACAACAGAGAGCAAAATGAAAAAAAGTACTACTGTAGTTAGGGATCTAATTTGTTTTGTAGTCTAATGGTTATAATCAGTAGACTTCCTGAGTATCAATCTTCCTGAACCACAGAAGGGGTGAGATTACAGACTGGCAACTGTTTAGACATCTAAGTGTCATTTTCAGGAGTTTGGTAATAAAACTCCACAAGACATTTTTCTATAAATTAAAAAAATTTCATGGTGTGGCTACAAAAGTGTGTGTGTGGTTTTTTTAAGGCAGGATATTTTTAAATCACAGAGAAGTAAATTACTGTGTTCAAGATGCTGACATTAGACACTATAAATATTCCTAAACTGACTCCACTTTTGAACATCAAGGGTGAGAGAAAGGAAAGGGAGAATAGAAAGAAAAGAATACACAAATGTGTGCTGATCAAGCTTCTAGGGCAAGTTATTAAAATAAAAACACTGAAATGTAAGGGGACAATTACAAGAATTAATGCCAACAAATTGGTATGCAACTTAATGAAGCAAGTTAATAATGGCATCCCACTTGGGATTAATTGCAATACATTAATCAATTAAGAATCATCGAGAAAGCAAAAAAACTACAGGTCAAAAACATTTACAATGTTGTAAACTGAAAGACAGCGATCCTGACATTCAAATGAACATTAAACTAGAAGAGCACAGAGATCTATTCCCCATGCAATGCACACAACCAGCTCTCATTAATGGTTACGACAGATAGCTCAAGACATTGAGGAGAGACCTCATAAAATATACAGAGAGCGGTTTTCAAATTTGTAGCCTTGCACAACTTTGGATTTCAAGCCCTCTCAACAGCAAGAAAGTCTGCAGTTCCTTCCCAGCATCGACAACTGTGATGTTTCCACTAAATGAATCTGAGCAAAGGACTGTGATTTATCCCAAAAAGCAGAAGTCACTCAACAAGCCATCCCCATTGTTAGCCACCCTCCTTCCTGCTGCAGGCAAACCAGAGAGGCGACGGCACAAGGTGTGAGTTATGGTCTCAGACTGCCCAGTTAAAAAAACATTTACAGTGCATTTGGGAGAAAAATAAATATCTAATTCTAATTTTTACCTTCAATTAGATTTTTTTCAGACACATTGGAAGTTCATTTCTGTAGATACGTCTGAAATTAAAAACAAAATAAAAGCCAAAGACTCTCTGTGCATTCTGGTATTTCGCTCTGCATCGTAAAAAGAACTGCACCACTTTCTGTACAGCTCATATCCTTTAAAACTCAATCTAACAAAAAGGCTTTAATTGAAAGTACTGCATTTTGGAGGTCATCTGACAACATCAAGCTTTCTGCCTTATTGGAAAATATCAGGAATGCGTTCATAGAGCTGAAGAGAAAAAGGGAAAGGAAGACGGTTGCTTGGGCACTGAAGAAGATAAGTGCACATAAGGTAGATTATCCTTCTACACTGCACAGTCAGCCTGTGGATAGAAAAGTTTCAACACAGCAGGTTGCAGCCATCATGATCTAGAGACTGCAAATGCCTCTTGGCAGAACACAGGCAAGCAGAAGCGGAACGATGTGTTTGCTTCCAAGAACGATCTGTTTCAGCCGCCCTGTCAGCCTGTGCCTCCAAATCCAGCCCACCTTTCGCTCACACATTCGTACCTCGCTCCTCCAAGCACGCTTGCCCAGGATGTTCAGGCTGCTGTGTGAACACCTCTGCTCTTAGCACTCACAGATTTGTTCCTTTCCGTGGTAAGCCATGACAAGCATGCAGCCGTGTGAGTAAGAGCCCGAACACACAGCACCCTGCACATCCACAGAAACTCTGCTTGTGTTTGCATGGGATTTGACATGAGGGATTACTAAGAGCCCAGGCTCTCCACCGTGACCCCAGCAGAAAAGGTCTGTATCAGTGCTGCTGTCAATTGACAGACAGTTTGGAGAACTGAAGATTATCTGGTAAAAAAAACCCGCACAGGTGAAAGGGCCAGTGTTTCTTCACTGCAATTCAGCTCACTAGCAAAGCCCTCATTTCTTGAGCCCAGCAGCACTGAGTGATCAACATCACTGGGCTCACAGCCCTGACCCCTTCCCAGCTCCCTGTGCTCCCCAAATTGCTCACAGGTTTTGCTCAGTGAGGTCCCAGGGCTCACCCCTGCAGTCTGCCCCTTCCTTACCTGCTTCTCTGCTCTGACGCAAGTGATGAGCTTCAAGAAAGGGATGCAGCTCTGCCCATCTCACAACTGCACCACCCTCCACAGCTAAAAACCTTTTGAAGCTTCTCTAGTAAACTCAAGATTTCATCAGGGATTGTTTGTTAAATGCTCCTGAGAATCAGCCCACTCATTTATGTACTAAAATAAAGGATGAAGCACCTTATTACAAGAAACCTTGATTTTTTTTTAAAGAATCTCTGTTGTAAACAGCAATTTTACTATTAGGCATGACCTATTTGGGCAATGGTATGAATTAGAATAAAGTTAAAAGTCTCATTGTTGAGCACTTGAAACTCAATAAGCACCAAAATTGAAACTGGAGATATATAGATATATATTTTACTCACAGAGCTATTCCCCATCTGTTCTCCCCTTCCTTTCTTATTTTACATAAAATATTCAAAAATATTCCTATTTCCCAAAGAAACTTTCAACATAAGTTGAAATAAAAGTCAGAATTTTGCGCTTAGTTAAAAAAATATTTTTGTTTTCTTTAATGGAAAGGGTAGAATATATTTTTTAGAAACACACAGCTTCCATGAATTTTTATCTTCTACACAAACCCATCTCCAATCAAAATGGTTTCGTTGCAAGTATTTTGCTCAGCATGAATACTTGTTGTTAGGCACCTAAACTTGCATGTTTTGGCTAAACAAACCACCTCTGGAGGCTGTTCCATGCCATCCACGTACTAAACTCAATTAAAATCTAACAGACTTTTAGAAACTCTCAAAATTTTGTATTTAAATTCTCCACAATGTAAAATCGCTTTTGAAAATTTTATATCCACTTATTCACTGGAAAATTAGGAGAATCGTTTTCTGCTCCAGAAGAGATGCTTCCTATGTTACTGTACAGCACTACATGCATTGCACAAGGTAAGTCTCAGAAAAAATGTACTCTCAGTGCTGTACTGGCCATATCTACCCAATCTGACTGTGTGTTTACATGTCAGGGTAGCTACTTTGTACCTCTGTGCTATTCTTTTATTAGTAACTAATGATTTTAAATAACTGCAATATTTCAAAATGCTGAGAAAATGGACTTAGTGAGGAGGGACACATTTCAAACTGTTTTGCTTGTCTTCCCTTACATGGAGAGCTAATAGTATATAGGCATTGAATAAGCAGCTTTAGCCTGTACACATTTTCATGTTAGGAAGATAATAAAAATATACCTGTACTAATACATAAATAACACTGCTGATCAATAATAACAGGTTTATTATTCATAAGCAACTATTAATAAAACACCATGGGTTCTAATGTAACCATTAAAAGAATTAATACTGTAATTTAATTTTAAGGTCTTTACATCTATCTGAAGTCTATTAAAATAAATGAAAAGTCTCTCAATGACTCTAGATGATGCCCTGCATGTTAATGATGCCACATGTTATTTTAACTACTGCAAATCACCTCTAAGATATTGCCTAAACACGGGAGCACTGATTATGCTTCATGTAGGTGGGTATAATGTTCCAAGAGAAGTGAGTTTCTCCATTCTCTTTTCCTCCATTCATCTCTTTCTCCATTCTCATTTTCAAAATCAAGTTAGTTTTGCTCAGACTTTCAAGAAGCACTACAGTGAGGGAGAGATGGAATTAGGGAATTTCCAGGAATTGAGATGGGGACATGGGATCCTTGTCTCCTGCTTGACATTGTTTTCTCAACACCTACTGTATTTAAAGCACTTATTCACTGAATTTATTTGGTTATGATGGTAAACACATGAAACAGTTAATGAAAGGGAAGAACAGGGAAGAAAAAGGCTTCTAAGAGAATTTAAAAGCTGAATTCTGCTGTTTGAGAAATACACATTTAAAAAAAGCATATTTGTGCCAAATATTCAATGGCTTTGATGGTGTTCCACCAATTTATTCTGTGATCAGCTCATTTAGGTCCCTGTGAAAAGTTGCTGATCTCCTTGAAGAAGCACACCAAGAACTACCATCAAACAATCTCACAAAAAGCAAGGCCATAATTACTCATTTTAGTGAAGAACAAATCTCTGCATACATGAGTTAGAACTAAACATAAAGATATTTACATACAAATAACACACACATAGATCTAAAAGTTAAAAGGGCTACACAGTATTTTTTCCACAACCTTAAAAACGTGTCAGCATTGGAAAAGAAAATTAAGAATGGCAACCCAGCAAAAGGCCTGTAAACCCCTTGATTTTTATCCCATGTACTTTTGAAAATACTGCTAGTTGCACATTTGCTGCCAAGTACCTAATTACCTTTAAAAATCTAGCTCTGCACTGCTAAAGCTCTTGAGTGATCGAGGTATCAACATCACTCATCATTATGGAGCTAATTTTAATGATGAAAGCATTGCTAAAAGTTATTTTAAAATTCATTTTTACTTTAACTTCTTTAGAGATGATTTGTTTGAGTACCTGAGACACAGTAACTAATCACTGATGGTTTTCTTTGCAAATATAAAATAGATTTATATGCCCTCCCTGTAGGAAAAAGAATTCCATCACCTCCTCCTGAATTTCTGAGCTATCGAATATTTGATGAGTGCTTAGGGAATCAGTATTGTGTCTTTTCACAGCAGTAATCAAGGAATGAAGTATTCTCTGTCATAATGAATCTACGGCAGGACTGAAAGATGAATATTTCAAATGCAAAAGCAATATATTTGTTTTGAACACATTTAAGTTTGGCTTTAATAAAGCAAGTAGTGAAGTGTGCAATGAATTATATTGTTAGATGGTTAAAACAGAGCCATGCAATATGTCTGAATGCATTTAATCCAAGTAACTACTCATTTTAAATGTGACTTATAAATATGTATTACATGTATATAGATGGATGGATGACTCAGGGACCATGAGAGATCTGGGCCTTGCCTTCCACTCTCGACTTGCTTCAAAACCAGCTCAGCCTGACAATTAACCAAGGCCTGGAGCCAGAACATCATTAACCACAAACTGAACGTTACGTGGGCTGAAACTGGGCATGTGCACCAACGATTCAAGTCAGGATCATTTAAATCAAGCCTGAGGTGCCCGGCTGGGCTGGGACCTGCTGTGTGTGTTCCAGCAGATGGTGGGTCCCAGCGTGCAGCCACTGGCACATTTAAGATGCCCACAAAGCAATGAGCCCCTCAGCCGGGTCTGTCACTGGGGTGGTCCCATTTCTGCAGATCCAGAGGCCTTTACTGCAAACCAAGAGGATGCTGTAGGCAGTGGTTCATGGCAATGTCTAGTTAAACATCTCCCACTAGCACCAGCTTTACTTTGAGAAACACCACATAACCCCAATACTGAAAGGAATGGCCATAACGTGTTCTCCTGAAAAACTTGTCAGAAGACAAACAGAAATCATAGGCTTTCTCTCCAGAGGACTTTGAAACAAGTGAGTTCTCTTTAACAACAAAGAAAAACCAGGTTGAGATTTCAGGCCAGCTCATCTCATTTGCAAACGGAGAATACTTGCTAGAGTCCCCACAGCGCTATTTTGTGTGAGACCCTGTCAGTGTCGATCCACGAGATACAGAGATGAGCAGTTATAGCAGTTTGTATTTGCAAGAATTGTTTCCTAAGTTCAACTAGTAATTTTTTTTTAATCAGGTCAACTGACCTGCAGCACATGAACAGAAATTGAATTTATCAACACAGCTTACAATGAAAACAATGAGAACAGCACAGGTTTAGTTTGCATTTACAACAAAGTTCCAAGTGCTTCAGTTATGCCAATTCAGAACCAATGTACTTTACCTGGAAATTGTCCCTGAAATAATGAATTCAATAAGAAAAATTCTTATATAGTCCAAGTTAAATTATTTAAAAAGGAAGAAAGAGGGTTCTTAATTATTTAATGTTTCGCCAATAATGATATAGTTCAGTATAATGTTCGCTCACCAGAGAACCTGATTTTCAAAGGAACATTTGTGAACATCAGTGAAACAAAAAACACCTGCCAGACTATAAACTCGGTGCAGTACACATTCATTCCAACACAGCATTACTGCATTAGCAAAAATCCAAGTCTTGACTTAATGGCAAATCTATCCAATAATTAATGTTAAAATATTTACATAGGAAAGCACGCACGATTCAGTTTTCGAATGCATTTGTAAAAAAACAGTGTGACCTCTTTTGCTACAGATTTTTTACAGCTAAGTTCTAGGTAAATGAGTTTGAGATGGGACTACAGCTCTGGAAAATTGAAAGCTATAAAATTAGTACTTGAGTAATCTAAACTGCCAATCAAAATGTGACCATGGACATCTTAGGGACATTTCATTCAAAAGTCACTAAGAATCAGTTTTAGAAGACAGCTTTAAATTAGCTGCATGAAATACTAGCCATGGTATGCTTAGCCACATGGACCCCGGGGAGCGAGGCTCAGGGAACACCAAGTATTTCGGAATAAAAAGCTTTTTCCAAGTCGTGGATCACCAGCTCCAGCACACAATACACAGCTGAGGGAGCTAAAACAGCACCTTAGTCAAACAAAGGACAGGCCTGCAAAGGATTATCATCACCCATTAATAACCCTATGTACAACAACTCAAGCTCTATAGAACAAACTCTGGAAAACACTCATAATGGCTAAAACAGCAGTTGTCATATTGATGTCCTTAGAGTTTACTTACACAGACCAGAATTCAGCACGTGCCCTTCCACACTGGGAACTCTGGGCTCTACAAATCTTCCTTGACTGTTCTCTGTCTTGGAGCAAAGCTACCCAGAAGGAAAACCTGATACACTCACAAGTTTAACAGCAAAGCATTGATTTCTCATTTCAACCCAAAGGCAAGCAAAAAAAATACCAAAAAAAGAAACTACTTTTCTTTCTGCCACAGAACAGGTTGTCCCTGGGTCACTTTGCCAAAGAATTACCTTATTCCCACTCTCCGGAAAAGATCAGAGACTGTTTATCAGTAATGGTTTCAGATTTCATGGCTCCTGGAGCAGAGGAGCCCAACTGCACCATCATCCAGACTTTACAGCCTCATGTCCTGTGGCCTGCAGGGCTGGAAATGATGAAAAGTATAGATTTCTGCTTCCCTGAAGGGACTGCAACACTCAATTGTGGTCTTGAAGAGCCTGAGGTCTCTTACAATCAAAGATGGTTTTTTTAACAGCATTACAGATTATTTTAAGTTATTTTTAGTGAGTTTAATGATTCCCTTGGAATTGTGCAAAGTGGGACTTGCAGTAAGTGCAGCACCTGGCTTTGCAGGTGGGGGAATACAAAACACAGTCCCACTACAATTTTAAGATCCTTTAAAACCAGTATTTAGGGAATAAATGTCACATACAGACTAGGAAATGGTGTGACATGGGGCAGTGCTTCACACGGCTGATGTGAAGCTCGTCAGGGCAATTTAGCCATTAAATTCCAGACAGATGATGCCCCAACACGTATTGCACACCAGGGCACAACACAGGATCCTGACACAGCACACACAAACAACCCTCACTCTTCACTGTGGTACAAACCAGCCTTTGGCTGTTCTGTTCCTAAACTTCTGTCTCATAGGGCCAAATTCAATTTGCCCAAAGCTTCCCATATCACATCAAGATTAAGAAATCTGGGGAATCATCATGCTATGCCACTGCAAATTATCGCAGCTCCACCAACTTTGCCCTAACATGAAATGCTACAGGAGCTCTCAGAATCCAACAGTGATGAATTTAACATGCCTCCTTCCACTAGCCTGATGTCAGCAGAGTTACAGCAATTTATGCAATACAAGGATCTGTCCTTTTCTCCTTATCAAAGCATTTGATCAAAATCAGTGACATGGAAAAAGACAACCATACTTAATTTGAGCAGCAGAGTCAGGCTTGTCACTCTCACATCATAAGAAAAAGGGAGGTATTTACATATGGGTACTTGCATATTCCTTTTTATCTGTCTTCACAAAGATAACAGCAAGATCACTTTCTTCCTCAGTAAAAACTAGTGTGAAACCTCACAGAGGATCAGCATTTTCTCTTGCTCTTCCCTCCCTCCTTTTCTCTCTTTTGAAAAACAAGACCTTAAGATATTTCAAATCTTCATTAGCCACTTCTCTGCCTGTGACAGCCTGGTGGTAGGGAGTGGCTCCAACTCCCTCCATTCAACTCACCCTCGAGTCAGAAAGGTAAAACCCTGTTTCTGATGCAACGTGACAAAAAGCTCACCCTGCTGAACAGCACTGTCACGTGGCTCACACTCCAGCCATGGCAAGCAGCAGTCCTTGCCCCACAACACAGTTCTGGAGTGTTTTGAACCACAAATGAGCTCCCCCAGCAGCCCCACTCTCAGGATGCATTTTAAAAAAGCAGATGCATAAATTCACTTATTTGGAAACCTGGTCTGCTCAAGAACTTGTTACTATGACAATTTAGAAGAAGCTGCTACAGCTAAGATTGATGAAACTTATTGATTAATTTTCTCTCCAGCTATGTTTGAATTTTAAGTTTTCCCTAAACAGAACCAGTTGGTGTTGGTTTGTTAGTATTCCAGGAACTGCAGCAATGTGCTTCAGCAGTGAAGGAAGTTCCATGATAAATGTGTTCTCCAATCTGCATCTGTAGAGCAGCTATAAAATCAGAACAATTCATGCAAAATTTTTCATTATGTTTTTAAATATACTTATTTACATTTTAAATCACACATAGACAATATGAAATATCTTTCACTTAGACAGGTGGGAACAAGAAAACAGATGCATCCATTAAGCTTGAAACAACTCAATGAATTAAATAGTACTCGGCGAACACTTTGGTTTATGGATATAGCCTTTGTTTAAACTTACTTGAAAAAACACGGCCATGGCTCCTACTACCCTGTTTTCTAGAACTGCTGTGCCAAAACTGTCAAAGTCATCGGGATTGTAGAAGTAAATCTGCATCTGTAAAAATTAAAACCAACAACAAGATCACATTAGTGTTGATTCATACGGTTTTCAAATGAGGTAACGCACACATATTGTATGTAAAGCCAGTGTTATGAACCTGAGATAAAGGAATTCTGCTGAACAATACTGTTTAACCAGCATCTTGATTAATAGCATGACTGCCCTACTGGGACAGTAAGCAGGGAACAGTCAATGCAATGCATTTTAATACCAAACCCAAGGATAAACAGTATGGTCAGTCTGTTTAGATGGTAAACTTTGTGCTTTCTGCCAGCATCTCTTCATTTCTTTGCTCATTGCAGGCTCATCTCCTGCTCTGTTAAATGTGCTAAACATATTTATCTCAGAAACCATAGAGAATTTTGAAAAGGATTTCAACGTTTAGAGTTATTCCTTTACTCCTAAAGCAATTTGTAAGATAAAAGTCTGTCTCTGTAGCAATGCATTTTTATGAGCCTCTAATATTCAGGTCTACCAGTTAGGGTCAGACTTTTCCCTGTCTTCAGTTAAATTCCATGACTTTTATTTCCGAAGCATTAGTACTCTGCAAGAAGTACGAGACAAAATCAGATATTTTGATGTCATTTTCAGATGAATAATAAATATTAATAATTAGACAAACCCCAAGTAAAAGAGGGTGAGAACAATGATTACCCAAACTAGAAAATGTTGGAGTTACACAAATAGAGAACCAAGAAACAGCTTCCTCCATACACTCTTGCTGGTGAACAATCCCACCCCACTACACACACTTGCCAACCTACAAAGGCCTGTGGGTGGTCCTGCTCTTAATTTCTTGTATGGTTCTTGTTCCATTTCCCACAGTAGCTGAGCTCCCACTTCTGCCAGCCATCCAAACACACTGCTGCTTCTCCAGTAGCTGTTCAACCCCTCCATTCCCAAAGAAACCCCTAGTGTTAGTCCATCTGTATCAGCCATGATTTGCTCCAAAGGATCTGGTTTACATCCAAAACCTGCAATGCTCCCTTCTCAACATTACACCATGCAGGTGTGTACAGTCATAGGACAAATTCAGTATTGGCAACGTTGTTATATGTGTGCCCCACACAATACAAATGAAAACCATGTGGCTGATGGTGACAGCCAAGCACAAGAACTGGAATTTGCAACAGTCAGTCCTGGGGCTATGCAGGGAACCTCCCAGATGGATTTCACAACCCAAACCAGTGCTGGCTGGCTGATGTGCTGATGTGTAAGCTCCCTCGTGCATGTTGATGCCAGCAAAAAGAAAAAAATCTGCTCCTGGCTGGAACAGGGAATGGACCCAGCAGGCTTCTCTGCCACTGGCCCCTTGCCTGAACCCTGTGCACTCACTGCTGCTTTCCTGCTGCCCATCACCCATTACCCACCTTCTCACAGCACTGCTAGGTGATAGGAGACACCCACACAGCCCACAGCTTAAGGGAGAGGAAGGTCTAGCTGAGACTGTCCGTGCATCCCAACACACTGCCGGTCTGACCATCATTCCCTCTGGCAAGACTGTCTTCAGGAAAATTCTCCGCTGGACCCAAACACTTGTTTGGGTTTTTCCAAGGCAGTGCTGCATGACAAATCCTACTGTATCCACAAATGCAAGGATTTTTCCTAGGTTGTGTATATGCCAGATGAGAGTGTACCCTTTTATCTTGCTCAGATACATTCCTACTCACATTTACTGATTCCCAGGCTTCTGACAGGATATATTGCCTGTAATGGATAGGTGCTTTGCCAGTATTATACAGATAATAAAACATCATCATGTAGGGAAAAGGCCAAGATGAAGATCAGAGCCTTCAGAGGTAGAGGTACTTTTTTTCAGCAGAAGGATGGTACAAAAATGGCCAAAAAAAAAAAATTTGCACTCACACTAGTTTCATAAAATTGGAAAGCAATATTCTTCCCCTATTTTGGCTTTGCTATTCCCCGAGTTCTCACAGCACACACAGAGATGCTCGTGATATCTCACAAAAATGGTGGTACCTCTAGATTCTGACAACTCATGTTTTGAACAAATGAAGATCAAGGTATAGTCATTCACTGATGTAGAAATTAGAAGCAATTTGTTTCCGGTAAAATTGCTTAAACTTCAGTTTAGCCAACACAGACCAAAGCTGAGAAAACACAAATTATATTTTACTCCTCTTTAAAATGAAGTCTAAAATTATGTATACCTTACATAAAACACTTCACTATGTAGTACTCATAGGAGTTTATGAAGAAAAGTATCACTGAGTGAGTTCAGCATATGCCAAAATCATTTTGGATCAATTTTGCTCACGGCATTTTAAGGAAATTAATTTTTACAATACACTTTAGGATAGCAGTGCAAAGGGTTTTGGTAAAAAAAAGTGTTTTATTCAGATCCCTCGTCTCAGCAGTGCAATCTCACAGACTAATCAAGAACCACACTCTGCCTTGATTACCATACACATTGGAACATTTTACCACTGCTCCCTGGTGTTTTTCCAGAGAGCGTGGTTCCTCTCTCTGCATCCATCACATCAAGGGGAACTGTCTTACATGAAAAATTATCGTCATCTGTCATACAGTAGCTTCCTTATGTGTTCATACAGCTAGGAGGAACATTTTAGGAGTAGAGTCTCTGAGGAATTCCTATTATATGATTTACACACTCATACACTGCAAAGCAAATGTAAAAAAGACAGTAAAGTTACACCCTCAAAGCCTCACGGTTCAGGCTGCTCATAAAACCACACCTGGACACTGCTGAGCATTAGTATTATGACAATTTTCTACTTATGTGATCACATATTGTTCCCTTCCATAATACAGTCTCATCTGTTTTCCCCAATTTACAATAAAATGCAAATGTATCAAACGTATTTTTGTTCTTTTATACATAATATACATAATATTGAATACATTTATCAGTAGATGGTTAATTTAATATTTTCTATGGGTGGGATAACATTCTTTATGCACAAAGCGGGAATAAGACAGTTAACTGTAAAATTAATTTCACTGCATACTTAAGTGGCCTAAACATGCTAGAAAATTTTCATTATTACTCCTTATTATATAATTAGTATATACAATATATGGTGCACTTTGCATATAAATGACTCCTACAGTCTCTGCCTGGGACATACAAAGCAGTAGCACAGAATGCAACAAAGAGGCTTTTAAGCTAAAGAAAATTTGGATCCTATTATAATTTGCTATTTGCAAAATGCAGAAGGGAGCATCATCCAAGCTTGCACATCCAGCCTGAATTGCGGCCCCGCCTGATTTCAGCACCATAAACCATAATTTCTGTATATTTTTTGCATGTGATTTCACAATAGCTTTTATTTTGCAAAATTAAATAAAAAAGAATTAAAAGTTCAGAGGCTGTGAGAATCCCAGAATAATGGGAAAGCCTGAAATACCCTATATAGTTTCTATAATGTGACACTACCCATCTGCAGTCCAAATACTCCATTCCACACATCCATGCTGACAGTGCTCCAAACAGCCTTCCCTGTGGCACAGGTCCCAGAGGGCACGAGCATCCTGTTCTCTGTGGCACAGTATACGAGATTTATAAGGCTTTCACATCTCTCCCCATTATAACCAACAAGGCTGGGAAAGGCTTACATGGGCTTCCTTAATCTCGGATGTGCAACGCAGCAGTGTGCTGGCATGTACCTTGTAAAGATCTATTATAAAAACCATGTAGTGTCCAAGCAACTTGAAATTTTCAGGATTTTGATAAAACTAAGCTGAGACAAACCGTCCCCAGTGACACAAAGGCACTTTTCTTGCAGGAAGACTCTCCATCTTAAAATGCTATCAACTACTGCAGCCACAGAGCTTTACCAAGGCAGGGAGAGAGCAAGGGTTCGCTTTTAATGGAAAAACTTCATGCTTTGACACTCTTCACACTATAAAAGAATTGTTTTCAAACTTGAGAGAGATTTGCTGTACAGCACAGATTAGCCTGAAAAAAAAAATCTCACCGAGGGCCAAATCTTCAGACTGTTACAAGTGCCTTAAAACAGAGGATTAGAGAGAAAGCCATATCCCAGGAGATAATTGCCAGTCACCCTCAGAAAACATGTCCTGTTTTCTAGTGTCTGCTGTCCAGGAAAATCCAGTGCCCAACCATTACAGTTTCCAAGCACTCCAAGCCTATTTCCAGCTGACAACACGCAAATGAATACACCACACACATCCAACATGTGGGTAATTCTCCAGCCTGGACAGTCTTTGCCTCCAAACTCCCACCCTCCACTACGACCTGGGGGCAGGCAATCCCCTCCTCCCCAGGACAATCTGCAGGAACACCTTTCTTCAACTGTGTTTTTCCAACCTCTACAGAAATCTGGTCTTGCCCAGACCTGGCAAAATGTCGGGTCCTGCTCTGTACTTAGATTTTAATGCCAAAGTGGGCTGCCACCATGCTGATGTTGTAAGGACAGGCTGTCCAATATGTGCGTGCTTATTACTGAGAAATACTGCCCACCAGAGACCAGTTATGATTTTATTAAGTACAATTGCCTCTGAATGACTGGACCCTCATTATGAAATGTCACTGGCTTGCAAAAACCGAGCCTGCTTCCAATGAATGGCTTTTCCCTGCCACCCACCCACAAATAAAAGGCTCCATCTCTCTGCTCAGTTGCTCCTCCTCTGCTTGGCACGACACACATCCAGACAGAAATCACCATTCCCATGCATGACATCTCTTTGCTCTCATTACCCCACTACAAAGACACAAAGTTTACATCCAATACAGACTATCATGGCCAAACTCATTCAGCACTTATGAGAGAAAAGCCACAATGAGCGTTTGATAGATCCCAGAAGATGTGAGTGAGTTCAAAGCCATTCTAAGAGACTGGAAACCAAGCAAGCACATTTTCCATAGACAGATGCCAAGTATTTTAAAAATAAATAATTGAGACTTTTAAATTGGGCTGCTATCACCCTGTGCAACCTCCTACAGCAGATTTCTCTTTAGATTAAAAAATGAACAAAGGCTCATTGTGCTGTCACAGATGTGGAGTACAGAATATTCAATAGTATCAGGAATTCTGGTGCAAGGGAAAAGATCATCGGAATTAGCTTTCCGCTCGTTTCCTTCCAGCAATCCAAGGACTACCATGCAATTTGAAGCATGGTAAAAAAGCATAAAAAAAATAAAAGGTTTTATAGGCCAGCCAATTTTTTGATGAATCAGGCAGCAAGACTCAGAAGCAACAGCGACGTGGTTTATTATCTACTGCTTTAGAGACTGAGAGTATTTTCAGAAGAGCAGAACACTCAGACATCGCAGGTAGACTGCAAATCCTTGCAGAGTGGTGAACCAAAAATTCTGAAATGTTTGCTTTAAACGATGGAGTTAAGCACTGAATATACTAATTCCTAATTAGTGCCTTTGCTGCTTACATTGTAAGAATAAATTATTCTCAGCCACTTTTACAACTGGATTTAAATCCTCTCACACCAAAACAAATTCTGTGCTAAGATTATGAATCATACATGATTTTTCTTAATTGAAAGCTCGTATGTTAACTTACTTCTGCTTTAAATATGTGCATAGATTTCCAGTGAACTGGATGATGTGATCCATTTGGCTGGAATAAAAATTTTCTACAGACATAATGTAATCTTCACTGCAGCACTAAAAATTCAGAATAACTGTCCTGCAGTCTGTGTGTTTACTGGAGTGTGAGATGTACACTGGGGCAATAGAGTCTGATGTTTGACTTCTCATTATTTTCTCTTTAAAAAACCCATGAAACTTATCATTTATAACATATTCAAAATCTGCTTAGAAAAGGCGGAGGGAAGAGTGAATCGTGATGTTTTCCAGTTCTTCTACTAGAGTCTGATGTAATAACACAGAGTATATTGCATTCTTTTGAAAAGATAAAGCTGAACAGGAGCAGATAATGGCATGTTTTTCCTGCCTAGTCTATTATTCATCAGTGAATTTTTAACTATAGTTAGGCAGGTACAGAGATGTATTTTGAATGTCATAACTTAGTATTTTACAGTGCCTAAAAGTGTGCTGGGTAAAACTGCAAAACAAAGAGTCAGACAGGGACTTTGCCCTGATGTAATTGCAACTTGATAATGAATACAATGCTAGGCTGAAAAAAATGAAAGGAGCTGAAACAACAGGAAGAGCAAAGATCATGCAAGTGAAATACCAGAATTGAACTCAATTTAGCTGATCCTTTAGAAGTATGGTAAATTCCCCTTTCATCTTTTTTAAGAGTAAGCTTTAATTCTTGCTTTGTTGTCTGCAAACAACTCAGTAGGTGTATCTATGCTATAAATTGAGCAATTTCATAGTCATATTCAACCTGAAAGTTGGCAGTTGTTGCACGTTCTGCCCCTAAGTCTGAACAGCATTTAAACCTGCGAGTGGCCCAGTGACAGCTCAGTAGGAACGGCGAGGAAACATGGTGCTCACAGCATTGCCCTGGGCTTCAGTGATTGTTGGATTGTGGCCATATCACTCAGTATCTTGAGTATTAAGTCCTGAATGTTAAGAGAAAGAAAACTTCTCTGATTTCTACTGCCAGAAATAAATACCCCTTAGGCCTGCTCCCATCCCAAACAAGAAAGCTCATCTCATGTGTACTCAGTGAGTCATTACACAATGAAGGCAGATTTGATGCTAAAAAGCTGCATGTTGCATTCATTTGTATTTCTGTAATATGAAAATAACGGTGTCAGTGTTTATGCTTTCCTTAACATGAAACTTTCTTGCAATTGCTTTGTACTCCAAGTAACAGCCATATGATTCACCATGAAATGAAGTCTGGAAAATCGTTTTGGATAAATGGAACTATAAATTCAATAGAATTTCCATGACAACATAGATTGCAACACTCCGCCACAAGTAAAATGTTATAAATCATTCAAAACCAACAAAAAATCTGCAGTAAGTCTTCTCTTTCACAACACATGAGACCCCTGAATTATAGAGCTGTGGTTATTAGCTCCCAATGCAGTGCCTCTTCTTTCTGATCCTCCTCCGTGTTACAAGTGTTGTTTCGTATTTGACCTCCTTCCAAACACAGGAAATGATAATACTAACACTTCAATACCAAGATGTAAACAAGAACGGAAGCATAATGAGCAGGAGGCTTTTTTGAACCTTTCCTTCTCATCTTTTAGAATGTTTAAAATATCTTCATCCTGTGGTAATTATACCTGTGTATCCAGATACATCACAGCATCTTGTTAGACACACAAATTTAGGAGGCTCTTTTTCTGGAAACGTGGGTGGTAAGTGTACAATAGGGTGCTCAGTCAGCTTGTAAAAGAGATGTGAACCACATGTCCAAGGGATGGAAGAGATCCAAAGAGAGAAGGAGGTAAAAATAAAAAAAGGATAAAGGATTGCACCACACAGTATTGCTCATTTGTACCCCTCTATAAGAGGGTTTCTGACATATGGTATTTCACTTATAGTCCAAGGAACTGGAATGATGTGATTCCAGGAGAACCTTCACTGCAATTTTTAAATCATTGTGGCTGTTGCCTTCAGGCCTATGAGAAAAACCTTAAAAATGCAAAGCTCTTTTCCTCCTGAAAAGATTAAGAAGCTGATAAAACCAAAGGAGAGATAAATAGTTCAGTATTCTGATTTTTGGGCAGAGATAGGAAATCAAGTCTTTCGGTGATTTGAGAAGTTGAAACCTACTAGGTTGAAACCTTGAACTGCAAAGACTACTAGAGAGTTTCTGCTATCTTGCATTGATCACTGCCCATTTCTGTGCCTTGTTTCCTCATACAAACTAAATAGTCATTGTCCATCCCTACCTAACTAGATGGTTCATGAAGAAAAACATAAAAAAGTGAAAATAAATGGTAAGAGTGACACACAGTTGAAAATCACAGGAAATAAACTACCATTTGGAGTGCTGTTGGTAAAAAACCCACAACTTTGGGTCCATATGCTTGACCTTGCAATAAGAAGAGTCACACAGGTACCTCATGGAGACAGTGTGTTGCCTCCTTAACACCAGTACTAGTTTCTAACCAGCTCATAACTGACATAAGAAGATGTCATGAGAAGTTGTTTGCGCTTCACCCCTGAAGTGTTTGAGGTCAGGTTGGATGGGCCTGTGGGCAACCTTATCTAGGGGAAGGTGTCCCTGCCCATGGCAGGAGGGTTGGTACTAGATGATCTTTAAGGTCCCTTCCAATCCAAACTGTTCTATGAGAGAGCTGATGTCGCAGGAGTTCAGTGCAGACAATTACTGCAAGGCGCTGCTCCGCACGCACCAGGGCACCTTCCCGGGCTCTGGGAGGTCAGCTAGTGTCTTTAGCTCCTCTACCAGACTCTGACTCTGCCAGAGACTTCTTGGTTTATTTATCGAGTAGTTCAGAGTCTCTCCCACAGTGGCTTTGTGTAATGGTGGCGTATTCCAAATAAGACAGCGGAAACACGCAATGCTGAGACAAACTTTGCTTTCTAAAACTGTCCAAATGGAAAAATTAGAGGCAAT
>JAWWES010000024.1:7502377-7553096 GCA_035583135.1 Lophotriccus pileatus
ATAAGACAGCGGAAACACGCAATGCTGAGACAAACTTTGCTTTCTAAAACTGTCCAAATGGAAAAATTAGAGGCAATACTTAGCTGCTGGCATGGCTGAAAAACTGAAACAGGCAATTTAGAAAGTGGCTAAGCACCAAATGACACAGCAACTACAACAAGCCGGATGGACCGACAGTATGAACAGAATAGCTCTGAACTGCACCCAGAAGTGGCTGTTTCAGATGTCTTCTTCATCTGTTTCCCATGGCCCTTCTGCAAGCAGAACTGCACTACTGAAGAGTTTTAAACTTCGAAATACCCAAACTGTCCATACTTCAGCTCATCTTTCAAGCATCCATTTACATTTTCAAACATCAAGAAGTGCTGCCAGAATGGAGAGAACTGGGATTTCCTACCAAACACACTCCAGTGCTCTTCAGGGAAAAGAAAGGAGCTGCACTTGAAGAATAAACCCTACAAAAGCACACTTTTCCTAGCATGTGTGATTAATACAATTTCATATCCTGTTCACTTTAAAGATGCACTAACGCAAGTATTCATTCCTCTGAGAGTTCATATCTTAGCGCAAATTATTCTTTTCGTACTGTGGAATTCAAAATGTTCTCTGTGTGGTTTTTTTCCGCTGTTGTTGATGTTGGGGTTTTTTTTCTTTCTTTTTCTTTTTTTTTTTTTTTTTTTAAATGGAAGAAGGCAAAGTCTTCCATGAACTTCCAAATGCCTCAGAACAAATCTTGAGGCATTTATAGTTTCATTGCATCTCTGGATTCAAAGCTATGCAGCAGATGGGGCACGTTTTCAGCAGCATTTTGCTGGGCGAAAGGCCATTCCTATCTCTGAGGGGATGTGAAATCCTTCAGGCTGTACACTTGCAGAGCTATTTTTATTTATGAACTGTGAAGTATATGGACAGTTACAGCAGAACCAGTCCATTACAAGAGCGTACTTGGAGGGTAAAAATAATATGGGCTTTCCCATATTTTGCAGAATACACATCTATCTCATGCTGCACCATAATGCCAAAGGTAGAGCAAGCAGGGCACTCAGCATCAGAGGTCTCAGCAGCTATTTGCAGATTCCTGGAGGAAGGGACAGCACTAGTTCTGCCACAGCCATCCCATTTGAACACAAGAAGGATTTTTCTAATGCAGCTGCTTAATATGGGTGTTTTACTTCAGGATTCTCAAAAGGGTTTAATATGCAAGGACTGAGTACACTATATCCTTTCTAAAACTCAGGATCTCCTGAAATACCTCAAAATTGAAATCCTTCCCCACCATGGGCTGCCTACCCAAATTCCCCAGTCTCTTGAAAACCTTATATGTAACATCTCCGTACTCTGTTTCTAATTTTCTAAGTTTCTTTACCCTTATCCTCTGGACTGTTTTACCAACAAGAAAGTGAAGTCTGCACACGTCTGAAGTGCACTGTTAAGAAATTTGTAAACTTGTTGTCTTAGTGACTTTGTATACAGACATACAGAGAAATACACCACCTTAATGGCACCACCGCATCTTAGTAATAGAAACAATTCTCAGGCCCAAGGATCACATTTCCACTTTGGTTCACACCTGTGTATTTCCTGAAAGCACCTCTTCTGCCTCAGCACCTCACATTCATATAATTCACCTGGGTAAAGGACACACAGAGAGCCAGGGCTGGGCTGTGGAGGTACCACCTGCCCCACGAAACCACACCATGGTACACGTTCCCGGTACATTCGCCTCTCCTGGCGTTGTTCTGTCACAGCACGAAATGCCTCAATGGAACTTCTGAAATATGGGAGCTGCACAAGTAAAGTCTTTATCATAAATCTGATAATTAACCTGCATAACTAATTTTCCTCCTGGCAGCCGGCATAGGTTGGAATAAATAATCTATTCAATACCTACTGAGAGAAGACTTCTATATTTCATGTTTACTTTAAACAAGTGTAAAAACCTCGGGACAAAGGGCCTCAAAGAGTCAAATTCCTTGCAGTTTCAACAGAGCGCCCTGAATAATACATAAAGCAGCTACGCTCTTATCCCTAAAACCACAGGTGTGAACCAGATGTCATGCTTATCTTCTCTTGAGATTACAGCAAACAATCGCACGCCTTCAGAATATAAAGTAAGCTTTGGATCAAGGAACCTGAAATATATTAGAAGTGTGGCACTGAAGTTAAAAATTCAAATATTAACCTACAAATCACGGATTCATTTAAGAGTCTGTTTATAGTCTATGTTCTGTGAAAGTTGTATTTCTTTTATTTAACCTTTTCATAAGAAGATATATTATGAAGCACAAATCTGAGATAAAACTACTTGCATAAATCTCAGTCTTGGTCAGCAAGGTATTGCCAAACAGATTGTTCAAATATACCACCATCTATTTAAAATACACCATGGCTCAAGGAATGGAATTAAAGTTAAAGCCTTGATTTAAATTTTAAACTTTCCTATTATTGTAGTAAAGGTTTAGAGAAAGGTGAGCATATGCTGCACTCAAATATTGAAAGGAGATTAAACTCAGAAAGGAATCTCAAAGAGAATTTTAAAGTTAACAATATATAGTAACAAGACATGGTCCAAATCTTTTCTAACCATACAGCCTTGATCATAACCAGCCACTCGGGAGTGCACATCCAGATGATATTCCCAAATGTCCAGTTTCAAAAAAACCCCCACCTATTCCCTCACTTCCACAAATATCACTAATATGTGTGTTTGTTACAGGGGGCATTTCAGAAGAAGAACCACACGGTCCTCACCAGATGCACAAAACATCCTACCCCAGCATATTTCAAAGGTCACATTCCCACTGCAGTATTTCTTCTTTTAAATTAGGTCCAGGCATCACCTCCTGACTCCTGTGGTCAACACCTCAGGAGCAGCAGTGCTTGCTGCAGAGGGTGAGGGTCTGTTGTCCCTGACAGAGGGTTCATGTCCAATTTCAGGGTTTTTTTTTAGCTTCCCTCCTCCACCTTGGCCAGCTTTGTTCTTTAATCTAGTGTTCTGGTTTCCTTCCACAGGATCCCCTGTCAAACACAAACACTCCAAAGGCTGTCAAGCAGCTAATGCTAATGCTTCACTAAGAGGAGTCTTCCAGGTCAGTTTATGACAGAAATATTGCAGGTTTGTAACTAGAGCCCTCCATGAGAAAGTCTGTGTTTACTCAATAATCTCCATTTTCACTTAACAGAAGCATGCATCTCACTCTCCTAGCTGTCAAGAAAAGGTGGTGATGTGACCTGAATCCAACAGCTGTAATGTTATCTGCTTGATCTTGGGGGAGTTGAATTACCCTGTTCATATAACAGTATTCACCAGTGACCCAGAGCCTCATCCTGCCCTCCAGCAGCAGGGCCTGTGACTCCAGGGGAAAAAGCATCCGACATCTCGGCTCACTCACATTAATAAAAGAGTATGAAGAGTCATAGGTTAAGGTGTTAACATGACTCTGTCTGTAAGGCTGAACAGTCAAACTTGGTTTGAGTTGAGAGCACAGACCCAGCTTGCTCAGCTCCATGGCAACACTAATGATTCAAACATCTTTATAACTTTTTATCAAAGATATAGGATAAAACTTGAGAACAGTACAGAAAACTTAAGAATTTAAAATATAAACAATGAAGTCTTCTAGCTTCACCCTATGCCTTATCCCCGTCTCTGTTAGCAAATGGGTTTCCTAACAAGAACAATCTATACACGGTATTAAATGTGGTGAAAAACATTCTCCTTCAGAAAAACAGTTGAGATGGGCTGCAGTTAGTTCTGCAGTCCAGTCCTAATTTCTGCAGAATAAAAACATGTAACAGCAAAAAGAGAAGAAGTGCACAGACAGATAACTCAGCTTCTGCGACTGATACTTGCAATTTCATTACTGTGGAAAGCAGGCAGTAAAAGTGGCTGTTATCAGCCACTCCAACACCTGGTAACTCCTGTCAGGTGGCACAGGACACAGCTTTTCCCTGCCTTGCCAGGCACAGGATCGCAGCAGTGTTGTGAAAGAGAATGTGTCTGGGCTCACTATGCCAGGCTTGTAATAAACAGACGGAGCAAAGAGATAAGAAAAAAAAGAACAGAGATGGGGGAAGAAAAGGACAAACAAAGAAGACACAGCATACCTCTCACACCAAAGGGTGATTTAGCAGAAGTCAGTGGCAGCTCTGGTAGCTGCCCACACCGCTGCTCGGATCAGTTCAAAACACATTCAGGATCATGACTGGCTTCCCAGAACACCCAATGGTTGGTGTGTTGGTATTACAGTATCCTGAGATGCCAGGAGATCATGACATTGCAAGCATTGCAGTTTGTCTCTTTCCTTTCATCAGTACATCATCTATCTGGCCCTTTCACTCTCCAGAGCTTCCTTCGCGCAGCCTGCCAGCCAAGGGCTACTGGCGAGACCAACGTCTCCATCATTTCCAAAACACTATTTTTTTCTGCTAATGTCCAACTCTATTCCCTTCTCATTTAAGCACATACCTCAGAAGGTATCTTGATGGGTTTGAGATTATTTCAGTCTTCCCTCCTCCTGTAGAATTTCTTTACAACACCTCACGCAGATCTTGTCCAGAGCTGCATGGCCACGGACGTTGTCTGACACTCCAGGCTGCATTAATATAGCCTTGGAGAGCCCTCATAAAAACACTTAGTTCAGCCTACAGGTGCATCAGGCTCTGCATCCTGTCTCAAGTACCAGGCACTAATGGACAGTAAATCAAGACAGTGCGTGTTTACATGGGCAAACAGCAACTGTCCCTTCACTGCACCCCTGCAGCTTCCAGTAAGCCTCAGAGTCCTTTTTGAGTTGGAAGCTGCACAAGGACCATCCTTTGACTGGCCTGTCAAGAACTCTGTTAAATCCTCGTTCCAACCTGTATTTACTGCTGACTGCTAGAAAATAATTTCACAGGGGGTTCCACAATTCACGCACTCTGAAACACTGCAGGAAAAGTGTTCCTTTCTGTAGAATGTGCACCCTCTGTGTTTCTGGGATCACAACCTCGCTTATATTGTGAAGCTTAACAAGTAACATTTATTTAACTTCTTCGAGATTTCATGGCACTGTGTAATCATGTGCCCAGAGTCACCTTTTCCAAGGTGAGATGTCACAACAACTATTTACCTTATTTTCTTGTCACCGAAGGTCCTCTATTTTTTTGGACATACCCAGCTTTTTTTGAGGATGGGCAATCTGAACCTCTCAAGTCACCTGTATCACAAAGTAAAGATTTTTCCTGTGGACTGCACTCATTTCCTAGTAATTTCTAATGTTCCTATTTGCCTTTTTGCTACAGCTGAGCACTGAGCTCACGTGTTCAGACAGTCTCTGTAAGGACTCCAGGAAAATTTCCTTGAGTGGCAATAACTAATTTAATGTTCATTACTCTGTGTGCAAACTCAGAGTCTTCTTTTTAACCTAGTTAAACTAGAAAATGAGATTTATATGATCCTGCTTTGTGTGCATGTCTGCACATGACATGTCAGTCCCTTGTAATAATTTTAGAATGCATTGACCAATTTGATCAAAACCTAACTGCTCACTCGGGTTCCTGAAGACTCAAAGACACACATCCAAGTGCCTTTACAGTTAAGTCGCAAAGTTAAAGACAGATCCAATTAATTTCACAAGTATGGATCAAATATTGAAGACTCTCCCTGTCCTCCTTCACAAAGCACTTCATCATCATACCCACCATGGGCAGCAGCCACTTCAGCTTCTGTCACGCTCCCTCCAAACTCAGCAGTGGTAAGCTGGGGTTTTTTTGACTTGAGAGCACTTCATTCTTGCACCTGGGGATGTAACAGGTCACATAATGTACCTACTTTCTTTTGCTCAGTGGGATTGCCACCAGTAGGTGTGGATTTCCCATGAGTCACTGAGAAAATACCAGCATTTGAATCTAAGCACACACAATGTTAATAGAAATCCACCATTCTGTTAAATATTGTAATATGGTAACTCTAATCATAAAGCCTCTCAGTATTTAAATACTTCAGGCACTGTAGACATTTATACAACTAGCAGTAGATGAATTTTCAAATAGATACTTCTGAGTAATTATCCTCTTGAGACAGCACCAATTGCTAAATAATGCCTCAGTTTAATAGCACGTAGCTCTTAAGAAATGAACAATTCTGGGGACTATTAAATCTCTCAGAAACGTAACAAAGATGGTGATAAATACCTTACACTCCATTACAGTCCTCATGTGGATGAGGAATAGGATATTTTTCTCACCTGTTAGCTGGACTTCAAAGAGAACTCCTCAGAAAATTAGGAGGCAGCCCCTCCCGCTCACTCTAATAAAGCAGGGTATGCAAATTTGTTCTTCTAGACATCAGCAAAGATTCTTTACAAGCAAAATTAGCACTCAGGCTCACAGGGAAAGCTGTCTTAGCAAAACATATCAGAGGAAGAATAACTGCATGGGATAGCTGAGTGGGAACTCCTGAGAAAGCCAAAATCCTTACAGATTCGCTGGCAAGGAATAATTGTTCTGTCCCCCCAGAACACCCCTCTGTCATGCCAGGGAAGAACTGCTGAGCAGAAAAGTACAGAAAGGGTATTCAATCCAAACTTCAGTGAATCAAGGCAAGATTCACTTAGAGAGAGTTTTCAGATGAACGTGCTTTTATGTAACAGACAAAGCTCTAGAATATCAGGAAAATGCAGACCTCTTTTTCATATAAAATGCTGGACTTTATTCATGCTCCCTAAAGGTGTTTTTCCTAAAACTCTGCCTGCTTGCATATTACTTGCCCCTAATAAAAGAGCCTGGGGAAAGAAATTTGCATTCTCTGGGCACCACAGCCTGTAAAAAGAAAGATTCACCATGTTGCCCCATAGAAAAGGTTGCCTTTTTACAGTCAAGAGTAAAAACATGGAAGTAAAAGGCATAAAAATACTTGTCTCCTCATCCTGACATCCTTTTACCTCTCGGGGGCGTTCAGAAGCCTTTAGAGATGATGAGCTTTCCACAGCAAACCATGTCAGATTGTGTTTACCTTCATGCTAGAGCACGTCTTGGCTTAATTTCAAAAGCAGCCATCAACAATAGAGGCCATCTCCTCATACAGAGAATGCAGAAGTTAAAATTACTGCAAAAAGCCAATTTGTAGCCACTGACTATCTGAGTATCAAGTAGTTTCATCATCATTTAACAGTGCGTCATGAAATGCTGCTGTTCTTAATTCCACTTTGAACGACGACTGAAAACAAGATGAAGGATTTGATAACTTGGTGACCAAAAATTTCCATTGTACTTTCCTCCTCATTAGAAAAAGTTACCATTAAAAAAAGAGAGAGATTAATAAGGAAGTGCCAGATTCTAAGCAATGATTGAGGACTTAACATAAAAAAAGCTCAAAAAGTAAGGACAGCGAAGTATTTTTAGGTGTGCAATAACCCACAGCATTTTAACATATATATATATGTCACTTCGGGTTCAGCACGCGATAAATTTCCATTAGGATCTCACTGACAATTGAAGCCCAGCTGAATGCCAAATAAAGCTACATAGCTAAACCCTGTTGTGGAAAAGAAGGAAGGTCTGAAAACCTAGTTAAAAGCAGCCTGTGTGTGAGGTTCCATCACAAACATTTCTGTGGCCACTACAGGAAGAGAACCGGGGGGATGGGGCCACCCCAGAGCACACTGTCCCCACATGCTGCAATCACGTGTGCTGGACCTGAATGTGGCTTTCAGCTGGACCCGTGAGGGGTCCCCCTCCAAACCTGTGTTATACCTTGCTTCAGTCTCTGTGGATCAGTCAGTCACCAAGAGAAACAGAAGCAGAAACTTCCTGCGTCTTCTCATCCTGAAATTAACAGAGATTTAATAAATGCGTAAGATCATTTTCAGAGCTTTACATGGAAGAGGCATCTCGAGCCACTGTGCTGAGATCTGCTGGAGTGAAGCTCTGGTGAGTTTGTACAGACAAACTCTCCTTTGAACACTGTCTTACAACTCAGTTAATGATGGTTCAGTGAGTGAAGATATGAAGGGAATCCATGTCCTCAGAGCCCCATGTGAAGGTTCAGACCTGAGATTTTTGTATCTGCAGGTCTTTCCTGAGGAAGCCACACTCCCATCTGTAGATGTGCAAAAGCTGGTAGATGTTCAACAGCCTCTGCACCAAAAAAATCACGCTAATTACACTATGTGATATGAAATTTAATATTCTGGACAAACACAACAGTATTCATGGACACACAGACCAAGTTCTGCCCCATTAGATTATCTTTTCAGAATGTAAAGCATTTGTGCAGTGCAACCTGACAAGTGCCAGAGGAATGCAGTAAGTTACAAGCAGAGTAACATAGCCCAATCCATAAGTTTACATACATTGTCTTAATTGTATCACTTAGATACTCCTTTTTCACCCACATACAGATAAGTTTAAACAGCCCTGTGCTAGACAGGGAAAAATCTTAGAAGTGGGATGCTGAGAATAAAATCAAAGGTCAGTGAGAGTGAGTGCTCACTGCTGTAGGCTCACTTTGAAGGCACCCATATGTAAGCTACTCAGACCTGCAGCAGCTGCATGTTTGGTGTTTGTACAGGATCCAACCCAACGAACGCAAAGCCTGGTTCAAAAGATGCTGCAGTCATAGAAGCCAGCAAACCACAGGACTTCTGCACAGTATTCTGAGCTCAAAGAACCTCAAAAAAAGGCAAGAATTACTTGCATTTTCTCTGGCCTATCTAGACATGACATGCAAACATTTCTGGGGGAAGGTGGTTTAAAGACCTAATGTATAACATAATATAAACTACTGGAGCCGACTTCAGTGAGATTTCCTCCTCCCTCCTTCCACATCACAAACCAATTAGAGTCACATACAAATCTGAGTTTGTAATCACTATTGTCTTCCTCTTTTCCCTGTTAACAGCAGCAAGGCATAAATAAGGATGAACTTTCGTTCACAGTAATAATGTCAGGCATTTTACTAAATCCGTGATATAAAGAAATTTCGCCCATTGTTAGATCCTCTTTATCACATGCATGTCCTATCTCTCCAAGACATAGTTATATGCATATGGTTTGAAAAGATTCAGGGCTTCTGAATAAATAAATGCACACATACACCCACAAGCTTAGGGAAACAATAGATTCCTTTTCAGCAGGATGCTGTGAAAAACAAATTTTATTTCCCTTAAAATATGTGAAATTGCAATAACTGATTGTCAGACCACTACAGTCTACTTACAAAACTCTAAGAAATTTTATCTGTTTGTGAACTAGTCTTGACTGACTTCCAAAGGCCTCTGTTAATGCCTGTCCCCAGAGAGGATGGAGATAATGCAGGAATCCCACCCGCCACAAGAACAAATCGATATTTTAACATTCTTACTGCAGTACTGTTGATCCAGACCTCACAAAGAGCCACCAGGAAAGTGAGACACAGCGTTTTCTGTAATTTTAAACCCATCACAGACTCTAAAGCTCCATACCTGTTATTTTGGTTATTCTTGCCTGCATTTTCCTAGCATATTTCACTGATTGGCCCCCTTGTCAGTCCAGAATTTTAAAAAAGCAGTGACAGGCAGTGATTTGTTTGACTAGACCTTAACTCCTCACATTCCACAATTTGGCTTTTCTAGGAGTTATAATTATTGGGGGCAAGGACTGAAATGAAGTTGTCAAGTGACAGTAATGGGCTCTCTTTCTCCCTTCCCCAAGACTGATGCTATTCATTTAGAGCAGGTCTATACACAAGTCCATCTAATCTAATCTGCTGAAACCTCAGCGAGACCTGGCAGTACCTCAACTGGAAAACAGTTCTAAAAAAAAAAATTAATAATAAGCCAACCTTTCAGCTTAATGCCTTGGCTATCACAGATACCTAATGGTGCACTTTGCCCAAGTCTCACACGGACACTGGCAGCAGGAGAGGAACAAAGACAGGAATTACAGTAGATTCCTCACTGCCACACAAACACAGCCATTTCAAATGCAGAGTTACAGACCAAGCAGACAATTTTATTGCATAATACATTCTGTTTACGTGAGGCTTGATCTCGGCCTTTGCTCACGCAAAAAAAAGTCTTGAGACAATTGTGTGGGAGCAAAGGCTCCTTCTCTGCTCTATGTATACAAATTAAAATGGGCTGAAGCTTGCCCAGGGACTGCAAGGCTGAGACGATCCCACTGTTTCCTACTAAGTAGGAAGAAAAGCATGAATATCTTAATTTCTTAAATTTCAATTAATTATAATTCAATTTGGCAAGGCCTAACACAGGAAAATATCTTTACTTTCCCATCTTGTGCATTTTTAAATGAATTTGAGACTATATGATTGATGGAAGCTTCCGAGCTTTTAAGTAGTGGATACTATAACACTTTCCTTAGATAAATGATTTCCCCAATGTGAAAATGTTAGTTTTAATGAAATGAAATAGCCTTAATTGGTTGTGATGGGAAGTAAACCCTGAGATAAACATTGCATAAATAATTCACATCCTCCCATCTGGGGAACTTCTTCCTGAAGTGTCTCCAATCTGAAATGCAATACACATTATTTTAGCAGCAACTAAAAAAATGCAGACTTTTTCCAATACACTGCATCTGGAGTGGAGAGCATCTGCTATTCCAGAGCTGCATATTTTAAGACATAGTTTTAAAAAGATTTTTGATTCTGGACTAGAACATTTTCTCCTAACACAGGTCTTCAACAGAACTGGTGTCCGCTGTAACCGGATCTAACTTTAACTGGATCTGTGGAAATTTCACATTTTCCATGATGTTCCAACTGCAATACACCAAACCTTCTCCACTGTTTTCACTTACAAGGCAGCATCTAAAAGATGTCTGGAGACAGAGCTGTGGCAAATTTCATACTGGACTATGGTATGTGGTCCTAATGTTCTTGTATTTCCACTCACTACTTATTCATTTTAAGAGCTGGTCTCCTGTCCAGGAACATCTTCAGGAACAACTTTCCTCTAAGGACTTGGTGCCAAGATCTATTGCTGGCAAAGGCATTCAAGGTGAGCCCCCTTGTAACAGAAAACGTATCTGATCACAAACTGTCTGCAGAATTCGTGGCATTTAGTGCACCTTGCACAAAACCCAGGGGGAGAACATGGAAGCAGGGAAACCACAAAACTCATTTAGGCTATTTGATGTGATCCTATAAAATTCACCATGGAAAACATGAGAAGCCAGAGCTTCTATGTTCAGATCTTTTGGGTGTTCTGCAAATGAAACCTAATAGCACATCACAAATTATATTGTTCTGATCACATCTCTTGTTCTGCACAGCTACCAACTTTCCTTGGGGGCCTGAAGGAAAGTCTAAAAAATGAAGTTTTCCTTCAAAGGTATTATTCAGTAAAGATCACAACCTTTGACAAAAACAATGTCGATTTCAAACATGAATATGTAAAGCAAAACCCTCCCAAGTGAAAACATACTATGTATATATAACTTAAAAAAGTAAATATATCTTTCAATCAACAATGATATTCTTAAAAATGGCAACTGCCAGTGACACACTTATTTTTCTGCCTATTATACAAAATAAATATAGAAGCATAATGAAAGAATATATTATGCTTACTTGTGTTCATTGTCACGATTTTTATAGGATCAAATCAAACAGACAATGGAAATGAGTTTTGCACTTTCACTATGCCTTCTGGTTATCAAGTGATAAGTTCCTAGCTGATGACCATTTTTATTCCCTTTCAATGCAGACTCCAAAATAAGCAATTCCAACCCACAGAATGAAAATTTTAAAACCAGATTTTCTTCTCTCTCTGCAAAAGCTTACAACGGATCACACTTACAGAACAGGCTAGGATACAGCTTTTCAGAGGATTCAGTCAGAGCATTTCCTTTTTTCAGCAAAGCACAAGACACCCTGGGACTGGATTCAAATGGCAGAGTTTACTAAGGCTGCCTCTACTCACTCTGAAGTCTGCTACGCTTAAAAGGTTTCTCCTGGCTTGGGTAGCTCTTAAACCTTAAATACGGAGAAGTGCTACTAGATGAGTCACAAATCATTTAACAGGATTCTGCTCTGCTTCCAGAGAGGCACGAGCAATGCTTGCAGCTTTTTATACCTATCAAAGAGCATCAGAAAGGTGCTGAGATTTTCCACCCATAGAAGGACTAGGAAAGGAGACAGGGATTTGACGTGCCAGGATTTCTGTTGCTTTCTCTTGCTGGAGGAAAAGCTCCTGAAACACCTGAACCTTTCACATGTCACTCCATGTAATTAGCAGCTTAAATTAATTGGTTTTCTCTGTTATTTTCATGCAAAATGGGAAAGGGGGAAAGACAGGAAAATGTGATTTTCAAACCACAACAGCGAGTCAGGGTGACTCAGAACAGGTACCAATTAGGAACAGCAAGTAAATGTTTTGAAACCACCTCGATTCCGCTTGGTGACATCTGTGTTAAAACAGCTTGCTGTGCATGAAGCCTCTTTTAAGTTTTCTCATTCTCAAAGTCTAAACCTTTAACACTCAGAGCAGCTCAACAGTTTCAAAAGGAGAAGAAAAAAGGAAAGAAAAGAAAAAGAAGCCTTATGCTTAGAGTAATTTTGCAGAAAATCCCCAAACCACAGAAAAACAATTGCTTAGAACTTACATTTAATGTTAAGGGCTATTCAGGAATTACAAAATGTTTTTTTAAAATGTTTAAATGTATAAACAGCGACTGAGAAGGCATTTCTTATTAAGCATTTTTATGGTTACAGCTACTCTGCTGCTGAAAAAGCAACTACTTATAAAAATAAAGCTAATATTTATGGGCACTATAGCTCAGGAAGGGATCTCTTTTATAAGACATTTACTGCAGCAGCCATCGCAGCTGAATCATGTTATTGCACAAAAATGAGGTTTTTTAAACTCAGGCTAACATTTAACAACTTTAAGTAAATGATAGCATATGAAATTAACTTTCAACAATACTAAAAAACAGAATAGCAAGGACCAAATCTTTGAGATGCTGATCACCCTCACACAGCGTAAGGGCTTGCAGTGGGGCCAAGAAGTGGGGAACACTGTGACCACCACAAACATAGATATGCAGGTCATTAACAAATTACTGTGCACAGGACACCTCTCCTTGAGTGGCTGCAACCCTGGCAAGTTCAAAACTCCGCTCTGCATTACTCTCCCCCAGTATCAAGGGCTGCATACAACACATCTTGTTTTACAACCATTGCAGGAAAAAAACCCCACCATCCCTGTTCCCTAGGAGTTATGCCCTGATGTTTTTCTCTTCTCCTTGGTAACTACTGGCAGCCTCATTTGTGAAAACTTCTGTTCTACAACACTCATTACCAAAAGATCTAATTACAGCAGTAGAGAGTTCCCCTTCCAGACCTCGATGGCATGACCTTTAAAGTACAAGCTCAAGGTCACACTTTAATTCACCCAAAGTCCCCAAGATTATTATTTTACAACGTATGCAATAATCAAAGCCTCACTTTAGGATTTGGCAGACAAGCTGTTCTGTCTATCAGAATAACTCACAGATGGTATGTATGTGACACAACATATTCATCATGTTATATTCTTAGTATATGCAATTTTCCTTCTTGCTAAATTTTCCAGCGTTCAGCAAGGGCTCTAAGAAACTGCTGGTGCCTTGGAAGAGATACCCTTCCAGCCTTGTTGTCTTTAAATTAACTGAATAAAGAAAGAATCTAAAGGTTGAAAAAACTCATTCTCCTGTGTAATTGTAAAACATACTGAATTTGATTTTTTACCTCAGGTACTATTTTTTAACTTCTATTTTGTAGCTCATGTTTACTTTCTACTTTTCACTTCACATATTGTACTTTCTTTTTACTTGATGTGTGCCATATTGTTTTAGCTTTTGCTCTTACTTCTGCTTATTTATGATCCTTTTCTGACCAAAATCTCAGTAAGATTTGCTTTAGGGGCATTTTTTTATCTTTTTTTCCCAGGTAGTTGCATGCATAAGTGAACCATTAAAATTGAATCAGTTCAGTGAATCAAACTGAATGACAACAAACCAAAATGAGCAGAAACATGCCTAAAGCAACAAGCAGATTACTTATTTTACTTATTTGTAATGTTGCTTTTTTCCTCTCCTTGAGTTCTTCTGATGAATAAAAACCCCACTTTTTTTTTTTTTTTTTTTTTAAATACTGGGATGAGTTTTCAATCCTGAATGCCACACAGATCTTACACAGGAAAAGGCACAGAGGGAAGATGCACCCACACCAGGTCAGGTTTCGGATGCTGGCCCAGCAGCCCATTTTAAAGCTCATCATATGGAGGAGAAAACCACCAAACATGGGTAAGAGTTCATGAAAATAAACTTTCTGCTCCCGATTTCTCTTGCCTCTGTTACATCTGCCTGTCATTTACTCCCGCTTTGCTTGTGTTTTAGAGCCTCCAGAACAAAAGTCACCTCTACCACTGCTCTTTGTTTCATATAGCATTCCAACTTGAGTCAGTCCTTGTTAAATGAGGACAAGAGTTGAGAGAAAAATAACTGAGAATTAGGTTCTCTGCTTTGGAAAGGGCAAACCAACAGCCAGCAAAGAACCTACCACGCTTTTTGTTAAAAAATGATAAATGCCACTGCCACAGTCAGAATTTTTCAGTGGTTTTCAGCGTTTTAGCTTTTATGCTGAAAGCCAAAACATTAATAAAGCAATTGCAGTAGGAGGCACACAAGTCCATGAATGTCAGTAGCAAGGCTTCACATATGTCACTTTGCAGTAATAAAAGACTTCATATATAGTACTAGCACTGGATGTTACTATTTTTATTTTTTATATGAGGAACTAAGGACAGGAATGCAAGCAAATGGAGGAGAAAAATGAAGGCAATTCCAATTAATCATTTCCCCTAGTGACATTTTAATGCATTATTGTTACAATTATTCTAAAATGTCCTCAAAGGATCATCACACCAGCGTTTTCAGACTTCATTTTTCACCAAGTGAAAATTTAACAAGCAACCTTTCTGGAAAGTTTGGACCTCTAAAGGAGCAATACCCATTCATCCCTCTAATTTTGTGGGAAACAGGGCTCCTACACACACTGCAATATCAGGTGTGTTATGCTACAAGGCTCTCTCTTCATTTCCTTGTATTTTCACTGGCCTGAACTTTTTTCCTTGCTTTGGTTTCTTTCTCATTCACTTCCCAACAACCTTCTTAAAGTCTGCATTTTGGGAAACCATCTGAAAATACGGCAAGACAAAATGTCTCAGCCAGGCTGTGAGGGGACGGACGAGAGGTGGTGTGGGATTTTTTTAAGATATAAAGTCACTTTAATATTTTTTTTTTCCATTTTACAGCATATGAGTAAAATAACCTCTTCTGTGTCAGCATAATTAGTTCCTCAGTCCTGGCATGCCTGAGAGCCTCGTGTTGTTTGGGGTGCTGTTTGCCAGGGAACACTTAATATTCTCATCTATCACATGAATCAATAAAACGCAACCCTGTTTTTCACAAGGTGGCAGTGTATTAGGAAGAGTCATATGGGCTGAGTTAATTTAAAAGTAATAGACTGAAATTGTCCACATTACTTTTATTGAACTGACAGAGCAGGTCCACTGCTGCTAAGAAATTAATCCCATTTCATGGAATCACAGAGCAAGGCCATAAACGTTACTGGTTTATCTTTAAAAAAAATAATTGAAAAAAAATTAAACTTAAGCTGTGATTTTTACTCCCAGAATATGGGCAATTTTTAAAAGACACTATTCAAGAAATGAATGGGAGAATTAGAGCTATGCCAGATTGACCATATAGCCATTGGGTTAAATTTATGTTCATCATGGAATAAATGTCTCCCTGCTGAATACCAAAAGGTCAAAGCCTGAAAATAAACTTCAGGCACCTTTGACATGTGTGAAAGCGAGAAGTGGAGTTCCCATAAATTCCCTTAATCCTCAGTGGAAGGACAGAGCCCCTTCAGAGGCAAATTATCCCAAGGGCTTGGTGACCCTTGGGATGGTGCAAGTCATTATTGAACACAGAGGAAAACCAGGAAGAGGAGTCTAAAATTAGGGACCTTGGTTTGGTCCACCTACCTGAGCTGGTCCTAAGAGGGCAAAAGCCCAGCAATGAATTCCAGCTCCCCCAAATCAGGAGGGGCAGGATGCTCAGTGCTCTGTCGTGCTGGGGGCCTTCTGCCTGCAGCATTCAGTCAGTCCTCCTGCCCCAGCTATGTTTGGGTTTGTTAACACTTTGTACTTACAACGTTCTAACGTTTGGTCCGGAACAGATTTGCACAGCACAGGAAACAGGGGAGGCACAGTGCCAGAGAGGAGTGTGGTGAGCATGGCAGGACAGAAACATCAGCAGGATTTGTGTCAGCAAAGCAGATTTCACCTTTGATAATACCTGTTTTATCATTGCTGGGCCCATTACAGCAGGCTACCAGGGAGGAAACCTTAACTGCAGGGTACAGTGATGCACTTGTCATAGTTGCATCCCCACATCATGCCTGGAAATTTTGACCTTTGTTTTCCTAAAAGTTTTGCCCTCAAATTGATAAATTTCCTCAGACGTGAAATTAAAATCTTCAGCACCAAAAATATATTCGTGTCCAAGGATACATGTCTTTTCTCATATCCTGCTATTTAAATCATTTGACTTTGAGTGAGATATGGGAGAAATTTAAGTTTCAGTACATTTTAGTCTCCATCATGTCAAATTTACAACCCTGGAGTAAATCACACTGCCAAGACAAATGTCTTCACTTAAATCAGAT
Organism: Lophotriccus pileatus; assembly: GCA_035583135.1. Taxonomy (NCBI): domain Eukaryota; kingdom Metazoa; phylum Chordata; class Aves; order Passeriformes; family Tyrannidae; genus Lophotriccus; species Lophotriccus pileatus. The sequence continues at coordinate 7,519,077 of JAWWES010000024.1, forward strand.
TTGTTGCTTCCTTCCATACTTCAGAATATTAATAAAATTGGAGTTCGAGTTCATAATAATAGTTTCATCCTCACTGTGCCAGGAAAACCACAAGAAGTTCACAGGGACCTTAATTCATCCTCCCCACGCTCACTTCGTTAAGCAATTCTAGGCTCTGGTTTTCAGCAGCTACGTGAACGTGTGTGAATCTGACTCAGATTGTTACCAGTGTACCAGCATGCACACAGTCAGTCCAGATACACCAAGATTTGCTTTAAATGTCTTCTCAAAATGCTCTTATCTTCAGTCTTCCTGAAGATTGGAGTCATTAAAAAACAACAAAACAGCTCTCTGGGAAAGGGGCAAAAGCATCTGAAAGCCAGCAAAAATGGCAGGGATGTTTACAGCTCACTGAAATTACCTGAAATTTCTTCACTTGGTAAAAGAAATTTTAACAATTGGTTTTCTCTGTCATCTTTCCAACACCTTTTACATCTGTGCTCTCAAGAGAATCACGACCCCCTTTCATTTCTAGGTCTGATGCACAATTATAGGAGCTGCCACTGGAGGGGATTACAGATCCAGTCCCTGCAGTAAATGCATAGGAGATGGTTGTTTTATGTTTCCCCATTGCAGCACCACCCTTGGACCCCAGTCAGAGGCCAAGGCACACTGCCTTAGTCTTTATGCAAGGTTAAAAAGCAGACCCCCACCGAGGCACAGAGCACTGAGCCAAGAGTGGCACAAAGGTATAAAGCGCACTTGTGTAACAGCAGATCACAGAGCAGAAACCTCAGCATATTAAAAAAAGGACATAATTCCAAGATGTATTTTTGCCCCACCGCTTGGCTAATCATCGTTCCTAAACCTAGACACTAAAACAGATGAGGCAAGTGACACAGACCTGGATTTCTGGCACAGAACAAGGAACATGAATGCATCTTTCCAACTGCCACCCGTCGAAAACCGCTCTGACACGTGTGGCTCCATTACATATGGCTTGTCAAGAGCCCTCTGTAATGGGAGGCACATGTCACAGGAATGTTGCTGGGAACCCTGTGTGATTCAAAAAGCTTACTGCAGCATTATTACAGTAATCTTTCAGCATGCTTTTACTCCCCAACCTCTCCCCATTTTAACAAAACAATCCTAAGCCTGTATTAACAACAGGGTTTAATGAAAACCATACATTTCATGATGAGTGTTTGGTCATGCATGGGAGATTTGTTTGGAATCAGGATCACTTCTCTCTAGGAATATGACAGGAGATTAAATCATTAAAAATGTATAGTGTGTAATTAGTTTATCATTGCCAGAATTGCAGGAATATTTTCCAACATAAAACTGATGCCACCAGCAAGAGATCATTTTGAAAGATCAATGTTGCTGAGATATCAAAAAACAAAGTAATTAGGAGACAGCAGGCACGCTGTTCTCCTCTGTACTTTTTTTCTTTTTTTTTTTTTCCCCACAGCCACATTCATCCATGTATATGTACAAAAACTATGTAACTACCTCCTTACAAATCCAGCCAGTGACGGGATGGACACTGTGAGCCACAGAAACACTATCAGTGATGGTCTTAACTGGCATGGTGATGTAAGATTATTCTGAAGCATCACCATCTTCTGAGCCTCGAGGATTTATCCTAACTGCATAATTCTGGGGAAGGCAGCAGAAAGCACCACAAACAGGATCTTGGTATTAGTTAATTATGGCACTGCAATATTTTCACCGGAGGCATTCTAGAAATAAACTGCAGTACAGTGATGCTGTTTGTATTGCAATAGTTAAGGTGGTTTCAGACCATAAATTATACACCTCATTTTTCAGTGTTTATGACGGGGCTATAAAAAAGGAACCAGCCCTAGCCAGTTTTCTTTTATGACATAAAAAAATTAGCTATTTGAAAGCTATACATTTATGCATGAGTTCATGGTTTCAAATGGTTTTTCTCCTCCCACATTCTCCCGTTCCCAGCATGGACAAAGCCATGGTCATATTTGATGGCCATTCTCCTCTTCCTCCACACTGTGACCCAGCCTCTCAGATGGATTGCCACTTAAAATCAGATTCTTTTGTTTTCTAGGGGGAATTAGCAATCTTATGTGAGTCAGCAACCCTGGACAACTCTTTGTATGTATTTAGTAAGGAAATATTAAAGCTGTCATTTTCAATATGAGGTTCGGAGACCCCTGGGGGACTAATTTAAAGGGGTCTGGAGAAGATAATTAAGAAAAGTCAGTCTACTGTCAGTAGGCTTAAACTCATTGAAAGAGGGTCGACACTTCATCAGGAAAACGTCTGCGAGACTACAAATAAAAAAATTAAATAAAAAAACTCAAACCTTTACTGCAATACTAGATTGCTTTTTTCCAAGGAGAATATGAATTTAAAGCAGCATAGAGGGTTGATGTCAGCTTCCAGTGCAGAGTTTCTTTCCAAAGCAGATGTCAGCCTTACAGGCTCAGAGCTTACATGCAGCAGTTGTAGGAGCACACACCAGCAGCCTTCAAATGCCAGCTCCACCTCCGAAAGGACCAGTGAATCCACACCATACCCACTGCTCCATGGCCAAGGTCACCACCTCACTGAGCTGTCCCTGAGCCTCCACCTTCTGCTTGCCCATATGGACAAGTGGAGGTAAACATGTCACCTCCACACCCTTTTGAATTGAAATTGAGTTACTTTCAGGATCTCAGTTTCTTTGGAGTTGCATATGAGAGGAAGACAATGTCCACCACTTTTAATAAAAAACAGACTGTCCTTTCCTCATCTTACCATTCCTTTGTCTCTTTGGACGTGGTGGGATGCCTGGCAGATGTCTTTCTCTTTTTAGATACCTCTTCACACAAGACAGCAGAGTATGAGCACAAACGTAAATTAGGAGCACAAATGTAAACCAAGAGCACCAGAAGTGGAGATCAAGGTCTTCCTGGACTAACAATTATCTTGATGCCTGTGGGCTTGACTTTCAAGAACTGAGGAAGCCACCATGTATTGACCTGATAGGTCAATATAGGACACAGGATCCTAAGCCACTTGCACTTTTTTAAAATATACTTTCCACTGCTCATTCTTTTTGCCAAAGAACTCTATGATATTCAGCTGGAAAACTCTACAAATCCAGAATGCCCTGTGATAATCAAACAAGTCTTTTAGAATACATTTTGGTTTTATAAGTGCTTTTCAGGTAACATTTTTCATAACCATTATTCATGACCATGCACATGGCACCAAGACTCTCTAGGTGCACAAACATCATGAATTTCTATATAATATATATGTATGTACATATAAATGAGAAAGAATGTAGAGCAAAGTCACTTATCAGATATTAGTCACAACTTCTTGAAAGGGATATGATATTTGTTTGAAGCGCACTTTAAGTACTTCAAATTGAGATACTGAAAACCTTTTCAACATCATTAACCTGGACTGAAAATAATCAATAAATAATCATTTTGCATGTAAGTATGAAAGGCAAATGTCTGATACATTAATTGTGAAACTCCTTCTGTACTAATGGTTGCCATAACCTAGGGGATCGATTCCATTATGGATATTTACACAGTGACCTATTAGGAATACACGGAAGTATCATTTTTTACATTGATTATCCATCCTTAAAACAGATAGTAATGTATACTTAAATGCATGGATTGCAAAAATCATTTTTAATCTTTATTATGTACTCTTTGTTGAAAAGGAAATCGTTTGAGCATCATGGTATGAAGGACACAATTTCAATTTATGTCTTAAGAACAGAGGACAATTATGAATGCACATAAGAAAAAAAAAATCTCTGATTTGTAGTAGTGGAGTGAGTTACCTAGAACACAAATGTTTCTAATCTGAACCCAAGGAAACAACACAGACATTGCTGGGAACCATAAAAAAAAATACGTATTGAACTTTCACAAATTGTATCGCTTTTTGAAAACGCCTGAAGCAAAATTCCCCCTCTGAATAGCTCCAGTATAAACCAACATAAACTATAATCAGCATGGCTGATGCTGGAGGCAGAATGTTTTAATTTGACAAACCTGTCCTGCGTCAAGTTTCCACAGTAAATAGCAGGGCTACTGGGGAGACAAATCCAGCCACGAAGCTCACCAATAGCCTCAAGGTGCAGAAAGGCATCCGAGGGAGATCAACCCCAGCCACCACCATCTGCACTGGTGTCCGCCTGCCCTTCTGGTTTGGGACGGGGCCACTGTGCCACTAGGGAAAGCAAAAACTCTTCTTTGTGCTCCAAAGGAGAAAAAGTCTGTGGGTTACAGGGCCAGCTGGGAATGAGCAGCTGGAAATGGGAGCAAGGCAGTTATCAAGGCTCTGAGCGAGTCAAAGGCTGCTGCAACACTGACACACTGCCTAGAGAGGGTGGTGAAACGCTACAGCCCTGTTGAGAGGACATAAACATTCAGACCTGACAATGACAGTCACTGCTATTTGGCTGTATCTGGAGAAAATGGAGAGATTTTAACCTGGGACAGCAGTTCCTTTGTAAAAGCAAGGTCTGGTCATCTTCAGGTTAGTTTTACAGCCGAAGAGGAGAAACAGCTTCTTTTACTTGGCAGTGGCTCTGTGTGGAGCTCTCGCCAGAAGAGAGAAGGAAAAATAAACTAAGGCCTCCTAGTACATTTAAAACAAGCTGTCACTAGGTTAACCAAGCCCCAAAGAAGGCACGCAGTACCTGCTCTTAGCAAATTCACTTACTGATTATCAAATCAATTTAGCGATTCGGCAAAGTGCCCATCATCCCTCAAGGCTGTCGCCACACCTGTCAACAAAAACCAGGCGCCGACTCCTCTCTTAAGGACATAACATGTGTCAATTTGAAGGCCCTATTCAAATCACAGCTTCCTGCCAGTTCTGATCTCCTCCTCCATCTTTCATGCCGTAATCTTCTTAAAACGAACAAAACCCACCGGTTTTGAAAGTGCAGAATTTTCCACCTGCCAGGGAGGTGGCACAGCGGGGACAGTAGCAGCCCTGCAGCAAAGCACCCACCAACACCAAGAGGCAGAGGTACCAATAATTCCTCCCAGGCACTCAGACGGCAGCCACTGATCTTTACAGTCTTTACCACACAAAGGATTTTTTGGTTGATGTTGCTGGATAAATCGGTCTTTTTCAACATGGGCTTCTCCCTTGCTAGTTACAGCACATACACATGGTGCAGGCAGGGAAGCAATATTGCCCTGCTGAATGTCTCCTCTCCTTCACAGCAGTGGTCATTGAAATTTCCAGTCTATTTGAATTTGCCCAATGCCCATACTTATCTGCACGAGCATTATTTCCAGCATGTACACGCTATTTCTGAGTCCTGGGGTGTGCATCACAATCCCACAAATAGCTGCCCACAATGAGAAGAGGTGTGGACCAGTAAGACACATTAACAAAAGGAAGCAGCATCATGTTTAACCCTACAAAAATTTGGCATTATTAGAGCCTGGGCAGATCTCAGTCTACAAAAGCAAGATCTTAGTTGTGCCCAGCTCCTCCTTCTCACTCTCCTCTCCATGGGGCCAGCAGAGCCAGCATCACAGAACCTCTAAATTCAAAATAACTCTTGCACAAAATGCCCTGCCATTGTGAACACTGCGAAGTCTCCAACCTGTTCAGTATGAGGCCCCATTTGAATCTTCTGAGCATCCTTTCTTTTTAAAGCATAAGCAGATTAAGCTCACTGAGCATCTTCCTTCAGCAATCACGGTAGATGCATTAAAATACAGTAAACGAAGAAGGCCCGATAAGGCTGTAATGAATGCATTATCTCAAATCCCAGACTGCTATAACTTTACAGAAGTAAAGAAATGAACCTAAGAACAGACTTTAAATACTGTTTCAAGGATAAAGTATCGATGTATTGATCTTATGAGTGCTATTATCAGATGGCTATCTCTGGGTGTCAGGTGAATCCATTCACTGCTAGAAAGACACACCAGGTTGTCAAGGCCTGACAATTATCCTTGCTAATTATTTCTCTCCTACTGCCCTTTTCCAGTTCTAGCTTCTGACTGCTGCCAAATTATTCCTTGTAGTGTTACCAAAATGTCTTCCACTTCTATCTTAGTTAATTATGATGGGAAAACATCTGCACCAACTCTGCTAATAATGCAGCCACATTATGGCAGAGATCACCTATGGATGTTTTGCTACCTTAAGTGTTAAACAGGCCAAAACAGTTTGCTAGGAAGCTTTCTTTAAAATGAGAGCTTGCTCTTCTTCTACAGAAGAAGACATTAATTTCCTCTGACATGGTCTCACTCCTTAGAGCTGAGCCTCACATTTGAGCTTTCATATGGTTCATATATATTTCATATTTCTTTTCTTTAAAATGGACCAACACAACAGCTGTTTGAGCTGCAAGAATCCAGAAATTGCTGTTTTCATTTTCTTGAACTGCTAACTTGTAAGATGGTAATCCTGTACCCTGGAAATAAGTAATTCCCTTCCAGGCCATGCCCAGTACAGGGACACACAGCCCAGCACACACATCCTCAATACTACAAGGGGAATAGGAACGGGAATGTTTTATCAGAGGCAATATTAGGAATACTCATTTTCAGTCTTGACCAACTTTGGGTCTTGGTCTTGCTCCTACTAAACTGTCTGATAAATCACCATATGGTTCAGAAATGGTATGCCAGCAACAACAACATGGAGCTTCCAGCACTACTTAGTAAACAGCATGTGCTTCAACGTCAGCGACTGATACAATTGAAAGAATCTAATTCTGGGAGTAGATTTCTACAAGTGGAGTATTAGATGAGGGTGAAGAGAAAGACATGACCATGGATTTGAGGATGGGTGGCTCCATTTCTGTTGAGGAAATACTGGGTTTCATTTTTACTCTCTTGAAATTTCGTCTTTTGAATGCAGCTCATTAAGTGAGTGCTCACATTCCTGGCTCCCAAACAGAATGAGAGCTCTCAAGCAAAGAATTTCAAATGAATCTTTTTTAAAACCTTTCCATTATTGCCAATCTCCTATTTTGATACTGGACGTAATGACATTTCTTTTTCTTAAGGGATATTATGGTCCTGCCTGGAACAAGCCACCTCAAGATTAAATGTCACTCAACTCTCAGCAAGCCACCTTCTGCTCAAAGAGCACCAGCCTGCCCTAAGAGGATCTAGACCACAGAGAAAGGAGATAGAATTTTCCACTCAGCCAAGGACGATGAGAAACTTAACAAAAGAGGTTTCTTCTTCTTTTCAAATGAATTTTGCAATTTTGACTACTCATCTGTGGGTAGTTTTGCATTTTAAAAAGTTAAATCTGATACTCTTTGAAAACCCTTGAGTGCTGCATGCAGGCATTGAGTATTGAATTTGTTATCTTATTTGTAGGCATAACCACCCTGAAGGAATGGAAGGGCTTGATCTAGGTATAAAAATCAACTAAAATCACCCTTACAGCAATCTAGTTAATGTAAAGATCAAACACAAGCAGTATTGCAGTTATGAACTTCAAGACACAGAATGTAGTTAAAGACAAAAATTACAAAATTCAAGAAATTTAATCCATTCATGGCACGATCAAATCCCAAAGATATCTCTCCCTTTCCTAGCAAATGTGTGATAGATGTTGTACTAATGCAAGTGTTTTATTCTCAAATTATATTCACCACTCATGGTGAGCAAGTTTGCTTCTCCACCCTTTATGTGGGGCCTGAGAGTCTGTTAAAAAGTCACATTTGCCCCCAGTCCCAGAGAATATTGATTCACCTTTAACTTGTTAGGGAGATACTCTGTCTTCTTTTCCTGCACAATTGACAGTCCCCTCTGGAGAAACTAATGTTCTTTTGGCAGACCAGGTGCCATTTTCTGTGCTTGAATAAACTATTAACAAACTGTTAGCCCACTGCAGGCAGAAAAGCTCTTTCCCAGCTGGTAATGCTATTTCTAACTCTGGTAGAAAGCCTGAATTTGTATTTCTTACACACATGTAGATCAGGAGCTGTGTTTTGTAAAAAAACCCTACTGAATGGTCAATGGCCAATGATAGCCAAACTCTCTTTGTGGGATACGCTAACAGAGACTTTCCTGCCTGGGCAGTGAGCACTGGAGGCAGCTGCAGGCATTTCCTGGAAATATGAGCCCTCTTTGCCTCCTCTCTAAAGCCTGAGGATAAAGGAAAGCCCCCTCTGTAGACAGCCAGCCTAGATAGGATAGTGACAGGCACTATTGGCCTTTCGAGGAATGTGCTGAAAAGCCCAACTACTTTGGGAATACAAAATTTTTCTTATTAAGCCAGATAGTGAAATAGGAAGCAAGAGGACATATGTATTCAGAGACAAAACAATTTTGGGGAAATAGTTCTATCTTTACAGAAAGACGAGAGCCTCAAAGCATGAGCAACCACATATGTTTTTTTTCTTGTTTTCAATCACTTGATTGTTATTTCATTTCTACCAGACAGTAAACTCTTGCTGCGTTTTAGATCCTTTTTCAACTCCAGTTAACCTTCCCATCCTGTCTGGAAATACAATGCCTGTGAACTGGGGAAATAACAAGGACTATGCTCTTATTGCTGCCTGATCTCTTACATCGTGTGAAGCTTCATCACAGAAAAAACCCCCAATTCATCCCTGCAAAACCTGTGGTTACTGAAGCAGCAGTGTTGCTGCATCCTAGAGCAGGAATGCCACTGGGGCAGGTGCTGCACAAACCCAGCAAAGAGACATTCTTTGTCACAAAGAGCTTTTAAACTCAATTAATATAAGAAACAGCAAAGCAATTCAGGTGGGAGGGCAAGAAGGTAAATATGATACTACTGATCAGCACAGTCCCAGTGAATGCAGAGTCCCAGCTTGCCTCCCCTTGAATTAAAAAGCCTTTTGGTGACCCACATTATAAAATCAGTTCTAATGAAAACCTTTTTTGGACACACAAATATCCAGACAGCAAGTGTCTTCCTTTGTGGTTTACACAACCTTTTGGTCATTATCCCTTAGAATGCAGTTCTTTAACATAAGGTAAAATGAAAAAAAAAAGCTTCTGAATAAATGTACTGAGTTTTCTCACTGCAAAAAACATGTCTGACGTAATTTATTCTCTTGGCACAAAATTATAGCAACTGCTTAGAATTCTTTAGTAAATAAAAAACCAAACAACCCCCCCAAAGAACTAAAATGCAATCAGTAAAGTACCAGTATAATAGACAATTTAAATAATTTCCTGCTTGCTGCCTTAAATCATGATTAACATTGGTGAAATTTATTCCCATTGTTTGAGCCCCAATGAAATGACTTCCACGGGAAATACTGGCCAACAACTACCAACCAGCCCATTAAGCATATTAAGGTTTTGTTTTGATCTTTTTTTTTGTGCCAAGGAAACATTACTGCTTCTTCACACATTTGTGCAATGTTTCTTTTCTTTCCCCCTCCCCCCCCTCCAATATTATCTCTCTCTGTTATTTCCACTGGGCCTATTGGGATAACATATCTCCAGGGGAAGACATCCCAAAGTCCCTGGACTGTTAGACTAGCCCGATGGAAAGCGGCAGGGCTGAGCACTTATTAAGCTTCACGTGTTTCTAACCAACACCCCCAGACCCTTGAGTGGAGCCAACCTGGCATGGTGTGTAGTGCAAACACCCTGACCTGCCCCCTCAGTGCACCCATGCTCAGACCTCACAGCCCAGAGCTCACCATCCTGTAAGCCCCACATGCTTCATGGCTGTGCACTGGACTCGAAAATCTGCCTTCTGCTGTCTAAGTTCCAAAACATCAAAAGCTGTGAGCAGTTCTAGAAGGCTTGGCCACCTCAGTCTCAAACAGGGAGTCATTTCCACTGAGAGCAATCCAACAGCCCAATAGTCCAACAGCAGCTATTAAAGAATAGCTGCAGGAGCAAGTTTTTCCACAGCATTAGTGAAGCCCTCATATCTATCCATCCTAAATTACACGGTGCTTCTGTCCAAGATGTATTTGTACAGAGGGATGTTGAGATTCAGCTGAGTCCTCACCTCACCTCTAACCCTCCATGCACAGCCTCCCTACCTGTGCTCACCTCTCACCATCACTGCTGGGGAGGGGAGGCTGACACAAGCATGCCAGAGAAGAGATCCTGCTAAAAGTCCCAAGACATCCATCAAAGTTCTAGGCTGTTCCTTACAGCTAGAGCCAAACAAAGTCACCTCCTTGCAGTGAAACACTTTTCCTTGCAGGAGCCTGCTAGACAGTCTATGGTAGCTACCTAACGTGCTGAAGCAGTAGAAATAACTGTCACCTGCTGCTGTCCTCTTCCTTCTCCTCCTGTAATCAAGTAACTATTCTAGAAGAACAGAATTTAGCAAGCTCACACAGATATTTTTCCCTTTTTTGTCACATTGAGTGCCCAGAGCAAATGCCAGTAAATCCAGTGGCCTAAGTACCCAGGAAGCTCAGCACATAGAGCTCACCTTTACAGCTGGGGGTGTCCCATTTTTCTAACTCAGACAATCCCACATTTCAAGTAACAATTCTATTGAATCTGCTACCTTTCATTAAAGTAGCTCTTACAACTCTGTCAAATTCTCCAACCTTTGTATTGATTTTTTTCTCCTATTCAAAATAACTCTCCTTTACAACAAGAGCTGGATGTCAGCCTCTTATCTCTTATTTTCACCCCATCTGATCCTCCTTCTCCTTGTCAGTCTTTCCAGATTCCAGTTAATCATGTAGAAAATCAGGGATTTATGTTAAGAAGAATGTACAACTCTTAGCTCATCATTAACACACTGTAATTGCAGTGTAGTGCTACTGCCTCTGACCTTTTCAACCAGTCAGTGGAAATCCTTTGGGGAAAGCAGGACATTCCCAGCCAACATGAAAAGAGTTGTATCTGGTTCATGCTATTGGACCATTACTTCAAAATAAAACTGTGGATGCATTGTAACATTTGCAACTCACTCTAGAAATTACTGGGGCCTGACAGGCAGCAAGAAGATGCAGCCATAAAACCAAACTGCTGTTGCACCCCTAAATTTTGCCTGGGTCTCTACATGAATGGTCCCAAGATGCACTAACCTCTCCACTAAGCATATTTAATTTCAGACCATCCTCTCCTGTTTCTTCTTAATTATCATGGGACATTCACAGAAAAGATCAGGCAGATGGAGACGAAATATTCCACTACTACAAGATGGAGCATTCTGCACTAAAATGGAACCTTGATTACAATAAAGTCATTAATTAAAGTCTCAACTGATTCTCCTGTCAGGAGGCACTAAAGACAACTGTGAGGAGACAGTGTACCAGTTACACTAAGGAAAATAAAACAGTAAAACTAGACAGTGATAAGATGATGTTTAACTTGCACTACTCACAGTGGAACATGATGGAAACTCAGCCATGTGTTCAATATATCCATCCATTTTATGTTTTTAAAATTATGACATACTGATTTCCTGACAACAAGAAACCTGAACAAGATTTAAAAGCAGTGAAGAGCAAAAAGGAGTAAAGGCTAGAGATTTCTGGAATAAAATCTTACTTTACTGGAGATAAGACAGAGGTATAGATTTGGCTTTTTAGCATACTGCATGTTGCATACATGCATACTGCATCCTTTATGGCTATCTGGACCCCCAAAGATTGTGGAAAAGGGGAAGATGGAAGACTGTTAGAAAACAAAAAAACCTCATGTGAAGTGTCATTTTGAAGAAAAAATAAAATAATTAAATGTGAAAATCCCCAAGCCATTTCCTTGTCTGAATGATTAAGTCAGGGTGCTGTAAGAAATGCAGATGGAATAAGCAGAGCATGCTAAATTCCCTGGACACTCTACAGCACAGACAGTATGAGTATTGAGCCAAATCCTCAGAGTTTCACCAGCCCATCTCCCATCAAAGTCACCTGGAGCTCTAAGTATCCCCTTAGAAGTGTGGATTTGGTCCTTGGAGAGAATATTACAGTAAAATTACTTCAGACAATCATAGTCTCCCACTGTGACATATTCCCAATGGTCCCTTAAGGTCCCTCTATCATTTATTGACCTTTACTTGGCTTCATCCTGCCAGACAGAGGTAAGGAAATTTGAAGAGCAACAAGTAAACAAAATATAAGTAAATAAAACCAACGCTGGCTCCCCATTTCACAATCAGTCTTTACTGTGCTTGAAGCCAACACCAGAGATCTTTGCAAAATTACAATTACTAGACGTGCTGGATGCCAAAAATAATAAATCCAGCTGCAACATGGGGTGTTGGTTCTTTCCCATGTACCAAGAGAAGATACTGTGCTACGTTGATCATTTAATGTCATGAACTGTGTGCAAACCTAAGGACACCCAGAACTGCACCAACTGAAAAACTACAGAACAGAAATGGTCCCATTTCTAACATTAAGAAGTAAATATCCCCTTCCATTCACAGGTGGACAGAGGGATGAAGACATCCTATAGGTGATTCCAGGTGTGATAGAAAGTCTTACTATTCAGAGCAAATAATAAAGAAAAAAAACCAAACAGTAACTAGTCAGTTCATTCCCTGTAGTAAAGGTTTTTGTGCACTGTATACCACACATTTTTTCTATGTTAATGACACTGATTATCACCTGCCTGTGGTAATATAAACCATCAGAATTCAGTGATATGATGAGAGGCAGGATAGCACACAGCGATAAACTTTGGCAAGGTTACCTGAGCATTCAAATTAGAGCAACTAACTGTAGATCTAGACCACACTGAAGTTAGTATGTAGATTCAAAGAGAAAAGGAAGAAAATCAAAGAAGTAGCAAGAACAAAGACACCATTAGAACCTGGAAAGTCTTCTGAGAAACACACCTGAAGAACAGAAAGAACTGTTGATGCAAATCATTGTTTTGTAATAATAATTTAGTAAATGAATCTGTCAACATAATGTAAAAGCTTGTTAATTGACATGAAAGGGTGTCAGCTCTTAATTTTCTGCAGGGATGGCTTGTGAGGTTTTCTGTTGGGGGTTTTTTGGAACTTGATATTCTCAAAAACATGCATGTTGGTACTTGTGGCTATGAAATCAACATTGCTCTTTCAGAAAGCCAAGTTGATGTTCCTATAAGCAATTTGGTCTAGACAATGCAAGTTTGTTCATGTAAGAGTAAAGGGATGAGGTCTTTATGACATATCGGAGTGTGGCCCCTGGAATAAGATCCTCATTTACTAAATAAATTACTGTATAGTACTGTATAATGGTGTTCACATTATAACTGACAATTAGCACCATTAAAGAGAACGCTCATAAACAGCCAAAGCTCACATCAAATTAACACAGTCATGATTAAAATCACTCTTCTGATTTCTGCTCTTCACAGAAATGATCAGCATTTTGCATAAAAATTAGAATGAAGCAGCTAAAAAAGAATTACAAAAAAATAAAACCACGGTTATGCTGGGATGGTAGGACTGCACTCCAGCAGAACAGCACAGCACTGCCACGTCAGCTCCTCAGTTGCTGTGAAATATTAAATGTTGGGTTTCCCTCAGAGCAGGGAGCCCGCACGGACCTCGTGCAGCCAGGGCTGGTAACCGGTGCGGTGACACGGGAGATTAAAGTGCTGCAATTACTCCTCTTGGCTCTAATGAGGGGAACCTGGGTTCTCTCCTGGCCCGAGGGAAGCTCATCTTCTTTATTTTAATTTTGTCACTTAGCCATTTAAATGGTTTTCTGGCATTTGCATGTTCATTTATTCTGCTGCGGTTTCAGAAAGAAAAAGAAAAACCTGAATAATTATAGCAGAGAAGAACAATAACAAAATACAAAGGAGTCAGCAATTCATTAAAATTTAGAGAATGCAACATTAAAAACTTTTCTTAACTTGAAAAGAAAAAAAAGGAGTGAGACTTTTTCTAAACTGGCACAGAGCCCACATCCTCATTAGGATTCGTACTCCACTAACATAGCAATACACTAATGGTATCACTTTAATCTTCAGCATCACAGCACTAGTTCCTGGCCTCACCCAGATGTTGATGCTAAAATGGCAAGAAAGAGCGAAAAAGAAACTTCTTGCCAGCACTGAGCAGGGCTGGCATCAATCTGGATCCTGGCTGTAGGTGGAAGTTTGAAGCACAGGGACATCTCTGCTCATGAATGCTACTTCAGAGACAGCCAGGCTTGTAATGGCTTCATAAGGCTCAAGTATCACTACGGAAAATCTAATCAATAAATAAGCAATCAAGGCCTCTAATGAAAGAATACCGTTGCATATGCCATGGTTTAAAAAGGAGTCACAATATCCTACATACACATAAAAGTACTGCAAGATAATACGCCTTTGATCCAACATGCCTTTAAAGCAGGAAACACAAGGATGTTCGCATATATCTTACCAACTAATTTAACAAATAAATCACAAAAAAATATGATCCAGATGGGCTTCAATGAAGGAAACCAATTAACGTAGACAGCCTTACCATCTGACACATTAGTTGCAATAATAAAAACCAAACAACATGGTCAAACAATAATGCTCTGTATTATATCTGACATTTCTAATTAGTTTCTGCATCCTCTTCAAGAAGAAAGACTACCAGCAAGCACTTTGTTTCCCAGAGGAAAAAACTTCCAAACTTAATGTGCGCAGCGCTCAGTCTACGGGTGAAGCTGATCTATCTGTGTTCCCTTGGGATGTGCTTTGGAACTAATGGGTTTTGCATAGCCCACATCTGGTTGCACAATTAGACACAGAAAATATTTCCCTTCAGTTGCATCACCACTGTAACTGTTGCAGACATGGAACACCAATACCTGCACGCTACTTTAAAGCTTTACCTATGTCCACGGGCTCAGAATAAACAGAATTATTTGGGCTTTGATTTCTGTAGGATAGAATTTTGGTTTATCCTTTCTACAGTCTTCCTAGAAATGCCACTTCTCAAATGAAGCACAATATTTTTGGCACAGACCTCCCAGCATCAGGCAATTAGGATTGCATCAGACAGTTGCAAGCTGCACTACAATTAGCACTACAAATTAAAAGCTTCACCATGCATACATGTACAGTTGCTGTTTGAGAGGTGCAATGCCAACTCTGAGAACTGGTTTTGTATGCACTGGCAACAAAGACTCAGTTTCATCACCTTAGACCTACTGGATCCTTCAAAATCCACCCATGGAAATCCTTTTCAGCACATGACTGAAATTTAGAATTCTTGTGTAGGAGGTAAATAGGATCACAACCAGGAAAGTCTTGGTTTGGAAACTTGTTCTTCCTTTACAAAAAAGCAAAGGAATGGCTGTGGGAATTCTGCTAATGTCATCATACTAAGGAAGGGCAGAGGACAGAGGACCATGTCATTGCAACGAACACAAATCATTTGGAAAACTATGTTTTCCTTATTAGGATTAACACTAAACTTATCTGACACAGCAATTTATTTTGCACAGCAATCACAAACAAGTGATGTAACTTCTTAAAGGCGGTCAACGCAGTTTCCTTTGTTTTTCACCCTCAATTTTAAAGTAGAAAGAATTAGAATTCCAACTAACTGAAAAGAAAATTAAGAATACTTAAGCCATAGGAAAATTATTTCTTGTTATTTCTAAAGTAATCCATTTATGAAGCCAGCATCAAATAGCCTTGGCATCATAAGAAAGGGTTTGTGAATTCTGACACAAACAAAAAGGTCCAGGCTTCTTCGCTACCTCTACCCCTGAAATTTCAGAAGAGGAGTTGACTGGCTTTGTAGACTTCCTGAGGTTTAAAAGTACCAGTGTTGCCAACTGAGACAGATTGGGCAGCATGACAATGTTTGGCCCTTTGCTCCATGTTCTCAGGGATGGCCCCTTCTGAGAAATCACAGCTACATCAAAGAGGAGATGTTGGAAAAGCTCGATAAAAACAAGATAAAATCTCTGCCTCTCAACATACAGGTACACAAGTGGGAGACAAACAACGGCTTCTAATTCTTGTGTGATGGGGCAGTTTGAGCAGGTAGGTGAAAACCAGAGGTTTCAGTCATGCACCAGAGTCTGCTACAACTTCCCTTTGAACTCTAGAAGCTCCTTTCCACCTCCTGAAATATGTGATTGGCTAAAGCCACATGTGATGAATTATGGCACGCTGGGGGCTGAATCAAGTTCTTACCAGACTCATCTCCCAGACAACCATTTCTGCCCACCCATGAGCTTTCTGGGCATGCACGTTCCAAAATGCCACTCTCAGAAAGCTTGTATCTGCTTACTGACAGGCAAAGGTGATAGCAGATAACATCTGCTTTACCTCACCCTGCAAAACCTTGACTGTCGAGTGAAAAGTATCAACAGACTGTGTTGACACAGAAAACACTGCACTGACGACAGAGCGACCTGGCACCATCGGTCACAAGCCAAGACCCAACGCATCAGGCTCCCCAGCAGCCTGGGACTCTCTGGGACATCTGAAGGCCTGCCCCTGCAGCCAGCTGCAGCCAGTCGCCGGGCCCTGTGCTCCCAACACGGCGGCGTTCCCAGGGCGCTGTGCCCGCAGCGGTTCCTGCTCTCGCCAAGGCACAGTGCCCCACTACGATCGCGGGGCGGCCGTCGGGCCGGGGCTGGCGCGGGCCCAGCTGGCCACAGCACAGCCAGAGCAAACACAGAGCTGCTTGTGTGGATCCATGTAGAGATCCTGTTGGGGCAAGGCAAGGGATGGCACCTGAATCCAGATAGAGAGGGTGCCATGAGCCTGTGCAAGGAAGCAACTCCCATGACAGGCAGCGGTCTCGGCACGACGGCTCTCAGAGCGCCGCTATTTGTTTGTAAGCATCGTGGGAAAGGAAAGGTTTGGAGGACAATGAGGTCACTTTGAGGACATTTGTAAGGAGATCCTCCCACACATGGAAAGCTTATGCGAGAAATGAGAAAAGTGGCTGTTTGCAACTTAACCCCTGGGACACGAGAGCTGGCAAACGTCTGCAAAGCAGAGCTTGGAGCTGACATTGCAAAAGCACATGAGAGATGATAGACAGAGTGCTCCGAGGGCCAGAAGGGCCTGCACAGTGATATGTTCACTGAAAGGAGCATTGCCCCATTTCACAGTCGCCTCAAACTACAGCAATAGGCTCCGATTTTGTTTTCCCTGAGAACATAAGCACATGTATCTCCACTCACCTCAACAGGGAACCTCCTGCCGTTGATGCTGTGCTCAGAGCCCGCTGATCCGTTGCTTTGGCCCCAGTGAAACTCCACTTTCTCTGCCTTGAATCTTCCTGGTAACCCGGCACCACTGACAAAATAATCGTCCTTCAGCAGGATAGCAACTGCACACACAGAACAATGAGGGAAAAACTCTTAGCACGGTTTCTCTGAAGCATTTACGGTTTTTGCTCATTATATCAGAATACTTTTTCTAATGCAAGTAAAGTGTCAGGTCATCATTTTCTGCTTTACAGGGATTGGCTCAAAAAAAAAGTCTACAACTAATGCTGGCTAATTATGGAAGTGATTATGAAGTTACACAGACCACAGAAAATCCCAAAGTCTGTATTTCTCAAGGACTTTTTGCCCTCCTTATTGGACTTTGATTAAAATTTAAACGGCAAACTACCATCAAAACCTGTTTAATGTGGTTCCAGAAAGTAATGGTTGACCATGATCCCTGCCCTTATAAACCACAGAAGGTCTGCAGATCACAAGTTAGGAAAAAAATAGATCCTTTCCTTTATTTTGTTGGTGGGAACCCCTGTGCCCTGTCCCACCTCTACTGCTGGACAAGGCGGGTGCTTTCCTTACCCTCCCTGCTCCCACCTCTGTAAAATGGAGAGAGTGACAAAAACATTTTTGAGACCCACTCGTGAGACATCCTCCATGAGAATTTGGTTTTACTACAGTAACTCTGACATTATTATTACGTGATTCAATAAGGGTCAAAAGGATCCTCTTTGTATTTTCTTTTCACTCCCCAAAGCTTTTGTATTTTATGTAACAATAAAAGCTGTAGGTCCAAACAGAGGGCAAAATCGTACGGTGGGACTTGGTACATGTTACAGGGGAGGTCTGTGGTCCAACCAGGAACTAGTTCCAGCTTTCAGAAAGTTCTTGTCCACTACTCTCACTACAAGATCACTTGTCTTTCCAGCATCTCCTATTTTTAATAAACATAACTCCTAAAAATTGCTCTCTACAAAATCCTTTCTTCTCATCCCTCACAAAACTGTTGCTTAAAAACAGAACTAAAATTAGTATTTTGTTTCTGTAAAAGCCATTGCAGAACACTGCTTGCTGTGCCTAGAATCCTGCGTTTAAAGATTTGGGGTTGGTTTAGGGATTTTTTTTTTTTTTAATGGAAATAGCAAAACCCACAAGGATTTCTCTGTGTTCTCAAGCCAATTGTGTCATTGAAATGGGAACATTAATATAAATCCAGTTTTATTATGTAAGACAGAGGATTTTATTACTGCTGAAGAAGAAAAAAAAAAGCAAGCTCCTTATGAAATAAAAGTTACTCCTCTGTTGGTGACTCAGTGCAGGCTCTGCTGCAGGCCAGGCTTTCAGCCCTCCCATGAGGAGGGACAGTGCCCATTTTTCCACACAGCTCAACTTTAAACTCTTTATGTCAAAACTGTCTAAATGTTAAATTGAATGAGATGTTCAGACGCATCTAAATTGCAGCAGTGAAATCACCTGGCTGTTTTCTTCCATGATTTCTGCTTCTTTCGACAATTCCTTTGAATCCAAGTGTTTTTGTGGGCAAGTATGTGATGCAGTCCTGGCTAGGGGGTAGTGTCTGTATCAGCCAGGGTCCTACTGGTGTCACTGCCTTCTTACACCAAACCTGTGAAACATAACGGACTGAAAGCACCACTGCTCTCTACCTCCCTTAAAAAATTCTCAATGGGCTCAGCAGTACTTTAAACAGTGAAAATCTCATTCAATTAGTTATACATTCCATAGATAAAATTGTAGGAGATGCGGAATATGGGAAGGCAGATTCGCGTGCATCTGTTAAAAACCTCTGTGGAGATTCAGTTGCATCTAATAAATATTTGATAGTCTCTAAATAATTTATGGCTCTGTCAGGGGTCATTTTACTTGTTTTAGATGAATAATTAAAAGGATAATTAGGAGGATGTACAATCTGAAATGTTCATCTAATTGTTCATTTTACAGTATTTCTTACACTGCTGAGCTGTACAACACGTGTTCTCATCACCTTCCCAGCTTAGCAGCATCCTCTTACTGCCAGTGATTTGGAGTCTTCCCTCCCTTTCATGTGACCTCTAATATTCAGGTAGGGAATAAACAAACATCACCTTACTGGGCTTTGGGAGCCACTACTTTTATCCAAGGATTTCTTCAGAGTGCAAGGAATCAATCCCCAAAGCCCACTAATATAAAATACTGCATAACTGAGATTACAAAACCAAAGGAAGAGGTGTGCAGCCATTAGGACCACGACTGTGTGATGCCATTTGCAAGTTCAGGAATGGAGTTGGAGTATCACAACTCCTATGAAAGCAGGAATAAACCTGGACTCAAAGTAGCTATTCCCCTGCCCGACAGAGCAGCTCTGATGGTCAGGACCAGCCAGAGCGATGCACATCACATAGGAAAAGTACTTCAAAAATCCCAAACATCTCTGGTAGCCAGTTTCTTTAAGCAGAAGAAGTTTTTAGAAGTTTTCAATGACCTAAAAAGGTGCAAAGTGGCAATATGTGTGTAATGTTGGCAGAGGTACTGCTCCCATGGGTGCTTTTCCACATGGCAGGTTGGGCTTAAAGAAGCCTCATCAACCTCAAGCCTGGCTGACACCAGCTGACACTTAATTATAATGTGACCCAAATGAAAACAACTAATGCAAACATAACTATGAAATGTGTGCATACTTTCCAAGCGATCTTTACCATTTAATACTATGGCCAGCTACTATGGTGATGAAATCAAACCCACATTAGTGCCTTTGCCAATGTAGTTGTACACAAAAGCCTTTCCAGTCGAGAAAGGGGCTTAACAAATCCATTTCCATTTTCTGAATGAAACGCTGTTTTCCATACATTGTCCGCCCTTTACCTGATACGGGGCAAGGGGTATGGACACAGAAGAAGGCAGAACAAATCTAAACAGCAGTAACCTCTTTACCTTTTAACATTTCAGAGCATAAAAATAACTCATTGTTCTATTCTAAAAAAAAAGAAAAGACTAGGTCCTATAGCAATAACAATAATCTAGGTAACACATTTCCTGCCAGTTAATGAGCACTAAGGTTAAGGGCCTCTGGCTTTGCCTGTGACCCCTGTCTCTTTTAACCAGTCATTAATTGCAGAGAAATGCCCTGTACATCCGTCACCATTGCTTAAACAGTTATTTAGTTTACTGTCTCTGCCAGTCTGCAATACAAAGGTCTCACGTGGCCATCTGCTCCAAGCCTCTGCTGCCAAAATGCGTCGCAATTTATGGCACAGCCTGCCTCTATCTCCTACCCACAAGCGAAAACATCCTACTTGGTTTGCTGCTCTACCACTTACCACCTTAAAAACTAATCCCAGGCAACTTTCTTCAAAAGGTCAGAAAACCAAGAAAAGGAATGGGACTCAATAAAACAAGGGAGGAGTCAGGAGCTCAGCAGAAGAAACCGGGGCTGACAGCAAGGCAAAAAGAGTCTTCACATTACCAGTAAAAGGCCGTAAGTTACCAAAAAAAGTGACAGTTACTGTTGCTCTGAGAAGCAATAACTTGTCAGCAAAAATCCATACCCCCATGGGTGAGGAAATCAAATATAGCAGCAGTGCTAAAATCACCCAGCAGACAAGACTGAAGGTTCAGCTTTCATTGCCAACTGTGTGGAGACTGGAAAATCTGCTGGCACATTTTAGTTCAACAGAACAAGGTTCTGGCTTGTAGCAGCAATAGTGTGGCCAGCAGGACCAGGGCAGTGACTGTCCCCTTGTACTCAGTGCTGGTGAGGCCACACCTCGAATCCCGTGTTCACTTTTGGGCCCCTCACGGCAAGAGGTGCTGGAGTGTGTCCAGGAAAGGGCAACAAAGCTGGTGAAGGGTCTGGAACACAGTTTGATGAGGAGAGGCTGAGGGAGCTGAAGGTCTTTAGCCTGCAGAAAAGGAGGCTCAGAAAGGACCTTATTGCCCTTTCCAACTCCCTGAAAGAAGGTCTTACCAGGTGGGGGTCAGTGTCTTCTCCCAGGTAACAAGTTATAGGACAAGAGGAAATGACCTCAAGTTGGGCCAGGGGAGGTTTAGATTATATATCAGGAAAAATTTCTTCATCAATAGGGTTGTCAAGCCCTGGAACAGGCTGCCCAGGGAAGTGGTGGACTCACCATCCCTGTAGGTATTTAGGAGAGGTGTAGATGTGGCACTTGGGACATGGTTGAGGGGTGGGCTTGGCAGTGCTGGGTTAACAGTTGGACTCAGTGATCTCAGAGATCTTTTCCAACCTAAATGACTCTATGATTCTAACATGGTTTCCTCCTATGTGTGCAGCAATGTTACTATTACATGCACAGTATAGCACTAGCACCCTTCTTTGAAGAATAGAACCATCACTTTTTTCATGGTATTTCTGATTACATTTATTACTGATTACCACAAACAACCTCTGTGACCGTAAGGGCAAGGTTCATACCACAAATAGATTAATTAAGCACAAAATTTCCATAGCATTCAACCTTGCCTGAACCTCATGTTGCTACAAAGGGCGAAAGAGTCAGGATTTCAAAGCAAACAGGAGCATTTCTTAGTAAAGCTGGAAAAAAAAAACCCTCAGTAATGCATCAAAACCCCCAGCTATGCTTGGTGGTGGTTTACGTTAACCGGATTTGCTTTGCAGTAAAAGAAAACAGGATCACAGCCTGCCACTCCATTTCATCTGAGGGGCAATAACTCTCAGCTCCTGCTAAGATCCCGAACTGCTGGAGCTGCATCTGAAGCACTTGCTGGACTACGGGTCGTGGCTCAGATCCCAAAACCCCTGGAAGCCATGGGTGTATTCCAGGTCATGCTGCAAACTGCCTGAGCAGGTACACACCCTGGGTTTTGCTAGCAGACCTCTGGCTATGGACACAGTACAGAAAGCATTATAGAGATGCGTGTCAGATGTTAATAAAGATAAAAATATACTTCCAATAAATAAAATTGAATTAATTAGTGGTTTAATCCAATTCCCTAAAAATATTTGACCTTGTCAAATGTAGAGGGTGGCCTTATAATTTCTGCGTTTTACATTTTTAGAATTAAAGAGTAATCAAATGCATGTGGCTTTGCATATAAATCAACCTTGACCTTTCGGTGAACTGTTTTGGTAAAAATAAGCAGTACTCATGCCTGTTCTTTTTCCTCTAAAAGGCAGAACAGACAGAGCAGAAAAGAATTCAGTTCAGTGAAGAATACTGTGCTATAATCATATCAGAAACACATTAATAAGTCCTTCTACTCTGAGCAGTTATTGCTCTTTCTTCTCTAAAATCTTCCAATTTCTAAGATTTCCCCTTTTCTTCCCTCCCGAGTACTGCATTTCAGCAGCCTTTTGGATTAGATCTTACAGCCTCCCAAAGTTGATAATTCAAGGTTACACCTTGAAACTCTTACACCGCCTTTTATTCTAAGGAACAACTAACTACCAAGAGAATTAGTTTATAGTGAGAACAAAAACAAAACAAAAAAACCCTTAAAAAAAGCCCCCTTAAAATCAATCTGCAGAACTAGTTCTGCACAGAATGCAGAGGCAGAGGTAGGTGGCTCCTACTGGAAAATTATATTAAAAAAAAAAAAGAGGCACAAACCCCAAACAACAGAACAATGAAAAAGGAGGAGGGTGGAACATGGCTTGAATTTTTAATTGACTGCAGGCAGGCTATGGAGACGAATAGAAAAGAGCATACCCGTTTTCCCTGTGTTTTTCATCCAAGTCTTGTTCGAAGACTCATTGTCAAAACCATCAAGCTGCAGTTCTTGATACTCATCTCCAACGTGGGCCAGATGGTCTACGATGTCTATAGGAGACTGGTGAGACCCTCCACACTTCTCGCTGGAAGCAACCCAGTGCTCGGGACCGTAGGTACCTGTTAAAAAATACCAATGCCAATTAACATTCCAGGGGCTCAGTAGTGCTGGATAACTCTTAAGTGTGAGGATGAAGCACTTAAACCCCCCAGGTAACTCCACTGGAGTTCCGCTTCTCATGCGTGAAAGAGGTTAAGACACGTAAACTTATGAGGAGATTGAAATCCATTGGCTTTGTGCCGTGCTCCAACTTTGCCTCTGGCACTAAGGAACAATGGCCTTTTTTAAAAAATTACTATTCTATAAAACTATCTGCAGTTCCCAAGCTCCCCTTGTGCAAGTGTTAGCAATTAGCACAGTGCTATGGGAACTCCCCTAAAGCTTCAGCCTTAATATATTACTATACAGTTTTACCTTTCCATAATGGACAAATAACGTAGCAGCTACTTGTGTTTGTGCAACGCTCCGCTTAAATAAGATGATCTGTATTAATGATTGCATTTCTTTTGAAGCTTTTGAAGCCAGAAAAGATAAAAAGAAAGAATTAAACTAAATGTACATTAGTAAATTTAAAGAAAACAACAAAGGAAAAAAATTACTCTGGATGGAGGAACTGAAGAGGACTTCCTGTCAGGAAGACACTGTAACTTTCTTTTGCTACTATTCTTACATGAGTTTTCTGGTTTCGATGAACAGTCAATTAAAATAACACGGAAAAATAAAAAAAGTCTGAGGCAAAGACCTTGTCCTCCACACCACATACCAGCTCTAGGTGCACTAGAACACTCAGTAGCACACTTAGAATCTCCCATGAATTTCAAATGTTTCTTACGACCTTCCCAACTTTAAATTGTATTAACAGAGACTAAGAGATTATCTTCCCATGAGTGCAAACAGTGTTTTAAGATCCTGAAATAACAGCACAGAGTTCTTGTAAAGCCCTTGTTGCTCACAGTTCTTAAAGTGCTTCACAGCTGGAAATTGATGGCTGAAAAGGGAAACACTTTGCCGAAGCTCAACTACCAAAAGCAAGTTGAACCCTGCTCTCCTGAGACCCCTGATGTCACACCTGTATCGTCCCTCTGAGCTACACAGTCAGCAGGTCTGTTCGATAGGCAGACAGCAGTAAATGATGCATCAATGTGCATTTATTAGCCTTGCATCTGAGGAGCACACGCAAATTCAATTAGTGCCGTCCAAACCCAGCAGTTGTGAAGGCCAGCTTCCCTGGACCCTGGGTTTTAATCTGTCTGGTTGCAAAATGCATTCATGAGCTAATGCAGGACACTTAATCGATAGCGAGATTTTGTGCTATACTCATCACACACAAATGCTCTCTGGTACCCAAATGACAACAAGAAAGTGTTTTACTTTCAAGTACAATTAGTCAAAACTGCAACATCCTTTAAAAGTCATTTACATCATCTGCCCAGGTTAAAAATCAGTTTCATTTATCTCGTGTTTCAACTTGTATTGTCAGCAAAAGCCACTTCCAGTTAATTTCCCAATGTACCACAACCATGGAGAACAGAATTATTAAAAACCTTATGTGGAGGAAACCAAAAGCATTCTGCTGAAATACTGCTATTCTTCCCAAATCGGGATGCTCTTAGTAATTGGTTTGCAGTGAATTAATTGGAAATTCAGATTTACTTTTCATATAACCTTGCATCTTACCCCACGAAATTTAGGAATTTGCTTTAAAATGCTTAGCACTACACGTAATCAAGCCTGCCAGCTCTCGTTTTTTGGCTTTGTTATAAACAAGGGGTGAGCTTTTCAAAAGCACTCTGCTCACAGAGGCTATCTCAGTGGTTTCAGCTGTGCATTCAAAAGGAGCTGTGCACTCAAATTTTTCTTTTTTAAGTATTCTGTGTCAATGGGGAATTTTTTTTTTTTTTTGAGTAGGCGGATTTATTTTAACAGGAACTGTAGGGCTCCTTCCGTGCATCTCGCCATAATTTTTCATTTACTTATTTATTTTAAGTATAGCCAGCTCTCAACCTATTTGCAGTGAAAACTTCCTTGTCAAAATGAATAAAATAAGCCATAAGGGTAAACAAACAAACCACCATGTTGAAGTAAAACCTCAAGTGACTCAGATACCTGGACTGACTCTTGCTGAATTGTAGTTTTTCACAGACCTTTGAAGGCTTGTATAGATTTGTGTCATTTTAAAAAACATTGTCTGCTTTTTTTTTAAAAATTAATTTGACTTGCTTGAATTTATTTAATAACAATAAATCTCTTTCTATAAATACAGTAGCTTTACTTGCTTATAAATCTATAATTTACCAAAGAAAGGCCTAGCAGTATCTGCTTTCTTCACGTAACACTATTAATTTCTGTGCATGAAATGTTTCCATCCTGGTGCTGAATTATTAAAGAAAATCAGAAATTCAAAACACCAACTTAGTGCTGGTGCTGCAACTCCAAGTCCTGACATCCCAAATTACGGTCAGAAGGTTAAGCTCCGATTTAGAGGTTCAAGACCTGCTAGTTAAAATCAGCACAGGATTTTATAAACGAAAAGGTTTGCCATTAATTTCTTTCAGAAGTTTTTGATATGTAAATTACTACATGCAAGATGACCTGCACCATTATGGCAGCAGCTCTAGACAGAAATAGAGGCCACGACCCCAACATCTCCATTCCCAACAGCGCAGAACTGGAGCCATCCCAGCTTTAACAATGAGCAGGAAAAGGCAAAGGCAGGATGGGGAGGTGAGAAGAAAACTTGTGAGTTTTAAACCAAACTAAATTATATCCCCTACACCAAAAACAAAGCTCAACAACCTATAAAATGTAATCAAGAATAGTGCAGTGGGATTCACTTATTCCCTGGTAGCAATCAGAAGGTTCAGGCCTAACTGCTTGCTCCTTTCCATGGACATTCAAGTGCAGTTTTAATTGAAACTGATCTTGCACTGCAGATTTCAAATTAATTCTTCTTCCAAGTGTCTCACGCTCCAGACATCCTTGCTTTGCAAAAAAACCCTATATCATTAGGGGAGGAAATAGAACACTTTTTCCAAGCTTGCAGATATTGATTACCTATTCCTTCCATCAAAGCACAATTGCCATTCTGCACTGTATAAATCTCTTCAGTGTTAGACACTTTATAAAGTACTGAGAATTATATCATTAATCATTTGCAGTTACACCTGTCTTGCTTTATTGAATTCTTTGTTTTTTAGAACTTTAAATAAATGCTTTTAAATAAAAACATGACACTAAATAAAGACTGTTTCACTTAAACAGTAAAAAAAAGAAAAAGTCCCCTAATTCTGTGTGTGACATTTAGCCAACTGAAACAGAGGAACTTATGAGTTATTTGTGTTTCACTTTTCCAACAGTAAGCATGGTGGCTTTAACCAAATAAAATTTTGAATGAATTTGAGTTGGCCTTTTAAGTCTGATAAATAATTTGGTTTCCAAAAGCCCAGACAAGGTAAGAGCCCTCACCTGTGTTCATAAATAATACACATTTCAACTGAAGTAGTGGGGCAACCTGCAAGCAAAGGCAAACATCAGACAGCCCCAGTCCAGGAGAAACCAACTCCTGAAGCTGGAGTATTTGATGCAGGAGCAGCACAGAAAGAGAATAATAACTGATAACATTTGGCATTTTCAGATATTGAAGTCAGTGTCCTGCCTCCAGGAAACCACAGGCTTGGGTCCAACAACAAAGTGCCCACACTGGGGAAGGAGGGATGTAATCACCCCCAGGTCACGGCAGCAAGAGGAGATGGTGACTGAAGAACTCCTGAGTGATGGGACAGGCCTGAGAAAAGCAGTAAGGACAGGGAATTCAGCCTCAGTGATCCCTCAGTATTGCAGAGGAGACCACTCTCTCCCAACCTTGCAGGGCGTTTTTTCACCCTTCCCACCCCGCAGAGCCACACGGACACTTGCTCTGCTCCTGCCATGAGCTGGAACACGGACAGAGCATCTCTGCCCACAGCCCCAGTGATTGCAGCCCTGCTGACCTGCCCTGTGTGTGCTCAGGGGCTGCAGAGCCCGTCCATCTCCTGAGTTTGGACACTCCACGAGCACCCTTTGGGTTGCAGCCAGGTGTCTGAGGGCTGGACCTTACACCTCAGCTCAAATCAGGGACAAAAGGGCCACTGGCTTCCAAGGCATGAAAGCAGAGCTGGGGTCAGGGGCCTCAGCAACACCACCGTGTTTGACATACAAAGCTTCAAACAACACTTAAGGCCAGAGATATTATCACCCACCCTTGTCTGAAATTACCTGATGCTTCCTAGACTCTTTTCTCATGCAAAATCTTTCTGTCAATTACTACAGTAGCTTTAATAGTTTTTAATACACTGTCTGCTCTTTAAATAGAATCCGAGATTACTTTTTTCCTTTTTACTGTACAAAGCAATGAGCAGTCTTCATTAATGAAAAACCATTAAAATAATGTATTCTGACAAAATCTAATTAAAGCGTGTATAAAAACTTTCACTTAAAAAATATATATTTTTCTCCCACAATCTTTTGTTTAAAACATCTGTTATTAAAAATACCAGCATTTCCTTGATTTTACATAATTTTCTAATTAATGGATCAGCTACTCTGACACAGACTGGTGTGTAACATATTTGCCTTTACTCAATATCCAAAGAGAGATTAACAGACAATTAAACCAGGAAATTCCTGAGTAATGTGAGTTTGATCATTCATTTACAAGTTGGGAAAGAGGCAGAAATATCAACACATGCATCTTACTATGGGAGAAAATCCATCCACGATTATGTGCAAGGCAGGTATTTCCAAGAGCTGTAAGAAAAAGGATGCTGCAGAAAGGCTTTTAACCCTGATCCCTCTCCAGCTCTACATTTTTCTCACTGCCCCACAGAAGTTACCCAGACAGAAGTTATCCTCGTACACAGACATGGTCCATACTAGAGGCAGCATGTCCATTGTTCATATAAAGTAGCAAAAGCTCTTTTCTCGCTGGGTTGGAAGGGTGTGAGACCAGCTCACCCAAAATAGGGCTAAAGACCTGCTAAGCAGTGGCTTGGTATCTGCTTGGATGCCAGCAGTGTTTGCTCAAGCATGTTAGTGATGCCAACCAAGCAAGCTACCTTTAGCATCTCTCCCACAGCCTGCCTTCCTGCTTACAGCACAAGAAACAAAAAACCAAAAAGAATTCAAGTGCTTAAAAGCCAAATCTCACTCGAAAGCCAATGGGGACACCTCTGACACAGAATTTCTAGAAGTATCTGGCTATTTCAGCTGTGTGACAGTACCGTGCCATTCAGAGTAAGGGGGTATAAAAGGGAAAATTCCAGGTTTGTCTTAGGACAAAGTCCAACCAGTTATTAAGAATGGATGGAATGAAATAGTATTTCCTCTTCAAACAAAAATGTCCCAAGCTTTGCTTGCACAGCTTTAGATGGGCAGCTTAAATACTTAAAGGACCACAGCAGGTAAGAACCTCGGCAAGTTTCATAGGCTCTGGACAAACAGGAATGCTTTCCTTTGCAAGGACTGGCAGCTGTGACCTGCCCAACCATCTCAGCATTTAGCTGAGCAGCACTATAGCTGTGAGTCTCTGCCTCTGAGTCTCTGTCACACTTGAACTGCTCCATCATGAGCCAAATCTCAAGAAACACGAAAAAGAAATGTCACCACCAGTAAACAAAACTGGTTCCTTTTTTTCCCCTCACTGAGAAAGAGCAAGGAAGCAGTGCCCTTGCTCAGCTACAAAGCAATGAACTTCAATAGCAGGCTGGATTTTCTAACAGGAAAAGATTGCTTTAAACAAACAAATATCAGTAAAATTCACTATGGAACTGAATGCATTTTAAGATCCTACAGAAACCTCAGTCTCTGGGGCTTCTCTCTGTTATCCAGGAACAAAAAACCTGAAACCGTTACTTGATGCCATAAGATCTCATCATCACTTTTTGCCATTTAAAAAGGAGCTGTATCAGTAAGTCCAGGAAAGCACTAGAGAAGGTGTTTAAGCCACGTGAGTAGTGACAGGAGGCAAGGCACGTACTGCAGATCCAGACTGGCTGAAAAATCAGCCTCCCTTTACCCTCTCTTCTCACCTCCAGTCCCCTCCTGGGAAGAAGAAATAAAGTGAATCCCGTAGGATGAAGCCTAAAGACTGCACTGAGATATAAGGCCAAAAAGAATGATTTGAATGACATATCTCTTGCTGAGTGATTTAGCATAAGGCTGCAGAGGTAAAGGCATAAAAATCCCTTAAAGCCTTGATAAAAATCAGTGGTATTTTTCAGGGGTCTTCCCATTGCAGAGAAAGCAACTGGGTTGCTGAATTATTATATTAGGGGGAAAAGTTGCTGAAATTATACTGTCTTGCTCTGAAATGATGGCATACCAAAATCAAAGGGATGGAGAAGGAGAGCCTGTAGTTAAGAGTTCACAGTGTTGTTTTGAACAAAAATTTCCTGCCCTGAGGGAAAAGGGCTTTTCATTTTATTATTCTCTGTCATCACTCTGTTTAACATGAGACACTCGTGCTTGCAGAAAATTCCAATTACTGCTTGAAAAATGAGACTGAATTGCAAGAGCAAGATCCTGAAGAGCTTGCTGAGAGCCAAACAGGTCTAAGCATCATCCAGTCTGAGAGGTGCGTGCAAGGCACGGGAGAGTCGCAAACAACCAAGGATAGTTTTCTGAGAACTCAAAAAATCTGAATGAAATTCTCCCCAAGAACAATCTCTGATAAGGGATATCTTAACCAGCAGTTGCTGGAACAAACACAAAATACAGGAAGACAGAAGAGAAAGGATTTGGGGTTAGATAACCTCTGGACAACCACGAGCAGCAGCACCAGAAGCACCGATGGCACCACACCTACAGAACCACACAGCCACGGGGCTGTGGAAGGAAAGCTGATCTTCAGAACTGATTGTGTCAGGGATACTGTCGCCCTGCCAAAATGTGGCAGATGCAAAGAAAGGCTTTAAATCACGCCGCTAAATATAAACTATCCTACAATGTCTGTCTGCAGCTTTTAAACCGAAAGACAGAGTGATAGGCATGCTCTCCTTAAACTTTCATATCCACAGATGCTACAGTTATTGCTGGATTCTTCAACTAAACTTCCTCACCTTCAATTACCTTTGGCAAAGTTTTTAATGCTTATTTTCAAAACCTCTGTATTTCCTTACAGTTACACATCTGAATATCTGTATTACACAGTCACAGACACAGTGTTTTTTGATACATATCCCTACATGCATATCTACAGACTTTCTGCATCAAAATTTTGTTCCTCAAAAAAGTATGAAGCTGCCATGAATCTTGTATGAAGTTCCCACTGTACCTGTCAACCTGCCAGAGGCACAAGTGTATGATAAATATCCAACATCGGGAAACACCAGGACCTTAAGACTAATGTTGCAGGAAGCTCACAATAAAGTGGAGTAAGTGTAATTACTAAAACAAGCTTTTTCCATAAACATTTCAAGTTTTAGCATTTGTGAGTTGAATAATTTACCACCACACAGAAGTGAAAATGGTACTAAGTTTAGCTGTGCTGGCAAGATAGTTTGGGGCTTTTTAAGGGGTGTCTCACACAATAAAGTCTTGATAGACTTGCCTAATGACCTGTTGAGTTTTATAACTAGTATTTCAAAACTATTTATATTGAGCACAGAGCACAACAATATCAATGAAATTATCATGCAGAACTCACTGAGTGGGAGGATAAATTGCGGTATTGAAGGTGCCTGCTGGTGGCAAGTGACTGAGACAATGTATATCTACATCCTCTGTTTTTTATAATTTTCTGCATTTTTAATAAATGTGTCTGACATCTCACACCATTCATTTTATAACTGTCAGGGGCCTTTTTAAAACTGCTCACCCTGAGCTACCTATAATAAACGAGGTGATAACTTGCACTATAAGGAAAAAACAGGAGATTAATTTATATGAAGACACCGTAAATTAACTGTCTTCTATTCCTATACTAGTTAAGTAAAGCCCAATGAAGGCTAGACACAGACATAAAAATAGATTTTTTTTTCCTAAATGTAATTTTAAAAAGTATAAATCCTGATGGAAATTACAGAATGAAGATGTATTATGAATCAGTGCAGTAGCTCAGTGACAGCACTTTGCGTTAGTGGGAGGAAGACATATATTCCAGTAATGGGTGCTTTGGACAGGCCACGAGCGTCTTGGACAGGTCACGTCCAGAACAACTTTCTCTGTGGAAAGGTCTTTCTCTTGCACTGTCCTTTTTTTCCTTTACAGGCTGTATAATGATGGACCTCGACAGCAGGAATACTTCTATTGCTGTAGCGCCCTATTACAGCAGAAGGAAGAGGGGCTCCATTCCTCCCTGTGCAGAGCAGCAAACAGCTCCTGCCTCAAAAAGCTCACAGCCTAACAATGTAAGACAAGCAACCCAACTCAAAGCATCTCAGATCTGAACAGATGCAGCCCCCTGGGCTAACCCTCCCTTCTCTGCAACACCATGCTTCATATTCTCTTCTCCAAAGCCATCTTCCAGAGATGGCACTAACACACCAGAAAGGTGATCAACCTTCCCATAAGACAGAAAATAAATGCCAATTCTTCCAGAGAGGAAAGATAAAAGAAGAAATTAGTCTGGTATTTCACAGAATTAAGCATATGAGAAAGCACATGCTCATATAAAGCTGATGTGAATCATGGTTCCATCTGGGCTACTCCAAGGAGAAAGCACAGCACGAATAAAGCTCTGAGAAAATAAAACTGAGCAAACAAGAGGAAGAAACTAGACAGGAAACTTTCCCACCCAAGAGTTGTTGGATGCAGATGAAGGCTTGGGGGGCTTCAAGGAGACTTTGTTGACAGAAAAGGAAGGAATAGGATCTCAATTTGGCTTGGTGCTAATTACAACATCCCTTGCCAACACCCAAAGCAGGCAAAAGAAAGGGGGACAAGTAGGCAGCTTGCTGCTTTGTGCCTGTGACCTTAACCCCACACTGCAGCTGATAGTCCCCACAGGACTCAGAGCTGAAACTGGGCAACAGCCTGGGAGCATCTGAGCTGAAACTGTGGGAGAGAGATCTCAGGCTGCATGAGCACTGAGGCGAGAAGAAAACCTGCAAGAAAAGGCATGACGGGCTCAGGAACCCTTTTATGGTTTCAAACCAGAGATCATGGGTTGTTTGAGGTCTTGACTGGGACCCTGCTGAAGCATCAAAGCTCCTGTGCTGCTTGAACCTGCCCAGCGGCTCAGGGATGAACACTGAACGACAGTGACAGTAATAAGTCATGACATTTACGACAGGAAATCTCAAATTCCCATCTTGCTTCTCTGTCTCCTTCCTACCACCAGGAGCTACACGCTCCATTTCACTCGCTTCTCTATGACGGGAGAAGTTCAACTGTCTCATCAGAGCACCTGCAAGGACTGCCCGAAACTTGAGGAGAGCCATGGAGATAAAAAGCTGTGCAAGACTCAACTGCCCCACTGGAGACCCTGTTCCCAGGCTGGCTGCAAATGCATTTAGAAAAAACACAATTCCAATTATTTCTCAAAGCACCACAGACTTGAATCCTGCTACTTCTCACATGTACCCTTAATAGCCTTGATCTCACCAAAGAAGCTGCTAACGTAAATGATGCCTCACTGTAACTTAATTACCTCCAATTTGGGTGGGTACGGAACAGAAAGTACCTTTTCTTGATTCCCATCTGTTCCTCACAACTAACCAAAGAAGCCTTTCCCAGAGCTCTGTCTCTGCAAGACATCATGAAAAAAAAAAAAAAAAGAAAAAAGAAAAGGAGGAGGAAAGACAGGAAAAAATTGTATATTTTTATTGAATTTTTGCCGGATGCAAGTTAATAAAACACCCACAGAGAGCACAGAGCAATATAGAAAGGGAATAAAGGGAGGGAGGGCTGATATCAATAAAGCCTATCCAGAGGCACTGGTAGAGTGAAAGTACTCATGATTTCAGAAGGAACCTTCTACAAAAATGATTTTCACTTGTTGCTTCGGCTCAGGTTTAACATTTACAAAAACCAGACGTGTCCTAAGCAGAGAGTGGATTAAAAAATAAAACCAAAAAGATAATATTATCTGTGGCTGAAACATGCCACCTTCAGCTTTTCAAACCCCTTGTTGATTTTAAGCTGACCAGAGACAACCACCAGACTAGGACCCTACCATTTAATCATATCACAGACAACACTGCAGTCCTCAAAAATCACTCATCACGCCTTCCCAAACATTGGTTTTGCCATGATATTGCCTTTTTAGGTGAAAATCAACGTTTACCAAACTAAATTCTTAATGGCATCCCTGTTCCAAGAGCCTTCTCAATCCAGCTGTCCCTTTCACTAATATGCACCAGTAAAACAGCTCCCGGGAGACTCTCTGGGAGATTGCCAGCTTTTACTTAACGACACATCGTGAACCCTGGCCTCAACTTCTATTAACATTCAGTCTATGTTTCTACCATTAATTCAAGAGGAATGAATAGGAAGACAATAAGCAGCCATTGTGTCCAGCCTGAGGTACTCCATCAGAAGGAACTACTTCTGTAGCTGACAGAGACCATTTACAACCAGTTTTCTCATTTTTGTTCTGTATCTGTCATTTCCAGTATGTTATGCTAAACAGCTTAAGCTGTTCAGAACCAGTTTTAGTTTTCCAATTAGGAAAGTCCAGAGATAGGAAAAAACCAAACAAACACACAAAAAGAAAAACCTAAACAAAGCCAAAAACCAAACAAATCAAAGCAATGGAAAGGACCTAAGATGAATCTTATTCCATTGTACCCATTCTATCCAGAATAAGTAGTAGCCTGGCAGTGCTAGAAGAGGGCACTGGCAGCAGGCCCCTTCAGCCCCACAGCCTTGCCCACTCAGGACAGGCAGAGCCCCTTTGCTCCTGCCAGCACTACCCTGTGGCAGGGAACCTGCACACAAACACCTGAGCAGCTGCTGTGGGGAAAACCAGCTGCTGCAGAGAGCTGGCAGCAAAGTACTGCTGTGATGGATGGAGCCGGGGTGAGCACTGCAGGAGATTCACTCCCACAGTACCTGTGGTGCACATTCAAACACAGAGTTAAACAAAAAAAAAAAAAAAAACCAACCAAAAAACAGAAAACCAAAAAACCAAAAAACCAAAACAACAACCACCAAAA
>JAWWES010000024.1:7553196-7750461 GCA_035583135.1 Lophotriccus pileatus
TTTTGATGTTTCAAGAGCATTTAGCAAGAGTATTAGGAAACAAACCAAACCAAACCCACAAAACCCCAGCTGGGATAAATGTCCTTTCCTCCAGCACTGCATGAACATTTCATTTAGGGAAGATCACCCCAGACTGCAGCTCGCAGGCTTTGGAGTGCAGCTGTTACTGGGATGAATTTTCCCCAGGGCAATGTCCCTTCACCTCACCGCCTGCAGCTCACACAGCTGCCCACTGCCTCCCATGGCAGCATCTTCCCCAACTGCCACCACGGATGCTCCGGAGCAAGGCAGGCACTGTCACACTGCACTGCCCCCACTCCTCCCTGCCCCGTGTGAAGAGGGAGCAGCCAGCTCTGAACACGCTTCCCTGCGCTGTTTAGTCACAGCAGCGTTTGGGCAGCCCACAGTGACACATACCATAAAATGGAATCTGGAGTGTATCATTTAACTGTGAAATCTGTAAGATATTGGATTTATATGGTGTCTGCAGAGCACATTAGAAGATCATCATCATCATCATGTCTTTTCAAGACAGCCATAATTATTCAGGCTGTTATTCTATCTCACCGGTGCTTTTGGAAAACTATTCAATATTAGCAAACCCTCACTAAAACCAATGTTTTGGTTGAGGGACTAATCTTCCTATCAGTACACAGCCATACCTGAGCTTATCTACATTACCAATTCCCTGCTGATTGAGCGGATTCATTAACAACACAATCTCTGGTGACTGAAATGAAGTCTCATTCTTCGTATCACCGGTGCCTTGCTGTTTGCTTTTCCTTCACAGTATGCACACAAGTAATTAACTTACTATGCTCTGCTAGCTCCTGACACATTACTTGGCATAGAAAAATTCACCAGCAGGTAGTTAAGCATGCAAAATATTTTCAGTCAAATGAACTTCATAACAAAGCTCTACTGAGGAAAAATGCGTCTCTTTCTGATACAATCCTAACTGCCCGTACGAACAGGAGTTGCTTGAGAGGCAACAAAAAAGATGTAATTTTAACCACCTTTTCTCAATATATAGGAAGTTTCTATAGAGGGAAAAACTGGCAAGCAGTAGATGTTCACTGAAAGGATAAGCATGGAGATCAACCTGAGTGGCCCTTGTGAAAGTCTGACGTAACAAGGACAGACACAGGATCCATATGGTATAGAAGAAAACAGGGGGGAAAAAACCAAACCAAAGAGGAGATTCGCTTCAATGAAGCATTGCTGAGATTGCTGGTGTCTGACAGTAGAGAATAACAGTGCATTTTGACTTTCACATCAAATTAAAAAAAAAAAAAAGTAATTTGCCATTTAAAGCATAGAGTGTTTTTAAGCCTGGAGTTCAATGACAGTGAAAACTCCCTAAATAAAAACATGGAATATATTGTATGTCCCACCTAAAGACTCCACCCAGGAACATGACTTGAAATATTTAAGTCATCTCAGTAATGTCAAGAAATAAAACTGAAGTTACTGCTGTTTTTATCTGTCCACAGGATGAAAGGTTAAGGTACAAAGAGATGGTGACTTAGCGCAGAAGCAGTGAGGGGATACTGGGTTGAGCCCACTGAAGTGACAAGACTGGCACTGACTTTGATAGCACCAGGACTTTCCCCTGAGAATATAAATATATCAGAGCCTTGTGGGGGGTTCCTTTGATCTGACCACACCCTAAACCATGACTTCAATCCCCATAATATTTTTCCAGTACCAAAGACCAGGTAGCACATGATCCTCACACCACACTGGTGCAGTCTGGCTGTAGTGTCAGACAAAACAGAATCACTTTCTCTCCAGTGTCCTGGTCCTTCTTTTAAACCAAACATAGCTGAAACTCCAAAATGTATGTAAAAACACTTGAATAAAGAACAGGAACTTGGATAAAGATCCATTCACATTCCATTATTCATCCTAACTTCGACCTTTCATGACAAATTCTTGTTCAGAAATCCCACGATTGTGTTGACCTAAAACGCTGGAAATTGTGACCTTAATGTTTCGTTCTATATAAGAAAAAATCCTCCTGAAGTCCTGGAAAACAAAGCTGTTCTTTTGCTCAGTTTTGTCCAGAAGACACTTGTTTCTTTCCCCTTCACGTGCCACAAGGCACGTACCTTTGCCAAACTCAGACTGTTGTTTCAATTCATTCGGTCACAGGAGTTGTTCCTCGTGTTCAATCACAGCAATTTTAGCTCGTGACAAAAGAAATAGATCTGCAGAGGACAGAATTCGCTGTGATTTGTGTATATCATTTGCCTCTAATCTTGCATTGCTTTCAGCTGGGCTCATTTAAATATAGCTCCTGTCATACCCATCATTTTCAGTTCACCTGTTATGCAGAACCACACACTCCAACAGAGCAGGTTTGTACCTTCGCTGCATGGTTTGTACAGATTCTCTACGCCAGGCCTGAAATCCTTATTCATTTACAAACTAGATGTTCCTTAAACAGTATTTTCAGTTGCTTAACCAGCATATTAATGCACAGAATAGAAACCAGATTTTATTATTTCTGTTTTTCATCAAAAATTAGCTGTCTCACTTAACCATGGGCATCCTTGATGGTTACTCAGGTCTGTAAACAGTTCACTTAATCAAGGAAACTCTTGTTATATTTCCAGAAGACTGCTGAAACTTGCTCTATCCCAGGGGAAGGCATCTCAGGTTTTGTTTGGTTTTCCACGCTTACAGTATCAGTACAAAGTAACAGGTTTTCATGCCAGAAGAAACAGTTGGATAACACATACAGACCTGACAGCCATGAGTCATTACACTTCATAAAGTCACCTCTCAGAGCCTCAAAAACAGTTTTCACCTTGTTCAGAAAGGTATTGAGTGCAGAAGAAATAAAATCTTGAGTAGCCATTGTGTTGGGGGTTTTTTGGTTTTGGTTGTTTGGGTTTTTTTGTTTGTTTGTGTTGGTTTTGCTTTTTTTTTTTTTTTTTTAAGATTATTTCCATGCTTATTTGCTCTCCAAGTTTCAACCTGCATGTTACTTTCTAATGCCAGCTCAGTATTTGCCTTCCAGTGGCAGATTGCAAGTGATTTTCAGGAGACAGCATTTTCCCTTGATGGAGGATGCAGACTTCTCAAGGGACTCATCCAGACATTTGCAGAGAGTCTTGATCAGTAAATGCAGTGGGGCTGGATAATTCTTCTCCTGAGGGAAGATCACACACTGCCCAGACCTATTGTTCAGTGAGGAAATCAGCCAGGCTGGAGATTCAGTGAGAACACTGAACAGACCAAAGCAGAGCCCCCCGTTGCCTTAGTTAGAGCATGTTCCTTGGATGAGAGATATGTAAAAGAATACTGTCTTTCCTAAATCACAGATATCCTCCAAAAGCCAAGATTTCTTCTTTCAGATCTGATGGAACTTTTCAATGGACTTGTAGCATCCAAAGAGCAGCAGAGGAGGGAAACAGATAAACAGATCCAACCTAAGTACCACATATAAATATTCAGAAGAATTATTTTTTTCCTTTAGGTCAACCCTTATTAGTTTCACCTACAAGAATCCAGATGCCAGTTGGGTCACTGTGGGGACAAGATCAATTCCTACTATGCTAAGCAATGTCATCCCACTGCACCAATGCACTTGTCTGTATTCCTGTGTAATCTATGATCTTACACTACAGCCAGGAGTCTTTTGAGGAGCAGACTGATTTTCTGGTTTTATTTTGCTCAAAGTAAAATACAAAATAG
Organism: Lophotriccus pileatus; assembly: GCA_035583135.1. NCBI lineage: Eukaryota > Metazoa > Chordata > Aves > Passeriformes > Tyrannidae > Lophotriccus > Lophotriccus pileatus. Next base: position 7,556,899 of record JAWWES010000024.1, read on the forward strand.
ATTTCGATACATGACTGGAATTTCTTGCCAGTACAAACGTATAGGGATGACTTGGAGTGTTCTGAGTATTTTAAGGTAATCGCAGAAGCGTGTTTGAGAACATGGACTGAAACACAAAATTAAGCACAGCCTTCCTGATTATGGAGTAATTTAATGACTTTATTAAAGCCATAGTTGATGGACTTGAGAGACTTGCAGTCTTGAGAGACCACAGTCTTGGTCTCATGAGAAGGAATTATGTCGAGTGTTTTAAACTAGAAACTTTCCAGGCTCTGTGGTTTCACAGGAAAATTTGAAAACAAAAAATAAAAAAGGAGGGGGAAGAAGAAAAAAAAAAAAAAAAAAAGACGTCCAGAAGCCAGAAGGCAAGCAAGAACCCAAGAACCTTAATTTCCCCCCCCCCCGCCAATCTCCCCTGATTTGTTTTGGTCAGTCTCATTACTTTTGAGCAACTGATCCTGGCAGTACTCCAGAGTACCTGGCTTTATTGACAAATATGAAACAGAACCTAATGCCAGGGGAAATAACAAAAGAAACCAAACTCATCAATACCAAGAGCTGGGCTGATACACAGGATCCACGCAGGCATCCAAGGGCCAACCACCCTTCAGTGCTCGGCTTGGAGCCACTTCCTTTGCCCGTACAAGCAAAAGGGTGAAAACCCAGAGACTGCTCTTTACCTCAGAATGGAAGGGACACCTATACACTCCATACTATCTAGCAATAAAGGAGGTGGTAGGGGTTTTCCAGGCCCTTTTTAATGACTGTTTTAGATGCACATATAGCACTCCTCTTTCTTCCTTGATTGTGATGAGTCCTGTACAAAGGTACCTGCTCTTAGAAACACAACCCAGTGCACACCTTAGGGTGGAGATTACTTTCTAGAGGGATGAAAGCTCATACAAATAGTAAGGTTTTGCGAGAGTGGTTGCACCAATTTATTTTTTTTATGTCTCTTTTTAACTATCAGTGACTCATAATAGCTGACTTTTACTTCTGGTCTTACTGGTCTTGTCGGATTTCCACAACAGCTAAAAAAGCAGGGCTTACTCTGAAGTAAATTTTAGATATAACCACTCATATCTCCACTAACACAGAGAAGCTAGTAAATCAGTAGTAGGAGTTTATTAATTTAAGAGTTACTGAGACACATCTTATTGATCTTTACTCACACTCAGCCTCCAGAGTTTACCTCACAGCTCCAGTTTATGCCCCGATTAAGCAGTTCAGAGAAGCCTTGCATTTTATGGCATGCATATCATGTAGCATAATGCTCCTGGTATGATGACTTGCAAACTAAGCAGTGGATTTATCACCCTAGAATAGACTTCAGTTTTACTCACCCCGGGCAGCCAGCACAAACACTCCTGAGCACAGCTCACAGCACAGAGCTCGGCTGTGGGATGGGCGGCGCTAACGCAGCCGACAGCGGTCTCGTACCCAGCTTTAGCTCGCTGGTGTTGTGACACAGTATCAGTTAGCTGGAGATTAGTTTCCATTTTCAGCAGTCCCCTGTTTTTGTGAACATTTCTTTTTATAGGCTCTGATTCAGCCAAGTACTTAAGCACGTGCTTTACTTTAAATAACTGAATAATCCAGTGTCTTTTCAGCAAATGTTTAACTTTGTGTTAATAGTTCCAGTTCAAGGGCTCATCGTATCTTGGACACTGAGCACTCACTTGTGTGCTCCATCCATTGCACAGATATAATATCATTCATGGGCTCCACATTACGCATTTTCTTAAGTGCTTTGCTAAACAAGGTCCTAAAGCAAACATGCCACAGTCAGAGTTTATTTAATGATGCTTCTACAAATTCAGTTCTAAACTGTTAAGCATTTTAAAAGGAAAAACTAAGTAACTGTCGGATTTACTTTCTTTCATATCTATACCTTGATTTAGCCCTGACTGCAATTGTGGCTACATGATTCAATAAAGCATTAGGATTATTTTTTCTCAACCCATTTGAGGAAATGTGTTTGTGCCTTAAATTAAAAAAAAAAACAAAAACCCACAACCCAAACCAAAACCAAGAAAAAATATCCTGTGTTAAAACTACCTCCGTAGAGACTTTTCCCCCAGTCCATATGTCACACAGAGCTCCTGCACAGGGGCTGCAGCCAGGGGTACATTGGGAAGAGAAAGGGGTCACCTTGGAGAGCTTACCTCTCAATTTACAGCATCCCCAGTCCTACTATGCATTTCATTGCCAAAGTATGATATTTTATTATAAAAATATGACCAAAGTGTTCTGGGGGTCTTTTCATGTGACTGTTTTTTTGTCTCAGTCAGAAATACTTGGGACAGACTTTCAAGTTCCTCTCCCATAACCACTGCTGCCTTTTTACATGGAAGCTGATGAATTTTCCTCTCATTAGAAGACTCCAGCAGCTGTGGCTTAAAGAAAAACACCAAATACTGTGAGACTAACAATAAAACTCCCAGACCTGGCAGTGCTGCCCTACCCCCTTGGGCCATTTCCATTCCAAGTGGCTCCCCACTGAACCACACAACGCAGGGCCCCTTTCTAGTTTGGTAGCTACTGCTTCACTTGTTTCAAAATATGGTCACTTAAATTATTAGAAAAAGGAATGCAAAAAAAAAAGATTGCCAAAAGCACAACTTTCTAGAAAGCCAGTTCCCAAAATTTGTTAGGAAAAAGGACAAAGAATGAAATCCACAATTTACAGGCATCTGCCCTCAGAGCAGGACACCTCCCTTGCCTGGCATTAAGTCCCACTGTTTCAGATGAACGTCCCTGCTCCAGCCTTGCAGGTAAAGCAAGTTTACATTCTAAGGTGGGTGGAGAAGCCAAATTAAAGAGGGCAAAAAACATAAACAGAACCAGATGCACCTGAGAACAGAAACTGAAATTGCCTTAAAAGATAAAAGGATTAACCTCTTCTGACCAGTAGCTGTAAAACATGTAATGAATTTAGACATTTCTTTTCCAAAGGAAGAAAGCTATTTAATGAGATAAGTGTTATTAAGATATAGCAGAATAACTATAGTGTAAAAAGCTCCCCATTAGTTGAGTCTTAATTGCTCCTACAGTTGGTGAAGAAGCAGTAATTACTATACCAAGAAAAGATGTATATTTAGAGATTATTTGCTTTTATGCATGGAATGAGAATACTACCTTGATACTAAACCAAAATTTAGCCAGAACTATCCAGTGTCATCCCATTGGAACTGAACACTGGGAACTGTATAACTCCCTGTAAAAGGGAAAAAAGAAGTATTGATTACAGCAAAGGATGCAATTGGAGGTTATTCTGAAATAGGACTTCGATATTATAGTTATTTATTCCCTATGGTTTCACTGTTTGCCTGGTTTGTTTATAAATATTTACCAAGTATTTTCTTCATAAAATAATTATTTTTCTATGTGCACAGTAAAGAGAAGACATTACAGATCTGGCTGTGTGTTTTTCCACTCTAATCTGTGTGACAATATTTTAATTCAGTTTCAGCAACACGAGTCCTTACAGTTGAGCATCCTGAGCTTTCTTTGCCAGGCTATGCATGCAAACACTGACAGAAAACCAGGATCTCTGTTCCTGTGGCTGCCCATCCAACACAGATCCCACAGGGATCCCCAGTGCCTGTAGGAGAGCTGATGTTCTAGGGCAGTTTGGTGACATTATAGGGGATTACCAGCAACTGCAACATTTTCAACCCCTACGACCCCCAAAGTAATTCTTCATGGGGTATTTAAAGAGACACTTAAAAGGTGGCTTCTTAATAGATACACAAATTAAATCTGAATGCAAGCGCTGAGCCAGGAAAGGCTTCCCCCTGAAATGCTCCTGTGAGCAGCTCCACCAAAGTTAAGGATGAAGGTGTCCATCATTTCCATGCTAACGGTGCTTTTTTGCCAGATTCATGTGGCACAAGTGACTTCAAGTGATGAACAGCCTCCTGCTTAGGAGTCTGCAGGGCACAAGGCAGGCACAGCTCCTTTCTCCCTTGCAGACTTGCAAAGATGTAGGCAAGCTCCACAGACTCATCTCTCAGGCCTTTACCTCTCTCCACCAGGAGCCCAGAGCTTCCTTCACACATGTTACAAGGACATAAAGCTTTAACAGCATGCTCCTAACCAGTCCTGTCCCAAACAGTGTCCAGGTTCACCAATGCTAAAAAAGATAAAAGGAACATTTCTCCAGATCTATCATCAGCATCTGGCTGTGATCAGCAGCACCCACATGAAGCACAACCAATTTGGTGATATATGTATCCCCTCATTCTCTCATAAATCATGGCTATAAAACAAATAGTGCCAGGACAGCCAAGGTTAGAAACAACGAAAGACTTATAGGCCAGTTTTTATTTAATTTGATTGTATTTCAAGATAATGATACCCCTTTAACTACGGGAAACATGCTCCATCTGTTCTCCAGAGCCTCTAAGGGCTTGCAATTTCCTTCCATGTGCAATTCCAGATGTTACCCCGGACCCTGGCAGGCCCCTACGACCCAGGTTCCTTGTTCTCGCTCCCTCAGCAGCGCAGGGGAAGCCCAAAACAGCGCTGGGGGCTGCACCGAGCCCCGAGCACACAGAAAGACTTAAATGAGATTTCAACAGCACAGAGTGGCTTTTGCAAGTCCCTGTTCAGCGCAAGCAGGTGACATCAGCAGAATTCTGGCATTCCAAACACAAAGGACCAGGGTAGGGTCTACTAAATGCTGGAGCACCAAGCCCAGATTTACAGCACTCTGTTTTTCTTCAGCAACACGGCCCAAGGCTTTGCCCTAGGTGGAAATACATAAATACACTGTTTTTTGGTAACAGACACCACACAAGTAGTTGGCTTTTCTGTTGGTTCTGTTTGTTTGTTTGTTTTTAAACCTGCATATACTCTTATCAATAAAAACAAAACATTGGAGATCTCCTCTGAGATGCTTTATGAAAAAGCATGAATATATACATCTTAAACATCAATGTTTTTAATGTAGAATTTTCAATTCCTTCAATGAAAAAAAACCCCTCCTGTAATGTACAGAACTATGAATATTAAATCCTGGAAGATCATTCTATGATGATTAACAATCCCTTTCTATTGCTCAGGTAAACTTAAGGGAATAATATTCCAAAGAAACAGATAACTGCAGGGTTATTTGCAATTCTGTTTTTACAAAGTAAGAAGCTTCTCTAGCTATACTCAGCATCTAAACTGCCAGTCCAAACAGATTCTTTATATCGCTTTCAACTTCATATTCCTTGCATTAATCACACTTATTCCTTCATATTTATACAGGGTTTCTTTAACAGAATCACCATTAATAGCACAGCAGATCAAATATTATTCCAAATTTAAATAAAATCTGTTCATCATCATGGTCATTAGCTAATGGTTTTATCTTCCTTTGGGACCATAGTAAACATTAAAATTCAATTTATTTAACATTTATTTCTCATAAAACAAAAAAGAGCATCATTTTCTTGCTACAATAGCAAACTCTTGGGGGGTCACAAAACCCTTGAGAACCAGGTTTTAGAAAAAAGAAAAACAAAAAAACCCCACCACACTTTGAAGACTAATGACGTACTGAAGAAAGGATGCAAAGATACACAGGAGCTCTTACATGGGCCATGTGCTTAATCCTGCAGCTACTAATTTTCCTACTGCTGCAAAGCCTGGAAGGCTGGGGGTTTACAGCCTTTTTGAGTTGTACACTGAAAAATGGCTCCCAAGGGAGTGCAAAGCCCAGTAATTGTGGATTTAAACCTATTGATAATCGGTTTTCTTTTCTTAGATACCGTTCAAAGACTCCTTAAAAAAAAAACAAACAAACATGGATCCTCGAGGGTTCACAAACCCAAACCTGGACAGGCAACTGCAGGTGTACTCTGTGCACATCCAGTGCCACAGAACATCCAGAACACAGACACCAGCACACACAACAGTCCTGATGATGACCACAGCTTTGAAACAGCTGTGTGAAAACCTTTGTTCCCCCAGTGATATATTTGCATCGTTAATCAAGCCCTGATAAATGCATTCTTTTCACCTAAATTGATTTTCTTTTCAAAGCTCCCTTTGTCAGCTGATTTGCTAAGTGCTAGAGGACTGCACATCTCGCTGACTGGTGCTCCCCTGTGTATTCATTCTCTTCACAGGTTACTCTGCAGAACTACCATGATTTCACTGATTATTTTTCAGTAGGCACTTTGTTAAACTACTTATAAACATACTGACCTAATTGCTTTTAATTATTCCAGTGGAGCTTGCTTTTACAGTGGCTATTTGCTTCCACACCGAAGGAGAAATACTACTGTGAGGAGCATTGAAAAATCCATAGCCAGGGCTTCTCTCTGAAGCCTAAATCAATCAGAATTTTAATGCACACTGTAAATGTTTATGTGTTTGTGTATCTATTGTGCATGTATGCATGCATTATATAGGCCTCTTTTACATCTATACCCATCTGTATATCACATAAGCCAAATGGGGCTAAGAAGACTGCAAACCCATTTAATTCTCAGTTTCAGAGATAAAGTGTTTTCTTAACAGCTCTGTGAAGGATGCAAGCAAATTTGGTGTTTTCACTCTCATTCCTGGCACATGTTTAGAAAATTGTTTAAATCTTAGATATCCACCCAGCCTGTTCATAGTCACATATGTATTTCTGCATATTGCCTGTATTACCAGTGCTGCTGGAAATAGATAGAAGGCAGAGATACACAGAGAGCCAGTTACTCTGCATCTACCCTTTAGCAGACAAACCATCTTCAACTGCCATAAAACCTGCAGAATATCTCCCGTGAACATTGGGATGGGTTGGACTGTTAATCTAAGTGAATGGCTTTACAAGAAATATTTCACCAGCAAAGTGAAAAAGATGTGCAGCTCAAAAGGAAAATCCACGAGGGACAAAGACAGGAAGAGATGATATATAGAAGTCTGTCCCACACACACTCCAGGGTTAGCAGCAAGGCAAACTCTCAGTATATTTTGAACTACCTGTTAAGAACTTTTTTTCCTCTTGGTTGGCATTTTTAAACCGAAATATTAAAAAAATGTGTGTGTGGGGAGAGGTAGAAAAGTAAAACAAGCAGAAAAGTGAAAATTAGAGCAGATGGTAGAGGCACCACATAACTTTCTCCTAACTTCTCATTTTGCTCTCCAAGGACTGCACAGTACACACAAGACCACAGGATCTAAAGAGGAAATACCTATGCTGATAACAGCTTGCTGCCTAGAAGATAGCAATATGCTGAAAGCAAGCCTTAAGCTTCCTTCAGATTTGATATTCAAATACCAAAGGAAAATTGGTATTATCCACAAATAGAAATAAGCTCACTTTTGAGAATCTTTTTCAGCCAGAGTTTTGTGAAATGAGCAGCTTGTGTGTTATTCTTAACATTCAGTTTAATATTTTTCAGCAAGGAAAACAAAAAAAAAAAGGCAATATGTAGCACTTAAAAACAAACAAATCACAACAAAATAACACCCACAAGATGTCTGTGAAACTGTCCCTCCTGGTATGGAATAAGATAAGGTTGGAACAACCTGCTAATTAAGTTTTGCAAATCTTTTTCAAAAACGTTTTACAAAATTGTCTGCTTGCAGCAAAGCAAATTCTTATCTTGACAATTACTAAAACATTTTCATAGCGTTTCGATTTTTAAATAACACTTTTCCGGTAAGAATCTCCTATGAAAGTTGCAAATAAATATTTCAGCACAAGACAGTATTAACAACTTGACTATTCCATCAGTTACTGTGCCACTGCCTGTGGTTGGATTATCCCTGGTATATAACTTGACATCTTTGAAGAAATTTCCCAAAATTCAACCAATGTCATCCCACATAACTGTTGTTCAGATGACGAGCAAGTCCTGTCAAAAGGGTTTTCACTGCTGGTACACACTGAGAGTTTGGATCCCATCACAGAGTTAGACAGCTCTGTTCAAAGATTACAGATGAAGGCTCCTAACTTCAAAAAACTGTAGTGGTGGGACTTTTTGGCAAGTCAGCTTCCAAAAGTTTTCCAGAATACTCAGACTGGGCACTGAGCATAGCCTGACCGCAATCCACTCACTCACAGTGCAATCCCACTACACTGGAAACATCCTCCAAAGCAGTTCTTCATGGGAGGTCTTAGCTTCAGTCCTCAATTCTCGTGTCTGACATGATGCAAGAACACCTGAATAGAAAACGGTTCCCCCTCATCAGCACTCAGGCTGCAGGAGCATAATTCATATTTAAGATGCAAAACGTGCTCTCTCATTAGTGCATCTTTTGGGTCTTAAGCCTTTGGTAACGGCTGTTACTGTTCTCCTGATCACTGCCCAGCACTGTAATATATAGTGATCCTTCAGGTTTGAGGAAAGCTATGTGCCAGTCAGGTTTATGAAACCTATAAAACTTTTACTGTGCTCGTAGCATAACCAAGAAGAAAGGAAAAAAAAAAGTTATCTGTAAATTTAATTATTCCTGGCTTTTCTTCTTGGAGACACCTCTCCAGGGCACAGTCTAAGACTACTGAATACCACTCAGCTTCCTGGATCAAGGTGATGCAAGTTTTTTTAAAACCTCAGTGGCAATTCTTAGAACAATTTCCTTCTGTACATGAGCCTTTCCTAAACAAAGTGCTGTTATTCCCTGGCTTCGGCATGAACAGGCAGGCGGAAGAAAAGCCAACAAATTCTGCAGGGCTGCTTTGCCATGGCTGGCTCTCATCACCATCCACTGCCCCCACTGGCCACTGGAAGACAGTGACTGATGCCTTATTCAGGAATTTCTTGCAACCCTTCTTCTAAAGGGGGAACAGATGGCTGCCTTTGACTACAATATTTCCACCCTGCTACCAAAACCACCTCCTCCTGATCTGCAAATAGAAACGTGGGATTGCTGAATCCCTCTATCCCACACTGTACCATTCACTTGGAACTTCTTCCTTCCATTTTAAATGTTACTTTATTTTCATCAGAAGACAAAGGTCTCAGGATTTGCCATGGATACACAGAAGGTAGTCTGTGGGCTTTGTTCACATACAGAGTTTATTTGCTTAAAAAGGCCAGTCTAAAGAGGACTCCAACAGATCCGATTCAAACTAGTCTACTCTGCTGAGTATTTTCAGCTAAAATAAAAATTTGATCACTTTGATCAGCCTTTAAATTATATAATTTATTTTTCTGTTTTGGAAAAACACTTATTTTTACAGTGGAGCTATGTTTTGGAATGGAATTAAGAACAGTCTTGAAAGAAATGTTTAGTTCAGCTGAAAAATTTTCGGTTTGTTTTACATTTCAGCATGAATAAATGCTGTTCTTCTTTCAGGACCTATCTAATGCTTTCCCCATCTCCAGCCTCCTCTCCTTTATTCTGCTGTTTGGCCACTGTCTCAAAATATGAACTCTGACAACTACACAGGGAGGATATAATCCCAGTTTAAAAATTTAGTCTAAAGACAGATACGAGATTAGGGATCTTCATTCAAAAAACAACCCAACAGGCATTATGAGGAAGTTGCACAGCTTTGCTACACGGATTACAGTGGATTCATTTTAAACAGCCTTAGTATCTAAAAAAAAGGAAAAAAAAATCCCAGGGAAAACATCTATTAGAGTCAGGGATTATGGAGGGAAAGCAGAGTAGGAGACCACACATGTGTTGTACTCTCAGGATGCAGCTGACACGGTCCTGGCCTCATGGGCTGCACTTCTTCCCATGGACCACACCACAGCCTCCTCCTATCAGTTACTAAAGAGACAGAGCATTTTCCCCTCATCCCAAAATATGAGTCCCAGCACCAAGAATGTACAGGTTTCTACTATGACAACTCAAAATCAGTGAGGATATCAAGCAACACACAAATTAACAGCTCAACAGTAATTAACAAGTGCAAAACTGCCACCAGCTGCGAAGTTCTCTGTATGCTGGCTTATGGTGAAGCATAAATCATGGTTTCCAACAAAAAAAGCCCCCACAAAACAACCTGAAAGAAATTATTCTGGCACACTGTCTTTCTGTTCCTCACCAACACAACCAATAGTTTGATTTCATTTCCTTAGAAATAATCACCAGGCTATTTAAATATTAACTGGAGAAGAACATTAACACACTGTTGGGGAAACTAGACGAAACTGCTGCCACACCCACTTAAGCTTCCTGTCCTTAAACAATCTCTATCAGACCCAAATCAGGATTCTGAATTCTCAGAAATATACTCAGAGGGCAGTGAAATAACCTAGGGCAGCTAATCTAACATGTGGGCAATGTCAGAAGAGGCGGCCCCATTTCTCCCTCCTCCCACTCCCTGGACACACACCAACGACAGAACCCCCCTACTTGTCTCCTGCCCTTCCCATTTCACAGAGGCATCAACATTCCCTAGTAACGGGGAGGATTTCTGACATTTTATTGCATCAAGAGTCTCATCATGTGAAATCCTTTTACAACATCAGATTCTGATTCTCACATAAGCTCCTAAGGTATTTTCGCAGATTAATTGAAACCGAATAAATTTCCTTGACATTTTGAGCCCAGGTAATTCATGTGGCAGTTTGCCATCACAGCCGAGCCAGCAGAGCACCACTGAGCTTCCCACCAACAGTCAGCCAAGGTCTCCAGCCTGGCTGAAGATTCCTATTTAAGATTCCCCAAACAGGGAGGGGCTGCAAGAGCACGACTGCTCTTAAGGCAGCAGTGATGGTGATGTCCTTCTCCTTAAAGGAAAAAGAAAGAAAAAGGCCGAGGTGCAGGATCAGCAAGGGCAGACTGCACAGCTGGTAGACAACTAGGAAGAGAGCCAGAAGACAAAGGGAGCCTTTCAAAGCTGGGAAGGAGCACCTGGAAATGTGACACTATGAAGGGTAATTCCAGAAGAGAGGTCTGATGAGATGAGGTTTGTTTTGGGGGGGAAAGAGGCACTGTCAAGAATAGGAGAGATGCTGAAGTTCAGGAGGAATTAATCTGTGAACCTACAGGGATTCTCCTCTGCTCTTGGAGTTATACAGGGTGAAACAAAACACACCCAAGACCTGCTTTTGCCTCCATGTTCTATTCCCAAACAAAATGCTTAAGAGAGCCAAGGAGGTTTTGCCATTCCTTTGGGAGCTGCATTATCATCTGAGCTTTCCACTCTTCCTGCTTATTCTCCAGTGTTGACTGTCTCACTCTTATTAGTGCTTATATTTCCAGTCTCACATAGGTAGCACAGTACTGTGACTTTGAAGACGGGTGATAAGGCCCTTTTTCACAACATGAATGCCATGAGGAATTCTCCCCGAGAAGCTTCTGAGATGAATTCTCCATGGGCCAAAGGAAAAAATATTACTTGACAACAGTGCAGCCTGTGTTTGCACATGTTGTTAGGAAAAGGGAAAGAAATGCCCATCCAGAAACAATAACTGCTCATGCCCACAGTACCAGCACATACTGGTATGAACAACTGCTGCCGCCCCCAGGGGCAGGTTCACTGCACAGGAAAAGCACACCATCCAATGTGTCAGGATGGCACTTCACATTTCAGAGGTTCAAAGGCTCACATAAAACATCCCTATAAATTCACACAACCAGTCCCTTTGATAGCTAGGGGTTTTTTTTCCTCATCGAAGATCATTTGTGACGTATTTTCAATGTCCTAGGAGACCAAAGAGCACAGCAAAATGTAGTGTTAAGGCTCCAACCTTCAAAAAGCCTCGTAGCCTTAGTGCTGGAAAGCAAATACACCCCAAGCTTGTACTTGTACATACCTGTATGCTTGGACAAGTTACCAGAACAACTATTATCACCTTCCAAAAAGGGCTCCACATGCAGGAGAAGAGGGAGAGGTGGGGACAGGAGTGCTGAAGTTTGTTTCGGTGACTCCACCTTGTTCATCAGACATATTCAAGCCAGCATATCTTTCTCTCCCGAGTGAAATCTGTTTCTACAATTTTGCCAAAACTTTCATATATGGCAGTGGCCAGCTGGCTGCTTGGAGAGCCATGTGTCAGCGGTCCTGGCGAATGCTTAATGTGTGATATGGATCTGCGCAAACTGCAAGCACTTGGTTTGCAAACATTCCTGTTTTATGCATTTAGAAAGCAGCTAGCAAAAAGAGAAGCTTCTGAAACAAAGTCACACAACATGGCAGACAGCTTATATATTTAGGCAATTCCTCAGTATACAAATGTATCATGGTAACTCATCCCTTCTCCCTGACATGCTCTGTCCCCAGGTCAACCTCTGGCTGTAGGTCAACCTGCTCTGTCTCTTCCTGCAAAACACCATCACCACCTCCTCCACTGCCACCTTTGTTTCTATAGAGGCAGGCATTCAACACCATCAAGGTTTATCCAACAAGACAAGATGGGGGAAACCTGTGCACCCTTTTCCCAGCCCTGCTGCATGGGCTGGATCCCAGGAGAGGCAATGCCAGCAGATGTGACCGCAGGGGAGGTTCCTCCCATACCCCAGCTGACAACACAGTGGCTCCTGGGCTGCTGCAAGAGATCTGTCTGATGAAGGAGACATTCACCCATGCAGGGTTCAGCAAGTCAGCCCACACAGCTGTGGGAATCCAAGGGGGAAACTGTAAAGCAAGACAGAGGCATGCTTTGAACCACTGTATTTTTGGGCTACATATTCTGACCATACCATCCCCAGAGATGTGAGAAACAAATCATGTGGCTTTTACAGAAAGAGCAGCAGAAGCTGGCTATATTGAATGAGGCCTGTGGCTACATTATCCATGTATATAAAAAATGCTTGTGAAGTTTAAGGCAAGCCATCTATTTAGGGATTTGTTAATGCATTATCCCATGTGGTTTGTAGGCCTGTGTACAAGAATATATATGGCTTATTGACTAACGTCAGGGAAAATAGACTTCCCACCCTAGATTAAGTTTATCACAATCTCTGCAATCAGCCCAGTGAGCAAAAGCATGGGTGATAGATGAGCCTGCCACGGTCTCCCGAATGCCAGCAGATACCAGCTGACAAGGCACAGGGGGAAGGTAATTCCAAGCTAAGGCTGCTTGAGCGAACAAACCCTCCTCCTAACATGCAACAAACAGGCCTCCCATTGATTTCCTCCATTCTGACAGCTCTTGGCCCCAAAAGCAGTCTCCTCAGCCAAGCCCCAAACTAGAGACCATCACAGATCAATATCAGTACCATGTCTTGTCCCTAGAGATCAAGGGGAAGCCAGGCTTGTCTCCACCCCACTGCCAGGACAGGCTCTGCACAGCTGCAAACAGCTGCTTCTGCACTTCTGCCCAGCCATCATGTCTGGAGGCTAAGGGTTTACAGTCTGAGATGAATTTGGCAGATGTCTTTACTAGAAGCAGTCAAGAGGAGCTGGAGTGGGATAAAGTTTCTCTCTCTCCTCACAACTTGAATCAATTGATTAAAATGATTAAAATTCTGAATCAAGATATTTCAATGCTTCAGGTCAAAATCGTGTATCAATTACAAAAGCATAAGAAAACCACAATGCAAAAGTGAAGTCAGAAGCTTGTCCCAAACACTGCAGCTCCAAATCAAAGATTCCACAATCTGTACACCACAGTGGTGCTCATGTCTTCTCCTCAATATTTGCAAAACAAGAATTCTGATGATACTTCCAGTGAAATTCATAGTTGTTTCCAAATCCACCATAAAAATCAAGTAAAATCTAAAACATAAGAACCTAACAGTAACTGTAAGGACACAGGTAAGTAGTTCATATAAATTCAACTGTCTAGAGAAGGAAACAGAACACTGTAATAGACATTGAGTCAAAATTAATCTTGATTTAAACAGGAAACTAACATGGGTTAGCAAGTAGGATGAAATGCTGGTGTCCTCCGGGTTATCATTAAGTACTCACTGCAAAGAATCTGCTCTTCCTCAAACTACAATAAAGGATTCCTTTTTCTTTCATTACTTTGCCTGAAAGCTTCTTAGGAGCACCAGCAGTTTGTAAAGATGAAAAACGTGTTTAATCAGTAATTGCAATGGGCTTAGGAACTGCTAATAAATACACAAGGAAGCTTGGAGGGGGAACACTCACTCATCCAAAGCCATTGGTGCCACAAAAGTCAATTCCATACGTAGTTGTCAGCCACACGACCAAATTTGTCCCAAATAATTATCAAACAGAAAATGCAACTGGTTCAAATTTTTAAAACATCCAGCTACAAATGCAGACTTGCAAGGCAAGAGTGCCTAGTGCCATGGTGGGATTTAAGTCTCAAATGTAAACATTTCATTGTTCTCACACAAATTTTTAGCCAACACTGCTACAAAAGCCAACCTGATAAACACATTCAGCACTAAATCCAGCTGTTGTCTCGTGAGGAGCTGTAATTCATTATGTTTATGAGTTGTACCTATTATGTGACATTCTCAAAGCTGAAAAGTGGAAGTACATACAGAAAACCCAAAAGGCAGCTCCTGCAGATTAAAAATGACATTCAGCAACACAGAAGATGGGTCATTAGAACTGTGAAAAATACAGGAACGAGCTACATAATAAAATGGATCAACAGCGGTGACAGAGGCAGTGGGATTACAGCTGTCTGCTCAGGCTATGCTACTACATCTGGTTACTGTTATGTGCCCCATGGAAGGAGAAAGGAAGAAAAAAGTCTACATCTGATATGACTGCTTTGCCTGTTTAAGATTCAAAAGCTCCACTGAAAGCTCTCACAAAGCTGAAGGGAGCATGATGTATACAAAAAGCTACAGGCCTTTTACAGTCCATTTTGAGCAGAATGGACATCAGTGCTACCTGCCCTTGGAGAATAGTGTTGCCTATTTTATTTACATTTACTCTACATTATGCTTTTAGAGTAACTTACCAATCCAGCCAATCAATTCAAACTATTTTGCAAGCATTTCAAGTAATTTCTTAGCTCACCCCGTAGGCACTTGCTTCTATGTAATTACAGTCATTTTTCTGCAGAGATTTTCTTCATTCAAGTGGCTTTGCCAAGCAACGAGAAACAAAAGAATAACCATGCCTAAAAATAGATAGAAAAATGTAGGAATCCCACAACTATATTGAACAGGGTCATCAGGAAGAGAGCAGGAGATAAATGTGTCTCTCCATGTCCTTCATGTCTTTGCTGACAGTCCAAAAACAGTTTAACGTTTGATAGCTATGGCTCCATATTATAGCTTAAAATTGGTTAAAAAAAATAATCTATCTTTAAAGTCAGCATTTTCAACTCTTCTGGGGAGACCAGAAATAATCTGGCTCGTTGGTGCTTTTTATCGCCTTTCTGTTGCAGAAGAAATTCTAACTATTTCTTTTAAATAAAAAAGAACATAAAAGTGCCCCACACAGGAAATTATTATAATTGTGCTGATCAACTCTCAACCAAGTGTAATTTCTTTCCTTCATTTTAGCAGATAAGGTGGCATTTGACTTGAATTAATCTGCCTGTTGAGAGGGACACTGCTCCAGACCTGCTGCTCTCACACCTGACCAAGACACTGAAGTACAAAGCCATGGACTTTAACAATGTAAGCCCCAAAAAAGGGGACTCAGGAAAAAGCTGCAAGTCTTGAATCCCAACTATCTCCCAATGGAAACAAAAGATTCAATGTGAACTCCCAGCTGATCCATGACAATTTCCAGTCCAATGTTTTTCTTAAAAGTAAGAGGCACCATTTCCTCACTGGCAGCTCCCCTCTCTTTACTACTTCTATATTTTTTTTGAGACTGACCTAGTCAAAACCTTGTCAGCTAATAAGAACACCAAGTATCACACAGCACCAGCTTTGTCACCAGTTTTAGGGCTGCCTTAACATAAAAGCAATCAGAGCACTTCTTAAAACTGAATATCCTCTCCCCACTCTACATGTTGACGTGGCCACTAAATCCCACTGGGTAATCTCCAGAATCCATCTGTTCCTTTTCATTCTCATCCCAAGAAGCCTCCCATAGCCCCTGATTATTTCTCAACTTGTCTAAAGAAATATCCTGTCTTCTGGCTTCCCAGACACTTGCTTCACCCCCTTCTCCCCAGAGGTTTGCTGAAAAGGGCAGCTGCAAAGATTATCCACTCCAAAGTCGTGCCCAGGCTCTTTTCAAATCCCTAGAAGAAGAAGACATTTTCTATAACAGGGAAAATGTTTAACAGAGGAGGACAAGTGTCTTTCAAAAATCAGTTTCTTACCATTTTCATCTTCAGAGCAAGATCCAGCTACAGACATCTTTTAAGCAATCCCCTCTTAAAACATGATTGCTTAAGAGAATTAGGAATTAGAATCCTACACTGACCACATCTAGAGTCTCCACCAGTATGATGGACTGTGCCTGGGCCAGGTAAAGCACTGCCTTACACAGCAACATGCATTAACAGGCACCAGGAGCATTCACCAAAGGTCATCACCAAACAGCAGATGTAAGCATAAAAACAGTGACATTTTCCTAATGACCACAAAGCAGCTAAAATTACAGGAATGCATATCTTCTCCTTTTTCAGGTCAATCCAGCCAGCATGTCTGTGCATTTAATGTATCAAACACAGCTGCACAAAACACCCTGAACTCCTCTCATTTAAACTCGAGGGCTGTTAGAAATGGTGGAGGAAAAACACACCTCTCTATTACTTGTGTTGTTGCATAAAATCAAAACATGAACCAAAGCCACAGAGGCCTCAAGACTTAATTGTGCAGTTGTATTTTGTTATTGCTCTATTTGTAACTCGAAGCCCCCCTGGGATTACAGCTCTCGTATTCTTTATAGGTTCCCACCAGCCCTCTACGTGCTCCCTCACCAGTCAAAGGTACCAGGAATGCAAACAGCAAACAGTAGTCCACAGCAGGTTTTATTGTTTCCCTACAATTTCAATGTTACTGCTGCTCAGGGTTAACTCCTAGATTTATAGGGATGCCAAAGGGTTAACTTCGCTTGAAATCTCCCTATTTATCGCCATTCGTTTCAAATAAAGCAAGTCCTGCAGGAATTTATGATGCCTGAATCTGACAGTCACTGACTGGCTCACAAATCTTTCCTTCTGTTTTCAAAATAGTTTTGTGTTAATCTCTCAGGTCACTATCAAAGACAGTTTAGCATCTAATTTATCACCTTTTGGGCAGAGATCCATGCTGAAAAATTCATATCCAAACTGTAATTTAGTTCAGTTAATGGTCTTTTCTCAGAGGAACTGGACAATTAAAAACATATGGAAATGGAATAAGCTATTCACTTTTCTACTAAATGTTTGCTCTGTGTCTTGGGAAATAAATTTAGGATGAACAAGCTGAATTCAGTGAATGGATTAAAAGAGAGGAATGGACTGCTGTTATAAATCAGTTGTCCTTCTTTCCCATGCCACAGAGCAGTTTTGGGTTTCTGTTTGTTTGTTTTTTTAACAGAACATCTTGTCCAATGAAAAAAAACCTTCAAGAAACTGCAGGTTTACACAGAATTAGTGTGTTGGGGGGGTTTGTGTTTGTCTGGTTTTGTGTTTTGTTTTTTTTTTAAAGGGGGAATCTCTGTACACATTGTAAGCACTTGACATATTCAGGCACATAGATAAAGTAATCGGAAATGTCAGGTTACACGAGAAAAGCATAAAGGCAAAACCAGTTTAAAATGTGTACATCAGTGTACACTGGCTTTCATTACAGCAGCAATCAATCACAGATTTTTTGGTAGAACTATGACATCCTATTATGTCTGGAAAATACCATGGTAGAGTTGACACCTTTACAGAAACACGAACCTCAGAAACATACATGGCATTTTAGCAATGTTTCCTTCTCTTTTTTTTTCCTGCCTGAGAAGTGCCAATGTCTGTGTAACAACTCACAAGTGACACAAGCCCCTGCTACACACCCTGCTGAACGTCTCCCATGGGCTTCACTGGGTGGTGGATGAGAACGGAAAGAGAATATCAATGCCACTGACATTCCAGGAAAAATAATTTGTGGAATTCAGTTTGAATTTGTTTGTTCATTTTCCACCTCAAAGTAAGGTATCAAATTTAATACTAGTCTCCCTCCCAACATTAGGTGCATCCCAAAGTGGTAATGTTTCCACTATGTCCTGAAGTCATGCTGGGTCACACACCTGCTCCCTGCCTGGGGACACACCAGCTCTAGGTCACCACGTCTGTGCTTTGCCAGCTTCTTTAGCAATTAAGCCCACTGAGCACAGGTCTCTGCACCAGCTGTAGGAGGCAGACCCAAGGACCTCCCCAGTGAGGAGCACCAGCTGACAGCAGCAGCTCTGAGGTTACACCTTGGTACGACTGACTGTAGTCACCACTACAACAAAAAGAATCTGGAAAAAAAAAAGGATGGGATCATACTGTGTTGCTTCTAACACTGCTTTGACCAAAACAAGGGACAAATTGGTGGCTTCCAGAACTAAAGTGACTGCAGGTGTGCATCCTGAGCTAAAGCTCTAACACTTCTGGGACACAGCTATGGCAGGCCAATGGGAACACACCAGTGCATGGATTGCACTGCATTTTTCAATTAAAAACAGAAAATGTAGCCCTTAGCAACAACAGGATAAAAATAAATAATAAAAAAGCCCACACAGGAAGACAGTGGAAGCTACACCCTTGAAATGCCTTTTGATGTTAATGCACTGCAATGAGTCTTAGTGTAATCTGCTTCATGAAATACTGAAAGTAAATAAAAACCAGGAACACAAGCTTATCGACCCCTCCACCTTTCAAGACTACCTAATACCTCCAGTATTCCTTCCCACTATATATGTTTTTTTTTTTAATTTTAGCCAGTACCAAAAGGCCCTCAAAGTACCCTTTTCCATTCTCCTCTTCAAAGAAGAATTGCTGATAAGATCAATTAAGTGAGATGAGAAACAAAACCCAGGCTGTTGGTTCAGTATGTCCTCTGCTTACTGTATATTTCATAAAGACCAAACGTTTGATGTTAATTTTCTGTGATGCATTTTCCAATAATCCGTGAGTATGAGCTTGAGCACTGACGGAGAGAAGCGTTGTATTTCACAGCCACACAGGAGCAGACAGTTTTAGGATCATTTATTTAATTATGCAAATGCTACTCTTGTGACAACAAGAGACAGACTCGAGCTGAAGCCACACATGGGATAATAAAGTTCATATCCAACTGAAGATTCATTACCTGCTGCATCAACTCCAACTACTACCACATTATTATGGCTTACACTACTGTTTAGTTAAAGTTGAGATAACGTTTCCAATCTAAACCTTCATTTTTAGGGCAGTTAAAAGTAAGTGTTAATTTTGTATGTTTTCTTTAATTGGCTATTCTACGAGAGACTCTGCATGTACAAATTAAAAACAAAACCCAACCACTGCTCTGAAGCTAATCACCGCTGAATAAACAAAGAGGCTTTTTAATCAACCTAAACTTCACTTCTTTCCTGCATTTTACAGCAACGTATACCCAGAAGACACGCAGTGTTTTCTCCAGCTCTCAACAATAGGTATATTAAAAGCAGCCACAAAGCACCACCTCAGCAGAAGACTCCTGCATCCCCTGGTACACACACGATGTAACCAGCACCACACCAACCAGACTCTCCTTGGCCAAGACACTGACGAGCAGGGAAGAGAGCAGCAGGTGCTAAATTCATTTTCCAGCTACTGTTCATTCAATCCAACAAACCTGCTACCACCCTTCCTGGCGCTGTGCCGCACTCAGGAGGGCAGGAAAGGCTGTGCTACAGGAATGCTGCTCCTTGGTCCTGCCTGCTCCTCTCAAGGCCTTGTTCTGACTCAAACACAAAGCAAATATTCACACTGGGAAAACTTTCTTTCAGCTCCACAGGGTTGCCAGCAGTGATGAAATAAACCACAAGACACCAAGACATAGGGGCAGAAGAGACTAAGGGTGAGACTCACCCATATGATGGAGACATCCTAAGCAGTGACTGCTGCTAAAAGGGCTGGACCTTCCTCTCTTATGCACCTACTGTCCCTCCTTTGCTCTGGCTGATCCCATAGGGGCCTGAAACTACTTTTTTTTTTTTTTTTGTCTGAGGAGAATTCTTTCTAAAGACACAACAAGGGTTTCAGACGAGCAGAGCCACCACAGCCCCAGGAGAGGCAGCAGCACGTGGCTGGGGCAGAGGACAGAACTGTGCTTTCCAGGGATGGCTGAAGCCTGAGTTGGCTCAGGTGCACCACAATACTGTGACTCTAAGGTAATAATATTTTAAAATGTTCCTGCTGAACAAAAAAGCTTTTGCATGTAATGGAGCATTCCTTTGCAACTGATGGATCAACAGAGGGTAGGAGGCATGTTTCAGCCACACTTGGGTGTTTAAGACTTAAAAGCTAATGCACTTCAGGTACCACATATACCATGAGACTGGGCAAGAAAACAAGTCCAACTTCTGCAGCAAAATTAATTTGTCCATATTAACCAGCTATTTCAGGCCATAAATCTTGAGCTGCTTAAATTATAAAGATTGGGGGGTATTCTAACATGTAAACTTGGTGCCTCTTTAATTAGAGTAATAAAATACTGCTTTTTAATATGTCACAGTATATAAGTGTCATGCATAAATACTTACACTTGGCTTTTCTTTTTTAATAGAAGAATTTTATTATCAAAGTGGTTTTGGTAATATGCAGCTATTGCATGCCAAACACTGTGCATGAAATACCTTCTTGGATAGAAGATTAATGTGCTTACTGTTATTCTTTGCACAAATTTCTTTAATGTCACCAAGGAATAAGGAAAAGACTTAAATACAAAGCACCACAAAAATCTATCCCAGTCTACATCTTTCAGGACTGAGAAAATGTTATTATACTCATGCATGTTTAGATACACAGTCAGATCTAAGGTACATAAATAAGAACCTTTCAACAAGATGAACGACATACAGAGCACACATCTGATCTCCCTGCTTGAAAAATGCTCTCACTACTGAACTCCCTTCCCAGCTTGCTGTGAGTGCTCCTGGCCCTGCACAGCTGTATTCAACCCAGCACAACGGCTGCTCGGGATGCAAGAGCCTGATTTCACAAAATCCGAAGGTAAGCAGATCCAAATCTCACCAGAGCTAATGGATTTGGCTCTTATCTCCCTTTGCTAAAGCATCCTGAGTGCCAAGAGACTTATCTAAGCATTAGGAACCAATATTAGTATTATAATGTAATATTCATGTATTATTCTCTTGTCAGTCTTTTAGCTTATATACAACATTTCAGCATAGGCAGTTGCTCATATATGGCTTTCCATCTACCTTATTACAGCTTTTATACTGAATACAAGCAAAAATATCTGAATGCCTTTGCTACATCATCTGCTGAAGTTTGATGAAGAAAAGAGTTATTTTTAACCTGGGACAGTTCCCAAATCAGGTCATTGTGTAGCTCAGAAACTGGCACAAGAGGAGTGCATGTGGCTGGGGGAGGAGAGGTAAAAACCATTTGTACCCAATTTGTCACCAATAAATACAACCAAAACACCATGTTCTAGAGCAAAGAGACACCACAGACCCAGCACAGACAGCTAATGGTACAGACACACATCTAGTTGGGACTTCAAATGCACCTCCATAGCTCAGGTGCTGTTGTTTCCAGCTAGTCCATGGGATTTAAATGCCTCAGTAATCTGGGTGCTTTGTGAATCCCCCTACACACCTTACTGCACCTTGTTCAAGCTTGGCTTTTGTTGACTTTCTAAGTCTGAGCAAAAGGTCAACAGTAAATTCACAGCATAACATGTGGCTTCCCAAGCCTATGATGGGAAGCTTAGCCCAGGCCAGCAGGGCCACACCAAACTTCACCAGCCACAGAGCTCACATCACGGCACCAGCATTTTAATTTGTCTGCCACACAAAAAGAAAAATGCTTAGAAAGTTTTACATATGAACAGACAAGAAGATGAAGCACCTCAGGACCCTCTCAAGACTGGAGGCTTCCCATACATCTTCAGATGAAAGCACAGCTTGCAAGCAAGGGCTGAGCAGGAGCATCCCTCAGTCAGTGCCAGCACAGCACAGCAGACCTGCGAGGCTGGGGGAAGCCACGGGAAGCGCAGGCGGCTGCACACTCATCGCTTAAACACTATTTCATCCCAAGGTTCCAAAATGATAATAGACTTTATTCTAATTGGATTGTCTGCAATGAGCCAATTTAAGTGCTAAATGCTGCAAATTATTCAGCATGACATAGCAATGCAATGATCTGAGCCACTGCAGGGCAGGAGGCTTCTTGAGAGCTACAGTTCCTGAAGCATAATAAGGAGACACAAGTCTTGCTTGGCATGTCTCCACCAACCAAATTCATATTGTTTCCACAGCTGCAGTTTGCCCACTGAGCATTAACTAATGCTCTGACCTAGAACACAACCACTGTCAGCCAGCACACCTGATTAGGAGATGATTTTTCTGAACGCACCTTTAAAGTCCGTATCACTCTAATTGCTGGCTTTCAAAGAGACTAAGTACCTTCGGCACCCTACCTACACTACACAGGGCTGTGAAATATTGATCTAACCACAAGCTTTAAAATATTTAACCAACTTGAGTCTGTACCTCCATCGTCAGAGTAAGAATGTCACATCTATTCACAGAGATTTAAGGGACAGGAAGAGACAGATATTTAAAGCTTTAGATTTTGTTCTGGTGCATTTGCAGCAGCAGGAATTACGAGTGCAAATGAAGGACTCCTGTGTTACCGCTTAGCCTGACGCACAGCACACAGTCCAAAAGGCAGTTATTTTTAGTAATTGTGTGTAAAGTGGTTTTCTACATATATTTGACTGTAAAATGTATTCTCTTGTTATTAGCAAGGAAGAGAAAGCAAAGCCCAGGGTTCTCTTCTGATCTGAAATCTCAGATGACACCAAGAAGTCGCAAAATGGAAAGAAAGAACTAATCCATGCATTATATTCCTAACTTTTAACACAACACTATTATTCTCCTGCACAGTCACCACAAGAGGCTGTCCAGAATTTCCCTGAAACTTGAGAGTTTTAGAGAACTTGAGGGTAGTTCCAATTAAAGTCCAGACTCAAACAGCAATGCCTACGTTGTTGCACTTACAAGGTATGAAGTTCTACAGCTTGGTTCTGGTCACCAAACTGACCCTGAAACACTGCAGTCCCATAGAGCTGGAGAGAGAAAAGTCTCAGAATACAGGACATCTTGCCTCTCAGCTGGGCATGCATCTCCTTCAAAACAGTTTAGCAGCACTCATCCTTAGTGGAAATCAACTGCTCAGCTCTGCAAGAACGCTTGTATCCAAGTTATCTGTCCCCACTGATATAAAAATGATGGATTTTAATACCGCCTGTCCAATATCATGCCTGCTTGTCAGCGTGATGGTACGTAGTTAAATCACCAACATGTAATATGAATACATCATCTGATTTACTGAACAGAAATATTTATTAAAAACTTCTGCCCTAACTTGACTTTGCTTCTTGGCTTCTGGATTTATTAGAATTAACTCCAGTAGACGAGCAGTTTACTGTATTTTATTTTCCCACATATTTTCTAATCCACAGAGGCACAGGAACATTAATTCAGGAATTGGCTGCAATTATTTTTTGCTATTCAGCTAGGGGCAGTAAATGCAAACTGAATTGGCTGCAGTTCAATGTCATTGCATAAGATTTGCTCTATTGTTCCCTTAGATACAGATGTTAGGGTACAGAATGCTAAATCAAAGTAGGGGCAGTGTCATCCCTATGCACTTTCTAATGGGTTCCCAGTAGGTTCAGTTTTCTTGCTGAAAATTAATTTCCTCTTACCTAAAAACAATCATAGAATTACAGAATTAAGACCACTTCCTTCCATCACCAAAATTTATAAAAAGGAAAGAATGCCTCAGCTGTTCATTTTTCATACAAAGCTCAGAGTGCATTACAAATCGAGGACTGCAAGCTTCAAGCACTCACCTTAATCATGAAAGCAGTGAAAATAAGATAAATAAGAAATGTGACATTACTATTTAAACAATGATTCTTTCTCTTGTGAATGCCAATTCCTTTCATGCTGAAAGCACTAGAGAGGCTTGAAAAACGTGTGCGTTAATCAGGATTTCAGCACAATCCTTCAGGTCCTCAAACCAATCATCAAGAAATTCTCTTGCTCTTTGGAAACGCTGAGGGCAACAAAAAATAAGTGGAGGCAGCCTCTCCTTTTCTGCTGTGTTTGTTCAAGATCATTGTTTTCAGTTTTAGAAGAAATGCAGATAATACACTTTAACTGCTGCCTTTTTTTTTTTTCCTTTTTTTTTGTGGGGAGGGGAGAGGTGGGGTGGAAAGGGAGGTAGATTACCTGCAGATTGATATTATTGCTGTTTATCACACAAATGCCACTTCTTTAAGGAGCAAGTTGTATGGGACAGCGCAGGGATTGAACAGATATAGGTCCTCACTGCTACAGATGGAACCACAACTGAAAATACTGATTATCTTCCCAAACAGAGCTCCTCTGTAGCTGCAGTAGCCTGAAGAGGGACATTAACAAAACACCCCTGGGGGCAGCCAGCCATCTCTTACTCATTTCTGTTTGCTCGTTTTAAAAGCTGGGGAAAAATTAAAGGAGGAAATGATGAGATTAAAAAAACCAAAAGGCTTTCATTGCTTGCCCCTCCCCACAGAAATAAAGATACAAACAAACAGAATCCATCTTTTTTCCCTCTGCTGGGATGCTCCTGACAACAGTTATTACAGCTCCCAGCTGGGAGCTCGCTCTTCACCGCCGCCTGAAGACTGTCACAGCCACAGGTTCCTATCAGATTAGCAGGAGTAGGAAAAGATGCTGCCAAAATCGTGCACAGCACACCGTACGTACAACCCTTCACACGCTGGCCGAGCACTGCGAGGCAACGGCCCAAGATCCATCCCCAGCGTCAAAAAGCAGCCCATGTAAAGATGAGCACACTCAAGAGATAATGAGTTCCCCAGGGAGGAATCGAACATCCCAGCTTGAAAGAGGTCCGCCAAGAATACGCTGTTATTTACACTCACTTTAGATGTCCACAGCTTTGCTGCAGGAAGCTGCAACCCCAACGTTCTCAGGCATCGGCTCCCACCCTCCCGAGCCTTTTACTACTGACCTTCAGTGGCTCTTTAATTGCAACGAGCACTCTTGATAAAATTAAAATGTACATTTTAATGGATCAATCCAGCTTTTTAAAAATCAAGATTAAAAGCCCAAGCAGTGCAATTGAGAAGCATGGCCAGGCCGCCTGGACTGATCTCGCTAGCTATTTTCCACTGCAGCAATGCAAAAAAGAGCTAATGCTTTTTCATAAATTTTCATTGGTGCTTTTTACTTAAACTTAAAAAAAAAACCCAAAACAACCAAGAATGGGGTTTGCAGGTGGCTGCAGCCTGAGCAGAAGGGAAGCCCCCTGCTCTGTGTCAGGCTGAGCCCCTTCCATTGGAGGAGCACCACAGCTGTCCCCTGCACACAGGATCTTTGGACAGATGTAAAGCACCACCTTGAATTTGGCTGTAAGGACTTGACACTCTTATACTGCAAAAAAATTAATTATTTATCTTGCATGTCCCTAGAAGGTGGCAGGGCACAGCCTATTTCAGGAATCCTGAACTCCTCCTGCAGACTTTTGCAGCTCTGAACTGTGCAGAAAGGGGCTACAGCTGTTCAGAACCTTTTAGCTTAAGCTTAAGCAGAGGGCAGGTTTTTGCAGACCACGCACACAACAGGAGGAAAAGGAGCATCCAAGAGGAAATGACCAAATTCAGTAATTACAAAGCTAGATAAAACACTAACGAGATTAACTTGTTATGCCATATGAATAAGCTACCTCTTAAGAGTCTGCTTATTATCAGACCATTAGAGGACAGCCAATCTTTTGCACGCAACATATTCCATCTCAACAGCACATTCAGCAGGTAATAACACAAAGCTGTTGGGTAGAAGTGCCCTTCCACACACTCCTCTTCCCTGTGTGATACAAGGGGGTTTCATTTAGTTCATTCAACTGTTAAGTCTCCAAAAGAAAGTGTTTTCCCCAGGTATCAGCAAAAGAATCTAGCAAAGCAGGAGCACTGCTTCAAGTGGGCAATTACTCTGCAATACATGCCCAAATTAGCTATGGCAGAACCGAAGACTTGTGTTTGGGACAGGGAATAAAGGGAAGGGCAGCAACAGGTCAGACAGCAGCTCATCCCAAGTAAATTTATGGCAGGGACATACAAAATGAAGAAGCTGTGGCTGCCCCATCCTTGCAAGTGTTCAAGGCCAGGCTGGACTGGGCTTGGAGCAATCTGGTATAGTGGAAAGTGTCTGCCCATGGCAGGGGGTTGGAAAAAGATGATCTTTCAGGTCCCTTCCAACACAGGCCATTTTATGATTTGATTTCTTGAAAGCACTAACAAAGGTCAGTGATTAAAACATCTGCTGCCAGCCCCTACAATCTTTTCTGAGGCCAAGTGAGAAGCAGAGAGGTCCTCTTTCACTGCTTCCCAAGCACATGCCATGGTTCCTGTAAGGGCTGCAAATACAACAAAGCCACAGAGAAAATGACTTTACCTGGGTGTTTCCTCATGCCCTGAGCTCCCAAGATACCCTTTTGTTACATACCAGTGGGGACCAAATGTGCTAAAGGGGATCTTTTCTGAAGATGATTATGCAGATACTAAGAAAAATTTAAGAGAAACTGTAACAGAATACAGAGATAGAGTAACTGAAAAAACAATGCTAATAAACAATGTTTATTGAATAAATGATAAAGTGACTGAGACCTTCGCTAAACATAACTCTTAGAAAAAGCAGATCAATGTGTGACTCCCACATCTTTATGCATTTTACTTAAGAATCTCTGTTATGTTCTGCATTGCAGAAGTCATTTTGACTGTATGCTCTGCCAACATCTGCAATGATTCAGAACTTTAGAGATCTAGGATGATTTGTTAAGTGGAGGGGAAAAAAAGAATGATTACAAATGCTTATTTGTCTTTAAAGCTTTTAGTCTTGATTTAATGTTACAAGTATGAACACAAGAAGGGAAATTGTCTTTATTGTTTTATGCACCATTCTAAGAGAAAATACAAACACCCAAGTGTCTTCAAATCTCATATATATTCAAATGTTGTATATTCAAGGCAATCACAGTGACAAAAATCTATAATCTGAAATTAAAGGGCAATTGTTTTGTCCTTACGTGACGCTCGTGGTTACAATTTAATGCGGAAAAAACCCTAATGCTAAGAGATGACAGGCTCCAAAATGTGAATTGGTAATTAAATTTTAATTTAAAAAATGGAAGCAAGAATAAATCTATACAGCATCAGTTTGCTCTACAGACAATTAATGTTTAAAAAAATCCCCATCTATTTTGTTAGTAGTACAAGAGCATCAACAAATGCAATCACTAGCTGGTAGGTAGTTGGAAGCAGCATGAAATTCTGCAGTAAACATTTATTCTCACTTAAGATGAAAAGCTCCACAAATTCATCCCCTGAACATATCGCTTTCCAATACCGAAGGAAACCTCTCGAAGAACATTAATACATAAATATTTGAGATTTAAATGCCATTGGGTCAAAGGGTTAGTGTGATACAATATTACTGTTACATTTTGCATTATTATCGTTATGCTTGGTTTGCATTTTTACAGCATACGAAATCAAATTAGTTTGCTCTTCTGCTAAGTGCACAGTTCCTGGTGACCATTAGTGTGACTCACAGGTCAGGAAGCACCTAGAATTTGGCAAAAATATGTCTTACTTCCAGAGACTCCTATTACCTATAAGTCCGATTGAGTGAAAGGGAGAACAGCATAACATTTTAAAATTAAGCTACTACTACCTAAGAAACTTGGAACCATAAAGTTACTTGAAGCTGTTGGATGAGAAATAAAATATGTTCAAAGCATCAGAACACTTACAGAATGAGCGACTCTTACTTATCAGAGCAAAGAAATTATCTGGCACATTTCCTCCTGAGCTTCCTTTGTACATCATCTTGAGGATAGAAACGTTGCAGAAATCACAGAAACCTTGCTACAGAAATTTTGGGCAGTTCCTGCTGAGTTCCCTAACGAACAACCACATAACTATAAAAATCCTAATCCAATCTTGTGAATACACCTCACAACTATTCCATCCCTGCCCAAGCTCAGCAGATAGAATGGTATGACCTCAAAAGGAGTTTAGTATTCTGGTCACACTGATATTGCTAACATTATTTTTATATCAGTATCATTCATTTTTAGGTAGATTAATTATAATAAATATATGCTATATCAACAGACTTCTCATTATGGTCCATTTAACCTCATAAAACATAATTGATTCCTATTTGCTCTATGTGATCGATGCTTAGTGCTCATTCCTGAGCTGTGTTAGTAAAAGAGACAAGTCAGAGAAGGGCCATCTCTCTGTAGGATAAATAGCATGGTTGATATCCCATGTAGCTCTGTCTGCATAAATATATGTCTATGCACTTATAGAGAACACAGAAATTAATACTGATGCTTTATTAACTCAAAAATCCCATCCAAGAACCTATAATTTATAAATCTGTAGTATTTACTAGCTTGAGTTCCGAGGCACATGCACTAAAAGAACTAGGCCTCCTATGCTACATAAATAAAAGGAATATTGGTACTATATTCAGCATGAAGAGCTCCCTTCTTCAGCTCACACTTTTCCTGGTGCTTTGGAAGATTGGTCTAAAAGTAGTTATGACCACCCTGGCCTTCAGAGTATGTCACCAAATGCAAGAAGAGAAAGGGACAGGAAGGGAACCGTGTCTGTGTCATATCCTTTGCTATAGACCTCTGTGTTCTCAGTAACTGGAAAGCCCCAGATTTAGTTTATGAATAAAACAATAGTGACCACCGTTCAACATGGACCTCCAATGCATGGGCTGCGCTGGAAAGCTGTGGGAAGGATCACATGAACGAACTGTGGGATGGGATCCACCCAGACTGCATTAATGAAGTCCTTCCTTCCAGACTTGGATATTTCTGACAGATTCCGGGAAATCAACTCAGTGTTGCAAGATGAGCAGTGTAGGAACTGGTAGATCTGAAACTACTCTGATTCGGGCAAGGCTGCAAGAAATTATTTGCATTATTAGGATCAAAGTCTAACTTTGATGTATCAAACAAGACATAAGGAAATGTATCAAATTTATGGGCTTTTCCTGAAGGATACAACAATGGCACATCCCTTTGGATGCCTCAGTTACTCAAGACTATGTATAGAATTCAGCACTTTTGTAACTATTAGTATATAAGATAGTTGTAACGTACATTAATGTGAAGTGCAGGAAGTAGAACTTTCCAAGAATATTTCACCTCTAAGAAATGAGACATTAGCTTCGCATCACTGAAGCTAATGGGATATTCAGCTCCCTTCTTTAATAAATGAAGTAAGTTTGAGAGGTAAACCAACTTTCAAAAAAACAACAAAAAAAAAAATCAAACCCCAAAACACCCCCCCTCAACCCGTAAGGATTACTGCTCATAACAGCGAGTAAAGATTTCATAGCCAAGGCCCTAATATTTAAATTCAGCTGTGAAAATAGCTTATTCAGTATTTTCGAATGAAATATTTAGCAGAGCCAGCTAATTTGTTACTTGTTGCATTGAGTTTTAGCGTGATTGATGGGAACAAAATTAACAAATAGATATATAAAATGAAAATTTCAGCATTGTATTTCTAATGGTTGCTTACCAGAATTTCTTTATTATGCAAAGAGAGGAGGGTGTATATTCCTTGTGCAAACATTTGGATGCAGGTTTGTCCTCTGGGACAATTAAAACCCACTTAATTCAAATCTGAAATAATTTTCAACTTACATTAAGATGTACTACTAACAAAGACTTCCAGTTAAACAGGTACAGCAACCAAATCATTCTTGGTCAGTTTTACCATGTAAAAAACAGTCTCCAGTACATAAAAAAAATACATTTAATGTTTCTGAGAAACCGTTCTTTGAAAGCTCACCTGCCCTGCATTTCTCTTAATGAGCTTATCAATTTTTTAGAACGCCCAGGGTATAGTCACTTTTAATACTACATACTAAATGTTAACCAAGATTTCAAAGCAATAAAAAAATGCCAAGAGACAGTTTCAGATTTCAAGATGCCAAGTTTGTCCAGGCAGCTAATCATCTCCCAGCACAAGAAAAACAACAGGAAAAGAGCTACAGCACCAGGGCTTGGTGATTAACTTAACTCTTGCAGGTAAGCGCTTCAGGAGCAAAGTCTAAAGGCACAATTAAGGGATGCTGAAGCAGGATTTCTGAAGAATTCTTGCTGTGAGATGATGCTAGACCCAAAAGCTTTTACTTTCCTCTCCACTAAGGCAGAAGCAATTTCCTTTCATTAGGTACTTTGACGGCCCCTTAGGTCAAGATGAAAGATCTATTTTTTTTTCTCTGTGTGAATCTGACATGCCAATCACCCAGTCAGCCTCCATGGAATAACATTTGGTAACTAAGGCACAAATAAGCAGACACAGCTGGCCAACAGCTTTTCAAAGCAGGGCCTGGGCAGAGTCTACAGTCAGTCCACTCCAAACGTGACAATGCCTGGATGCCCCCTCAGCAAACCTTCACTACATTTCACAAGTGCTATGGGGCAAGGAATTAGCCACAAAACCTGCTATTTGGAAAGCCTGGGCAGGATTCACTCTCCTAAATCGGGAAATTAGCATTACTCTAGCAGGATGTAAACATCAGGTTGATGTCTAGACATCAGAAGAAGAAAAATATTAATTCAATATTTGCTTTAATAGCACACTGGCCCTTTATGAATGAGAAACAGCTTTCCACAGTGCCCTTCTGTTATGGCAGCTGTGGCTGCTACAGGGCTTTAAGGCTACAGGACTGAGAGTGCTCACTTCAGTCTGGACACTGAATTGCTCTCACATGCAAGAGGGGCCCAGGACACACACTCACATTCTACAGACTCAGACAGCTGCACGAACTCTGCAGGAATGCACTGCACATCTGCATGTACACTTTGCTCTTAACGACTGAAACGTGGATTTTTCCTGTTTCACTTGAAAATCTGCAGCCTGAAATGTTGTGTTCCATCAGCATAATGTCTCTATGGGTCATGAAAGGCAACCTCAAAGGTTATAAGGGGTTAGAAATTGTAGGTGTTAGACATGTGAAAAAGGAATGACTACTCCTATTCTCACTGCTCATCTGCTCTTGTCTTTCAAGAAAGTATTTCCTGCCAGCTTCTCAAGTCACATCGACCAAACATTCAATACTGTTATTTCCAAGATTTTTGCTCCCCTCCCCCCGATTTCTTAGGCAAATAAGCAGATAAGGCACCCCATCTTTCAGCATCAAAAGGAGAGCAAAGGCAACAGCAGTTTGGGCAATTCCTTCCATTTCCCTCTCTCATCACTGTTATCTTCCATTACTTACCCTGAAAAAGTCACCCAGCCTCATGACTTACATCCATCACACAAAAGCATTCCCACCCCCCTGACTCCAAGAATGGTCCCTGCCTGAGAGAGCCCCTTTGCAGCCACAGACAAGCAGCTCACCAGGGCTCACAGTGGCCTTCACGGCATCTCACATGAGCGCTCAGCCCCAGGCACAGCTCAGGGCTTGCCTGGCTTTTCACAGGCTATATTTGAAGTTTCCCACGTCCCATATCCAGTGGGTGTGGGAACTCGCGCCAGAGCAGCAGAACTCATCTTCCGGCATCATTTTCCATCTGCACGAGGTCAGAAAGCTGTACACCGGTATATGGGTCATAAAACTGGATTTTATCAGAATCTGCAGGGATTCACATCTCTATCTGCACAGTCTATTTGCCTTAATTGCTGCTCTGACTCAGAGATATTCCAGCATTTGTCAGTTTAAACAAAACTTTTAACACTGTTTGAATGCATCTAAATGCATTCAGAAATGTAATGAAGTCCCACTTCCCCCAAAAGTCTGTGTCTATTGCCCCTAAATAGTTCAGCTGAGGATTTATTTGAATTTATAGGCAGCAACTCAGTCACATATTGCTTTTCTAAACGCCTTATACAAGCAAAAACACATAACTAAGACATGAGGAGTTCAGCATAATAGCAAACCAATGCTTCATAAACAGCAGTAATTTTATAAAGCATCTTTTCAAAAGAAGTTTTTAAAATAAAATACAATTTTTCTTCATTAACTGAAGATGATCAAAGCCAAAGTAATGAATTCCCTGAGCTACAGCATTTCTCATGGAGTACTGCTTGGCTATGTACCCTTTAACTTGCTGTACAGAAGCACCACAGAGTCCAAACCTCGAATTTTAACAAAGTGTTGTGTGTGATTTTCTATCAACAAGGCAACGTGCTAACTCTCTATCAAAGCCAAGTCCTCTCCTGAAATACGGTGTACATTTTCTAGGCCAAGGGCTTTCATTGAGAAAATGCAAGGTCGTGCACTGTGGTTCAATTTACAAAATTAGCTACTGATCGTTATTTATTTGCACTGCATCAAAATTGAGAAAATATCGTGATGAGTCACACCCATGCATCAGAAAGCAAGGGAGAGCCATTGAAAACACTTTAAATTTAACATCCACAAAAAAGAACAAAATATACAACAACATTTTGATTATTTTCCAAGTTCATGATAACTTGAAAATATAAAAGACTTGCGGATTGTGTGGGAAGTTAAATGGAACATTTCATTTTACCAAACTTGCCAAGATCTGCTGTCTTTATGTAACATTTTCCAGTGCTGCTAATTCATGTAAATGAACACATATGCTTTTTCTGGGGCGAAAAATTAAAAAGGGGGTGGGAAGGAAGAAAAAAAAAAGGGGGGAAAAAAAAAAAGGAAGAAAACAGTCCTATTAACTCAGATAATAGCTTTTAAGTTTTAAACGCACACAGAAGTGTGTTCCAGTGAAGCCTTCTTCACCTCCACAACATCATGTCCCTAGGGTGTCAAATGCTCTTAATCAACAGTTGTTCATAATGGTGTGTCACCTATCAAGATTAAAGTCTGAATGCCAAAACATCTGTTACGTTCCTTTGTTAGGAAACTGGCAACATAGTTTTTGAACACATAAAATTTGACTTTTAATTATCCTCTTATACCTTCTGTTCAGCTATTAACCAGCATTAACCCATAAGTCCATTTAACACACTACAAACTATAAAACTAAGTCCTATAATGTTTCCATATGAACAAGACCGAGAAATTTTAATATGAGTGTCACCTATTTTGTAGTTTTTGAATCAAGTTATGACTTCTGCTTTCGGGTTGGAAAAAAGTAAGCTGTGCTACCTTAGACAGAACAGCTAAGAGCAGGTGGACACAAGATATTGTACTAAACTTTGACATAGTTTTAGCAGCAACACATCCCAGGAACTTAAATAGCATAGGATAACTTGTCATAGTTTTCTTCAATAATAATGACATCATTTAGAAACACATTCAGCAAGCAGGAAACTAAAGTACTATGTACACAAATTAAGAAGTGTTGTATGTTATAATCATGGCCCGTGTTATTCCCTTTTTTTTTAACTAGGCTGAGTTCTCCATTCATAATTACAATGATAACACAAAGATAACTACACAAAACACTTCTCTTTCCAACACCTGCTTGAACAGCATAATGTTTCATAGAGAGGTCAGGAAAGTGTAATGCCTTAAAAAATAAGTTTACAATCACAAATGTGTACTACAACAACGTGAGGTCTTACAGTAGTATAAGACAAAAGACTTGCTTTGCCCTTGGCTTCACATACCTGCCAGGACAGAACCACTCACGTCCCAGACAACAGGACTTTACTCATGCCTTGTGTTTGCTGTAACCCAGGACACACGTGCTGCTCTCAGAATATGACACTTTCCCATCATGTCACCATATGTGATGGCCTTTTTGAAACAAATACACACAAGGACATAAAACCACCTGTTTGGACCACAGAGGCACAATAATGTTTAGATTTAAGGGACAAAAATGTTGAAGAAAAAAATATTACAACAACAAATACATTATTCTCCATTTTGAAGTGCCAGCTATTCCCAATCACGTTAGTGCTGTAGGAACTAGGCAGCAGTCACTCCAAGCCTTTTAGTGGGAAATTGACCCTGCCCATGCTTATGAGGGTGCTCACAGCCCAATGAATCAAATCAAACCACCCCAGCCTCATTTCCCAGAGAGCAAACTGGGGTCCAGCCTCACCTAAGCTACCCAAGAGAAACACTACATCAGTCATCTAGGCTTCCTCCAAAACCAAGAGAGAAACAAGAGCCTAGAAAGAGCATCTAAATCTATATTACCCCAGAAAAAAAGGTGTTTGTGTAACTTTCTGCTTTTATGGTAACACTCGACCAAAATGAAGTCAGCCAACTACAGTAACTGCAGCTATTTCAAACTGATATGTCCAAGATCTTACATGGGACAGATTTAACCTTGATCTGTCCTAAGCCCATAGATGCATAAGAAGAATGGAAATAAAAATCTATGTCGTTGCTAATGACATTAATCAGCTCAATTCTATCTACTGGCAGCTCCTTGCTGCTCATCAGAAAGCACAGTACACTGCAATTTCCAAAACTTACTCCAAGCACCCAATCCCGCAGTGATTTCACAAGAGAAAAACAGCTACATTCCGCCAGTCAGGGAGTGCACAAAAGAATTGCTTCATGCAAAAGCTGCTGAAAGGACTGTGATGCTGCAGGGAACACAGAGCCTGCAACAACCCAAAGGATCTGCCACAAGCTGTGCAGCAAGAAAACCCACTACATTAAAAGCAGGAAACATCTCAAACTTACACATACCAGGGTTTGTTAGTAACACAAAACAAATATGAAAGCTATTTTTGTTAGCCTTCACTTACTTTTCCAAAAACTCTCAGCAGAAGAAATGACCATTTTTAAATGCTGAAGCATTGTTGTTAAATTTCTCCCACCAACTACAGCAGCAGTCTGACACCTGTAGAACTATAGACTTTCCATCAAATCTAAACCAAGAAAGAATATTACTGAGAGACTATCAAAAGACATAATTTACAATTGCACTGCAATTATATTTCCAAGCAAAAGGCCAGGAAGCTACTTTTGCACTAAAAATGAAAGCTACATTCCTCTACAGTCATTTGGCTATTCAGATGTGAGAGGCTACAAAACCAAGGATCAAAAGCTTCACATGAGTAAACTACTTCTGGTGAAAGAGATGAACATGCTTATCCAGTAAATCTAGATGAGGGGCAAGAGGCAGTGAAGTGCTGGACTTCCACATACAGAAAACAAACAAAGGAACAAACAAATAAAAGAAATATTTACTGTGAAGATTTTGGAAATAACTAGGCAAAGAATAAAAAGTTCAAGAAATTAGTAAATGGTATTTTTTCCCCATTTTTATACTATCTGGGATAATCACTAAGAAGATAAAAAGGCTTTGTATTTAATGTCATATTAGTTCTTACTAGGACACATCTATATCCAAGCAGTCTGTGGCTGTTCTCCACATTTCTCTAAGACTGCATCCTCAAGAACTCACAATTTCTTTGCTGGAAACAAAATGATTAAAACGTGTCAGAAAAGAGCAGAGAAGAGGTCTCCAATTTCTGCTGTACCTTCTCTGTCAACCTCTCTGCAGACACCAATTCCTCTATAAATCTCAACCCTACGTAATCCCTTTCAGAGTTCAGTGGCTCCTGGCCAACAGAGCCCACATTACCCAGAGAACACAACAGATACATTCTTCACCCTCACAATACACTTAAACTTGGGCGCCCGGTAATTTGGCCAAAGGCAGCCTTGCATTTATCCAACTTCTCAAGCAACTCCTTGTCATTTTGGCACAAGCACTTTACAACTCAATTCGCAAGAAAAGTGGCAGTTTAGTTCCAGCTGCAAAGCTCCAAGAGTAATATTAGGAAAATAAGAACCATATTTCACCTTTTATTGGCAGGGTACACACAGCACTTCCTTAGTTTACTTAGCACCCAGGAACTACATGCATGTATTGATTGGTGCCTTGATCAAGCTTTCACTTATTTAAAAGAGGCCAGTTCCCCCACAGATCAGTGTTCCAGCACAGACCAAAGGCAGGCATGTAAATAAAGAAATAAAAGCCCAGAAAACTCAGAAAAAAAAAAAAAAAAAAAAGAAACAGGCAATCATTTATTTACACTTAATTAAGCATAAACTAACTCCCTTCCTCCTTTGGGAAGGATATAGATAAAATACGAATGGAAATAAAAGAGTGGCTGAGTAATCACTGCAGTTCAAACAATATTTCACAAGCAAAACAAGTGTGATAAGATTCAGTAGCCTGTGGCAGACGTTTGTTTGAGTGAACAACAAGATCGTATTTTCATACTTTTGGCCATCTCTGTAGTCCGAGGCAAACCGCCAATTCCTACTCTGCTGTCAACCCCCAGACCTAATGGAGATGAAAGGCAAAATACAGCTCCGTTCCAAACTGCATTATTAATTCCAGCAGGGCCACATTCAGGCTGACAGGACTGAGGTCATAATTTAGCCATTAGCACTAGGACCAGCAGGATTTCTCTACCCAGAACTGCAGGACCATGGGCCACACTCTCCCTTTTATGTCTAATCAGTATTATATTTTGTGTTGTCTCACTGGGCTAATGGAGCAACAGCTGCAGCACTGGTTTGAAGAACACTTCTAGCAAAAGGCAAAGATGAGATTCTCCTTGTAGACTATCAGTAGTCACAAACCTCATCCCACTACTGTTTTTCTGCTAGAATCCCTTGGTCACATTAAGCTCTGTCTTCTCTAGATCCAAAAAGAGTATATAATGCATTAAAAAAAACACAAAACAAAACACTGTGCTGGCAAGAGCAGCTCTGCCTATACCTTGGGCTTTTCATAGCTCTGCAATGCTGCAGGCAGCTTCTTGTACCAAAACACAGAACCCCTCAAAAATAAAATACTACAGTCCAAAATAAGCCCTACTGCAATATAACATAACGTTTATGATACAAGTACAATTTATCACGTGATCCTGCAATTTTTTACTCGCCTCCGGGCAGCCAGACTTACTCTTGTTTCCCACAGGGAGCTGTGGAACAAAAGGCCTGCAAATCCACCCTCATTGATTTCCTTCTGGAAATGCATTTACTTTTCCATGTTTTCCAACACTTTTCAGGTGGTCATTAAAAATACGTCAAAATGCAAGCTACTACAGAAGAATTTCTTTCCCACTTAAATGGATCTTCCTTGCCAGAAATGTCCACTGGAGGTGGGGATTTTCATGAGACAATGACTTTCATTCATACACTGTTTGCCCTTCAGCCTTGGACATCACTTCTTCTAAGCACCTGAGGGGGCTACGTGTATTGAGCAGGACCAAGGTCACAAAACTCAAGTTTTACACTTCTACAAATTGCAAGATGCTACTTGGTAGAATGAAAACTTTATCTCCTTCACAGCTCAGCTCACAAAGCCTTCAGACTTGACAATTTTCTTCTGTGAATTCTCTGAGGACCTTTCAATTTTCCTCCCCAACCTTTTCAGATCCAGTGTGCTTTCACTGGGTTAGTCAGAGCCTGTATGCAGGAAGAGCTGAAGATTTTAAGCATCTCTGTATCAATGCTTATTTTAATTCGGTTTTGTTTTTAAAATAATGGTATAGAATGACCAGTATTATCCTCACTTTAAAACTGGCTGCTGTAGTTCATTGTTTAATTACTTGATGAAGAGGAAGAGGTCCCTAACTGACAGCTTCTGTGATCCTTAAAAGATAATATATGGTAGGGTTTTATTAAACGCTGAAATACTTGGTTGAATGCAGCGACCCAGACAAATCTGGAGAATTTAAATTCAGAGCAGTAACTTTATAGATTAAACAGCTGCCTTAAGGCCCCAAATTATTTGAAAATAAATTTTATTGATTTCCCACACACACATTTTGTAATTAAATGCTACTGTCAGCTCCACATAAGCTCATCTCTGCAAAGGTTTCTCACGTACTACGAAATCAACTTAAATTAAATTCTAATCCATTTGCATCAAACTGGTAAAAATCCTGATAGGTTATAAATGAGGGTGAATGAACTTGAACGTGTTCCCACTTAACTTAATTTGCAACAATACAGCTTACTTTTACCTAAAATAAGCATATCTTAGGTGGGGCAGCATCAATATTTTAAAATAAATACGCATTCATACAGTACACTAAGTTGATGCAACCCTGTTTTAAAAAAGGAAATAGAGAGTAGTAACAAATAAACAGGTGTTTCCATGGAAGGAAGTTGACAGTGAAGGGATTCCCACTCAAGACAGATGCTCAAATCCTAATTTATCTGGGAAAAGGAGCCTAAAAGTTATCTGTGGTTAACTGGAAAATAAATAAGTCTGGTGACCAGCTGCTCTTGCCACCTGCCTTGCACCAAAAACGTCTGCAAAGATGTGTATCAGGATCTCTCAGCACTGTGCAATAAACAGCAGATGAAATTCAATGACAATCAATGCAGAATCAATGCTAATTATATATGGACTTGAAATTAGCTGTTAATACTCAAGGAAGACTTCAGAGTAATCACTTAGACCGGCAGTTCTCTCTGTGTCACCTCCATATTCCACAGCAGGCTGAAGGCAAACAGAACCCAAGGAATTACTATTAAAGAATTAGAGAAGAGTGAAACACCATCACAATCATCTTACAAACTCACATCCTGAGTGCTGAGAGCAGTTCTGCTCACTCCTCTCAGAAAGGATGTAAAAGAGTGATCAGGAAAGGCATGAAGGACGAGCATGGATATTCTCTGTTTCAAAAAGGAGAAAAAAATCTGGGCCTGAACAAGAGATGATTCAGGGTGGAGAGAGAACAACATACTAGCAGTCTTTAAAAATCAGAAATTGAATGGATGAGCTGAACACAGAGCTAGTGTTCACACTTTGTGCCAACACAAGCGCTCCAGGGCATCAGGTGGATATTTCTTCCCTTGGCCAATGCAAGCGTTGCCACAGCAATAGCAGAGGCCAAAAATATTAAAATGGTGCAAGAAATCAATACAGCAAATGCTTGAGAGAAAAGCCAATCAAGGGATATTAAAAACAATTATGCAGACACAAGATCTGGCTGAAGAAGCCCCTTAGCCCCAGAGCATCACTGTCTGGCAGGACAGATCCCAGACACATCAGCAGCACATCTTATTGAGTTACCAAAAGCCAGAAAATATGGGGCTCTATAGACCTCAGATCTGACCTCTACGGTCCAGTATTTTCCCATGAAAAGCTATGAAGCTGAGGTACATTTAATTGTGGCGCAATGGGATTACACACTAAAAATAGTGATATCCAAAGCTCAATCACCTGCACAGGAATAAGCAGAAAATGTAAAGAGCCACTTTGATGCAATGTATAATTCATGCAAATTTTGCCATCTAAGCTCTTTAGGCTTTTCTTAAATAAACAAATAATTCATCCTCCACATCTTCTGCAGTCAGAAGCTCATACAAATTATGTTGATACTCGGGCAGAAGTTGGAGCCCAGCTGAGCACAGGGTCCCATCGTGTCCTCTACAAACAGAGGAAGAGAGATTTCTTTCCTCACAGAGCCAGCAATATTAAAAAAACATAGCAGAAGGATCATAGGAGACTAGAAACAGAGGTAAGGCAGCTCTTCCTCCTCCAAACCAGAGCATCAGGAACAGAATTCCGTTTTTCCAGCTAATGCCTGTGCACTTCTCCCAGACTTTCTCAGAAAGAGACAAGATTTGATCTTTCCACAAGGGCAAACTAACTACCTCTAATTTCCACTACTTTTAACTGAAGAAACACGATCCACATAAGCATTTTTATTTATTTCACATATGCATAAACCATGATGGACACCAACTGTAACACTGCTGCATCTTTCACGCAATTTAAATGGAAACTATGTCAGTAGTCTCAGGCTAGTGCTGTGAAACCTCAAGGGAGAGGAGACACAAGTCAGCACAAAGAAGCACAAGATGTATATGTAAAGACATCTGGTACAGCTTTCTCAGATTTCAGACTTCAGCACTGTCAGTGATGAACACAGTAAAAGAGACCTTTTCTTGAGGGGTCTGATTCTTCACTTGTTTTTTATCACAGAATTTCTACTGTCCTGAGACTACCACAAAGCACACGATAAAGGAACAGACACTTCCTGCTAACTCCAAAAAAAAAAAAAAATCAGACTTCTGAAAGAACAAAATGTCCAAACTCCAGTAAACAGAAGAGGGTCCACAGACACCTCAGTTGTGGGGTTTTTTTGTTTTGTTTTGTTTTTTTTTCCTTCACATCAGCTTGTATTTACATAGCTATCTTACACCTTAAGCAAAAGGCAACACAGACAAGGTCCCAGTAGTGTAAACCAGCAAGTGATTCTGCCTCAAACTCCGCAAACACTTTGGCTGGCTTTTGATATTTCTCAGAACATTTTGGTGCAACCTCTAACATCTAGCTTCAAACAGTCTAAAGGCGACATGAAGTAGTATGCCAATCTGAAAAAAAACAGAAATATAAATCTATCATGATGATGCAAGCCTAGATCTGCTTTAATTTCAGTGACAGTCTGAACGAGTCCCAGGTAATTGCCAGGTAACACGAGGAACACAACTGCCTTCAGTCAGCACCGTGGTCCCACTGCCAGCTGCAAGCAAGATGCAGCTTTCTGCAATGGGGAAACAACTCAGAGAAGCAGATCAGAGACAATCAGAGCCAAGAGTTCATATTACAGTTATGTTTGATATGAGGAAAAATATGAGTGAAAATACTTGATGAAAGGATTTCCTTATTACAAATAATTTGAAATAATATTCACTGTAAATGTTACTATTCTCCAAATTAAGAAGAATCTTTATTTTGCAATTAGCACAAGCAAAAATGGATATATACTCCTCCTTAGAAAAACATTCTCTTTCACTGCTGTAGGCAGTACTAACTGCACACTGCTTTTGTCCCAGTTTGCTCTGAAAAATCTGCCAGAGTGCAGATCCATTTCTGAGAAAGGTGTGAAGTCCAACTTCTAGCATCTGATAGAAAGATGCAGCAGTATCTCTTTAAATATTTAGTTTCCTGTCTAAAATTAATACTGGATATCAAAAAGAACTCTGTGACACCTCCAGTGAACATTCTCTCATACAAGAGTCCCAATTTTAACAACAGAGATCTCAGGAACTACTCTCACTTAATGAGCCTTGGCAGCCATTCAAATTAAACACTCTATTGTGCAAGGAGCTAATTATGCTGAGATTAAACCCAGAGAATGATAGGGACATTTACTGTACTTCTGGCAATTATAAGAGCTCTCAGTATTGGAGAATACAGCTTGTATTTCATAATTCTGAAAGATGTCCCTGCTAATCCAATAAAAAAATGCATGTGCATGCACACACATACAAGATTAATTAAATTTTAAAGATATTTTTCAACTATTTCCGACACATATACATTCATAAATTATTATTATTATTAATATTATTTGTTTTGCCCTATTTCTCTTGTATCTGAATGTTCATCCTGTATCACACATATTCATTTGTCATATCCTCCACCATTTCTCTGATAGGTAATTAATGTTCTCTCTTTCCCTAGGAAATCTAAAGTAACGACAGTAAAATATTTGCTCATTTAGTACTCTAATTAATTTTTACAGTATCTTCCCTGATAGTGCCCCTTGCTTTACCAGAAAGCCAAGTGGTCAGTTATCTTTTTCACTGCTACCCAAAGAATGAATGCAAATATTTGGAGTTATCCTTACTTGGTACATGCAGGCAAGAGCACTTATGAAATTTTGGGGGTAAAACCTGTCATGGGATGATTTCCCATGTTCTATTCACTAATGTCTACACAGAAGAGGTTTGATTATGGAACATAAAACCCTCTAAGTCCCCACAAGAGCCTGGAGAGGCAGAAGGCAAGTGAACAGCAATGATCAGACTCTACTGCAGCTGAAGGTGTTCTCAGCATCTCACAGGAGCAAACCCTCGCACACAGGATGGGAGGCTGGGTAGCAAAATAATGGAACTTGGATTTGCAACGGATTTCACATCCTGTGGTTAGCTCCACCAGTGTCTAACAGCCTGTGTAATCTGATTTAAGGTTCCCCCATCCTGCAGTCAAGGCACAGCAACAGCTGTTTCCCCAGGGGATTCGCTGGTGTCTAATGAAAGCACAGTCCCTGCAGCACCATTCCTTGCAGGGAAAGGCATCAACAGAGCTGTGTTTCTCTTCCTCGGCTTTGGTTTTCATGAAACTTGTCAAACTGCAATGTACTGAACACTCCTAACCCTGCTTTTCCCGTCCCATCACATTCCAGAGCCATGCCAGCAGATGCAAA
The DNA here is from genome assembly GCA_035583135.1 of Lophotriccus pileatus. Taxonomy (NCBI): domain Eukaryota; kingdom Metazoa; phylum Chordata; class Aves; order Passeriformes; family Tyrannidae; genus Lophotriccus; species Lophotriccus pileatus. The sequence goes on from JAWWES010000024.1 coordinate 7,599,031, forward strand.
GATATTTGTGAGGACAGACAGGTGGACAGAATCATCAGCCTGAGAAATTAAGCCACTTGATCTGTGCTTCAGGTGGTGAAACTGGTCAAAAGCAATTTTTCAAGTATTCAGGCAAACTGGATCACCTAGCAGAAGGAAGGCAGCCCCTACTACCTGGAGCCAGCAGGGTTCCCTTGAGGGAAACTCTCCAGATGTGGTACAACAAAGTCTTTGTTCCCATGGGCAGCCTTCACAGACAAATTCTGCAGTATTTCTTTTTCATATTCTATTCTCTATCAACACATTGTTTTGTTTAAAATGAAAAAAAAAACCAAATGTGGAAGGCCTGGTCTCTGGGGCTGATGGGCACAAATCAGGGCACAAATGAGCTGTATCTGCAAGTAATGATTACTGAGACATGTCTCCAGAGGGTTGGAGGCAAAGCACAGTTGCTATTATTAAATGTAGCTTACCGTAAAACAAGATAAATTAGAAAGATTTACAGGTAATTATTTGTATGTTGTCATTGGTCCATCAACAAACTGCATTTAAGAATATGTGATAAAGTGATTTCATAATTAACTGCTCATCACCAGCACTTTTGGAAAGAATAGCAGGGCTGAGCTAATTGTTTCAGTAAAACCAGAAGATAAACAAATTACAAGTGTCAAGAAATAGGTGGCAATACACTGAAGGAACGCACTTTCTAAGCTCGCACTTTGCTCTGTTCTTTATATAGTTCTGTTTCTGTTGCAAGGCAGGCCCACAGAACGCACCCGCTAAATGTCATCCCGCTTACCAGAAACATCCACACTCGGAAGCGCTCGGGAAGAGGTCTCTGCATTCCCCCACGGTGGTATTCTAACATTTCACATTTCACATTTACTGCTGCCTTCCCTCACATCACCTCCTGCCACCCCCTCAGTTCCCGTATTTCTGATGACACAAAGTGCTGGGAACAGAGCAGGGACAGCCAACCCCAGGCAGCACGACCCCAAGTGTGATTCCACTTCCCCTTCCAGCCTGGCTCCGTTACAGGAGCATCAGCAATTACAGAAACAGCATCAAGCCTATCACACTGTGGGACAATCCCCTACTTAAAACTTGTACCTTTTCAATTCTGGAAGAGCCACATCCAAGCCAGCGCAAAGCCTCCACTGATGCCCCTCCTGCTCTGCCAGCAGCCTTCCCAGAACATTCCAGACCCTTTGGCTGCCACTATAATCCTGATTTTATCAGTATCACCTGGGAAACTCTAGCCACAAAAGAGTTTCAGCTGAATACCCAGGTTTTGCTAGTTTTCCCTTCCAACATTTTAAATTATTGCTTTTAAATGGCTGTAAAGGAAAACGCATAACCTGATGAAGACAACCTGTATCTTAACAGGTTGGTTTCATAAAATCTTTGTTACATTTTAAAAAAAGGAAAAGATTGCAGAACATCACCACTCTGGAAAACTTTCCTCTCAATTATGTAGTCAAAAGCTTTCAAAAAAGGAATGAATTTGATTAATTAAAAATTTATCCAACTCTTACTTGTCATCATTCCCAACAGTTGTTTCTCCTGCCAGGATGCAATATCTGTTTGAAGACCTTTATGTAACTTCTGAATTTTTCCATCTAGCTCCAGCAAGCTGATATAACAACAGAGTCTTCTGTGTCCTTGCATGCATATTGGCAGTGAAGTGTGAATGCTGCATGGGAATAGCTTAAAATATTTCTTTAATATTTTATCATAACTTCAGTTGATGTTCATTTGAATCCCCTCCAATCTCAGGTGTTGGCAGATGGAGTTTTTTCCTTTTAAACAACCACGAGATGGAATTTTCTGGTTTGTTTTCCCCTACAGCGGATGTTCTCATATCTAAAAATATTTCAGTTATTTTTCTATTCTTCACCTCTTCCTTGGAGATTGACTGCTTACTTGCATAGTATTTTTAAAATAATGATGTTTTATTTCTTTCTCCTTGGATAGACAGACAGGTTCAAGCATTTTTTATTTATATGACTATTACATGTAATTTCATAATTCCCTAGTAAGAGATGGGTAATTCTTCCTCATACCAATACGTGGGTTGTCAAATAATTTTATTTTTAAAAAAGACAAACACATTAGAAAAAAAAAAACCTAGATTAGGTAAAGAACCAATATTCTATCAAGGCCATACACGAATAAAACTCATCTCCATCTATTCTCCACTGTGCAGTAATTGAAGCACAGTTTCCCAGATTAATAGATACAGTATCATTATTTAATCCTCTCCTCAGTGACAGGGTATAATGATCTGATGAACATGCTACTTAATGGACTACCTGAAAGTATTCAAATCCCACAGCGATGAGCACAGGCTAGAAAAATATAGAAAATATACTAGAATAGAATGAGAACTGAGAAAGAAATCAGCATGTAAGGGACAAGATTACTCAGGGATGTATGGGGCATTTCCTTACCCATAAGCATTCCCATTTTTAATTCCTTTATTAACATGTTTATTGTTGCCACAACTTCATGTGAATGCATTGGTATCGTACCAGGAATAATCTAAATTATCTTGCAGAGCAAGGCTGATAACCTCCCACAAATTAATATTAGCTCAGGAACTTGGCAGTTTGTGTATATAAATTACCAAAGATACATGGTGCCTCCCTGTTTCCATACAAATATAATTTACCATAGATTTATTACTAATATTAAAATGCACACTCACCCCGTAGCAATTATTTATTTGTTTTTAATTTCAAGAAGGCAGAAGTTAATTTGTCAGCCACACAGGCTCCTTGCTCGATAGCTGACTGATGGGCTCCAAGATCTCCAACAAGACATCCAGGCCAACCTACCCCAGAGTGACTGGGAAGAAATCAGCTTAACCTTGCGAGGGGAATTACCCAAGCTGCTGCAAAGTCAGTCTGTGTTTATGCCAAGGACAAACATTATCAAGGGTTTTGTGGTGTTGAAAGTACTGGGGAGGTTTCTCTCCCAGCGTACCTCTCCTACAGAGGGACTCAGACTAATCAGTACTTCCAGCATCCCTAAAATTTATATGAATAGGAAGATGTTGGCATCCCATACCTTACGCAACAAAGCAGTTCTGTGAAGTCCCTACACAACCACTCGCAACCATTTACTTCAGGATGCCAACCCTCCAAAAAAGCTTGAAGTTACACAGCTGACTGCATAGCACACAGCAAACATTGTCAGACCTGTGTGGATCTTGCCAGCTGTCTACACAAGTAAAAATCAGTTTATCCAAAGGAAAAAAAACCAGAACAACAAAAACCAACCCATGGACAGAAAATGCAACTTCTTGTAATGACTGTGAAATGCTGATATAAACCAAACCTCCAAAACTTTACTGTTATAGAGAGGGAAACATTGAATTACCAACATCTTTACATCTTAATCAAGTACCATGTTAAGTTTGTTTTTAATTACTGATTAGATTAAGACCATCAGGACTGATTTAACATATAAAGAGTGCAGGATTCCTTTAGGTTTTGGTTGTTTCGATGTAAAATTATAAAAGGACATATAAAATAAAGTCTTTACATCTAGACACTAATGAAAAACAGAGGAGAATTTATGCCATAAACATTTTGTAAACAGCAGCTCATATAAAAAGCCATTTTTTTAACACATTCACAATTAGATCACCAGTATACATACACACACACGCTGTACCGTGCAGAACTCCTACCCAAGGACTGTTGTGTGTTTTAGCTTCCAATTCAACTTCTTCTTACCACATTCTTGTATGTGTCTTGCCTGCTCTCTTAATTTTCACCTCATGCTTTCCTGCCTAGTAGAATTCATGTGAAGAATGAGCATTTTCACAGAGTTTATTAATAGAATAAAAACATGCCTTGAAATTTGGCTGTTTTTTTTTTATTTTACTAACTCAAACATGTAATTATACTAATTCACTTGCAAAAAATTAAAAAATAGGAAAATACTGTGGTTTTCAAATGCTTTGCTTATTAAAAATACTGTAATCACTGCTTTGTTATTTTGTTATAACTGTGTTTAATTTATTTTGTAGATAAACAGCCGATGATAAGCCACTCAAACATAGCCACGGGTATAAAGTTATAAGAAGCTACTGTCAATAAATGTCTATAATGTGACTCAATATGCACAGTCATGCTATTTGCAAACAGACAGAGGGCAGAAATTAAACTGTGCAGCTGGCCTGGCATAAAATTTACCAAGGATTAATAGCAAATGCTTGATGTTGGATATGGGTGTGACTACACAACTGCCTAGTGTGTTCAGTGTCTGTGTTTCAAGGTGAAGTTGCAGAAACAAGGGTTGTGTCCTAATGCAGAAACATAAGATGCATTACCACGAAAATCCTTAGGGACACAAAAATTGCTTCCTGTCAGCTCCTATATTTTGGCCAGTTAAAATAATGATAACCCAAGTTCTATTTCCAATAACAGGTGCAGCCTGAGGGCAACAGTACAAGTTGTGTCTTACGCCTCACTATCCCGTTTGCCAGTCTCCACACTGATCTCCATCTGCTTGGCCCTTCCTTTAAGCTTCTCTTTAGATTTTCATTTGTGCCTTTTCATTCAAGTTTTTCACCAGCTGGCAAACAACAGAATGAAAATCCCAGACACAAACTCATGTGTCCACAGTAGATAACACTGAGGTACTGGTTTGTAAGAAGGCTCATTAGCTTGGGGGCTTCACAAACAAATGGTCCTAAACAGGAACTCGTTCTCCAAGACCCAAAGGTGCTGGGAATTGAATTAGCTGAGGTAACTTTGCAAACTGTTCCCCAGTACCTCCATGCCCAGTACACAGTCCTGTTGGCACACAGCCATCCTCCACTGCATCCATCAGCAAAAAGAGCATCCAGAACCCTGACACAGCTGCTCCTGGAAAGATGGCATGAGAACTTGGGAACATGAGAAATGCTCAGATAACAGTCCATGACTCTCTATCTTTTTTATCTGTGAGACTTTGGTTCCTGTGTGCTAGTTTTCATCCATCCTCTCATGGATCAAAAAGCCTGAGGTGTTTTCCCTCTGAAGAGGAAAGTTACTGCCTGCTCCTTCGGAAAGGGGGCTAAAACATCACTCTGTTTCACACAAGTCACTGAAAACATCAAAATGGCACAGCTAACATAAAGGCTAAAATTAAACCAGTGAGAAAAAGACAAGAAATATATGATTTCCATACAAAGAAGAAAAAACCCTATCATTTCAGCCTACTGAAGGACCACGTTTCATTCTGAAAAGTTTGAAAACATCAATACGAAACAGATGACATTAAGGTAGCACATTTCATACAACTCACATTTCCCATCTCATAAAAAACAACAGTCTCTATCACAAACTCCTTTTGATCAAAGAACAATGGCTTGAACAGAAAGAGCTTCCAGGGCTGTTTGTCCATACAATTAGAAGACTTATCTCAATTTTCAGTCAGCTGCATTTAATGACCAAACTTGTGTCCCTGTTCACACAGTTAATAACTCAGATTATCTTTGCAAAAATTATTCTGAACAAAGGTTGCTAATATGTTAACCCACTCTGCAATATTTTATTTAATTGGCAACCCCAGTGGTTTTAGGTATGGCATGAGACCATCCTTTGAGAGACGTGGAGATAATTAGGATTGATTACAGGACTCAAAGAAGTAGGAACAAAGACAGACAAATTATAGTCTAAGAGAAAAAAAAAAAAGGGAGTTTTTCCTGACAATAAAGTTTCTACACCATGAAGTCACGAAGAAGTGGGAAAAATATATTCTGAATTGTCAAGGATCACGATTTTGTCTAAGAAGCATTTTCTGCTGTACAGATGTGTGACTCAAGTGGAGCAGTATCATTTTGTACCTGTATCTGGGACGCTATTTATTATATTTTATTGACTTGAATTTTATTTCTTTTTACTCACACAGACTTCAAGCACAGCCAAGCTATTTCAATGGGAAGATAGAAGTATGTGCTGCTCTACGTCGTTCTGCAGGGTGTAGAGCAGGTGACTGAGGCAGACCAGCCATGCTCAATGGCCAAAAGGTATGAAATTCTGAGCAATTTATATTTTGAATGATTTCCAAGAAAGAGTGGGCCAAGACAAACTTCTATATCCACCCTCTAATTTCAGCAGCATTTTTAGAACAACAATCTACTCTGGAAGTCAACCAGAGGATTTGTTCCACTGCATTAGAATTTAACTACATGCACAGCCTTTTCACATCCCTCAGGGGTGGGCTAAGCTCAGTTTGACCTATGTTTGGTTAGGTGAAGAGCATACTTTGTATGGCTTGAGTGTAAGGCAAGGATAATTATTTCTTACAAACACTGTTCTATCCATATTCCCAAGCACCTGCTCTTTTGTTAAGCATTCCTGATCCCTTCTCAACTTCTTACAGAAATAGGTTCAGTTGTAAAGCAAGCAACATCACAAATAAGCAGAACAAAGAATAAATCCATCTCGAGCCAGCTTCAACAGTCATCCTCCAGAGCAACTCAGCAAGAGTGTGTCTACCAGTGGGAGGCCACCACTCCTCTATACAGGTACAATCTTCCTCCTGCCAAATTAAATTCTCAAGTAGTAACACTTCAGCCAAACTGCAAAAAGGAGAATATTTTGACTTACAATAGATTTGCAGCCGTTTAACTGCAGCAGTATGATTAAGACCAATAAACCTGCTGGCATTTTCTTAAATTTGCTCGGCAGCTCGTGTTGTGTTAGCAATGCTACAGGAGTAACACATTCTAAGGGAATTGCAACAACAACCCCAAGTCTAAGCCAGCAACTACTTCCCAGGTTCCTCCAGCAAACCTGGGAGAAATTCATGTTTTTAAGGACTGTTTCAGCAGAAACAGGGCAGAAATTTGAAGAAGGCACATAATCAGGTCGAGGATTTCTTGAGTACGTCTATCAGCAGCCATCATCCCTCCTCTCCCCTCATCTGGCTGCTGAACTGAGTATTTTCCCTTTGAGAATCAAACACCAGTGACCTACTTCTGACTTAAGATATCAAAGATATCAGGCACAGTTCATCCACACTCCATTGCATTGAACGTGGCCTGAAATGAGAGAGTCTGGGAGAGGAAAAGACACTTAGGTTTCTAAAGCTGGAATCAAACCAATGAACTTACTCCAGATTTATAGCAGAGTCACTACAAATGAAATTGGAGCGTTATCTCTGGTTTTACAGCCAGTGGAGTAGCATAGCAGGTATCAGGCCAGCTGCCACAGACCGTATTTGTTAGGGAGCGCTTCTTTCCTTCAGAAACCATGTGAACCTATTTCACTAGTCAGAAAATAATTATATGGGTTTGCACACTTCAAAAGCCTGTGGAAAAAATTATACGTTGGCTGTCAATTTAGAATTTGGGTCTATTGTTTTACTTTATTTTGCTCAGAGTATAAAGCCATTACATGACTAAAATTAAATAAAACTGTTTCCTTGAGAGCTGTTTAAAATATTCTGATGTATTTGTCTTAGAGCTTCATTAATCCATTTCTAATTCATTCTGCAGGTTTACTCAACAGCTGTGCCTGATGTAACTACAAATCTGGATAAAGTTAAGGCTGCTATACCACTAAATCACTTTATTTTCAAAGACTTAACTAAAATCTTCTGCTACTTTAGGTCACAATGACTTACAGGTTATTCTACCTATAGGCAAAAAAAAGTATTTTTTGGTGTAACATGAGAACAAACAAATACAAATACTAGAGGTGAAATTAATTTAGATATCAAGCACAGAAAGTATCCTATCCTACGATCTATGCCCTTTCTTATGCTGGAGATCAGTGTTAATTTTTAAGCTTCCACATGCAGTATTGGAACAAATCTGAAACTACCATCTTATTGTTATTTATAGCATTGTAGCAACCCTCACAACCTACAGTTTTTCTTAAAACAGACTGAATTTCCAAGAACAGAGAAAAGCAGCTGTAACTAAGTATTATTTATGTCGAAGACGATTTACTGTAACAAACACCCAATCCTCTTTCTGTTTAACTAAAAATATAATAAAAGAGCCTAGTTATGTAACATCTAAACAAAAGGAAATGCTGCCTTTCAAGCATTTTTGGTGAGTCCCAGCACTGCAGTACCCATGACAGAAAATCCCTCTGGGCTCATCACTCAGCAGTGTCTGGGGGTGCAAGCATTCAAGTAACGAGTTAAGGGAGTTCATTAGCAATTGTATCTCTGCATCCTTCAGGCTTTGCTATAGTATTACTGTATGGCAGAGATCCGTTCCAATTTAGGAAATGTTACACTAATTGAGTATGCAGGCACACGCTCTCCCCATCTCTGATTAATTAGCACCACTCTAGCTCTTCACATCAATCTTGTGAAAACCACTGTGACTGATCTTGTCTCACTTGGAGCTGAAAATTACTTTGCCAATAGCATAACATAATACTTTGGTATAAACAACAACAAAAAACAGGACTCTTTGGTGGCCTCAGGATCGTTCCTTCCATACTGCGCAGCTCTCTGGTGCTTTTGAAGACAAAGGACAGACAAATGCAAGTCAGAAAAATGAAGGCAGCACACTGGATGCTCTGTATTTTTACAGTGGTGTCTCTGATCAACACAGACCACTTCAAAGGTCACTTTTGTCTCCACACCCTTCCTTGTGATGAGGAAAAGGCCCATTTCGGAAACCATTCAGGAGCTTCAGGCGTTCCAGAGTAATTCCTGGAGGATCACTGCTAAGACTTGACACAGTCAGACTACACAGCATGACCCAGGGCCACTGTGCTGCGCTTCCCTTTCTTAAACTTTGGAAAAAGACTTTCTCTCCCTTGCCCAGCAGCCATTTTGAAGGAACGCAAAGGAACAACATGAATTGCAAAATGTTTTTTCTCACGTTGTCTTTTGCTACTGACAAGTCAAATAGTTGAGCCAAGAAATGTCAGCAATACAGAGATGAAGGCTGATGATTTCAGGGAAGAAGTGAAGTTTTCAGGCAGAATTTCCCTACTGGACCAGGCTGCTTTCATCACGTGTATTGCAACTCCCAGGCTCGCCCAAGGCTGCGCAGCTGGCTCTGCACTCCCAGCCTGCTTCCAGCCCCATTGTTTTACACATTCTGCTTTCTCACCATCATCAGCTCAGATTTCACAGGCCATATTGTCTGCCTCCGAATTCCCTTACTAGTTTTAACCCAGAATTTACTAAGATCCTCAAGGTTTACGTTTCCGAACAAAACCACAGGGAAGGTTTCGCAGCCTTTCCTTAATCTCCTCAAGCCTTCCACCTGAGTGTCCCTCTATTACAGACTGATGCTCCAAGATATGAAACATAACAAGTCAAGGGAGATGAGATCTATCCCTGTTCTTCCATCACCATACCTCAGCAAAAACACCAGGAGTTTCTGCGTGTCTCTCTGCCCGGGGAGATAAGGGAGGTGCAGCACACCAGTGGGAGCCACAGCAGTCCTCCCTGGGTTACTTCTGTGCCTGTAAGCCTTGTCCCTCCCCTCAGTCCCGGTGGGAAGCAGCTCATGCCAAGGAGAGGATGTGCACCCTGCCCACAGTGCTGCAAAAGCAAACAGAGCTCCCTCCAAGGAGGCGTCAGGATCTCAGTGAGGTTGTCGCTGTGATCCTATTTGTGCTTGTTTTGGCTGCCTCCCTTGCCCAGTGCTCCAAGGAAAAGTCCTGTGTTCCTTTTATAGCTGTAGAAACTGGGTGAGAAACAGATTTGCCATTAAGTTGAAACCGAAAAGATTTTAAAACCAGCCATTTCCAGAAGGTTTACAAAGGCTGAGCTTTTTGAAAGTGTCCCGAGGGAAGCAAAGAACCTCTCAGAAATTAATGGGAATTAAATGTCCAAAACCCATAGGCGATTCTGAAAATCCTATCAAAGTATCTAATACTTCTATCTGTCAAAGGCACTAACATTTAAAACAAAAGTGATTTTATCATCAGCTAAGAATCAGTTTTCAAGTGAAAGAATTGCAAAATATTAAACCAATTAGTCTGTTTGACAATTTGACATGATTCTTCCCAGATGATGAGAAGGCTGAAGCATGGCAGGAAATAGTAAGATGGTGACATAAAATGATAAGTAACTTCGAAGAAGTCTCAGAAATCTATAAGTCAGAGCTCAGACCTATGCATGAAGAAATAAGCATTTCTTTGTATTTGGCAAGTTTAATGTCTACTATGTTTACTATCTGGGCATAATATTTATGATCCCCTTAACTACTTGTTAACCTGCTTTGAAGTGCTTAGGGTTTACAAAGGAGTGAAAGCTAATCACTTTTTTTTGTGCTTCTGTCTTCCTTTTTTGTCACATAGAACAAAGGTCTTATATATGCAATATGGATATTTTAATGTAGCATATACTAACCTTTCTCAGAGCCTTTTCTCATATAAGTAGCTCCAGCAGATTACTCACTCAAGGCAGTTGTTCAATTTGTGTGAGACAACTCACTCAAGGCAGTTGTTCAATTTGTGTGAGACAAAGCCATGCCAATGTCAGTGGTAAAGGAAATTTAAATTTAACTATCATTTTACATGGGGGGAAAAAAACCCACCACATTTGAAAGCTATGAAAGGTCACATCAGTAAACAACAGGGACTCAGAGACACAACTGCTAAGTGTTCCCTATGCAATAAACACAGCTTCTAAAAGAAATGGAAAAATGATGACATTAAGAAACACATTTCCTGCTACTTCAGACAGTATGATTAAATTCAACCTCACATCCTTATTTGACCCATGAAACTAAGCTATGTGCCTCCCAACCCCTAGCCCCCCCCCCCCCATTTTCATACAGTCAAGGTTTATATGAAAATGCCTCATTTGCTGTCAGGAGTCACTTGCCTTCAATTGGTTTCATGGGGACACAAAACAGGATCATCACCAGCCCAGCTCACCAATGAGAAAATGCCAAAGCAGCATTTTACCACAATTCCCCAGACCTCTATTTTCGACTACTCTGACATTGTAAGAAAGAAGATTCAATTAAACAGATTCTTTAGGCTTACTCATCCAGCATTTTATGAACCATCTCACCTCTTATCAGGCTAAACCAGATATTTATTATAACAATAAGGAGATTTCATACTAATGTTTCACATTCAGTGAAGCTCGAGATATTAAACAAGATCATTTACCGCTGTCTGCTGCCATTTAAAACGCTGCATTCAGAAAACGTGAGGTGTTCAAAGGTTAATTTGGATTAATGTCAATGGATTTTGCTAACTTCTCCCAGTCCTTGACTCCTGTGCTTCTTTGAGGCCACAGAGGGCCCTTCCAGTTCATGCAGAACATAGCTTGGATACACAGAGATGGAAACGGCTCTTCCTCTACTCCATCCTGTAATGCTCTTGTCCAACCCAACCCACTCAGTCCTTAAAAGCAGCTTCTAAATAGCACCTGGATTTTCAAGACATTCAGGGGGAATAAAGCAGAGGAGACTTCTGGATTTCTTTATAATCCCCCATCACCTGGAACACCCTGCTGCACCACAGCACTCCTCCCAGCACACCGAGATGGGCTCAGCCCAGGACTCTGAAGGGTTTATACGGCAGCCACCACTGCCCCTTCCCTGCACTAAGGGAGGATCACACAGCCTTCAGCACAGGCAACTGCTGTCATTGCCTTGTCTCTGCAGAGGGGAGTCACAAGGAAAGTATCTGGCACCACAGCTCCTGAAAATGAACACACAGAGAACCTATCCCGAGGCTGGGTTCAGCAGCTGCCAAACCTGCGTGCAAGCCACAGGAAAAGCACTAAGGGTTAAAAAACCCAATGCAGTTTAGTCAGCAAGCAAAAACCAACATCCCATGGAGGCCTGTGTTTCCTCCACATTTAGCTGGCAACCATCTTCAGGCACTAACACAGTACAACCAGGCAGGACCAAAAAACATGTAAAGAAACCCAAGTTAAACTAAAATCTGACTCCAAATAGGGAATGAGTATCTACACAAAATTAAATAGTGAATTTCTTTGTCTCCCCTTCTTCAGAGAAGGGTAGACTAACAATGTACAGTGGGCCAGATAATGAGAAAGCCAGATGGCTGGATCTTGTGGAATTTGGGAAATGAGAAATGAGAGAAGCGTACAGAGAGGGAAGAGCAATAGTATTTTAAAACCATTATGCTGCTGAAGACAAATTTTAACATATTAAAACCATATGCCTTTTCTTCCTAAAACAGTACCAGTTGCTAGGCCCCTGAATATAAATCATGCTATACATGCCTTAAGTAGTAGCTTGGCATCTATTGTTATAAAATAGCAAGTATCCATGTGATAAGAGGACATTATTTCCACATAAACCAAATGTTACCTTTATATTTGCTAAATCTTTACTTTTCTCCTATCAAGCAAAAATAACACTGTATAAGCATCCCTACTATCATCTGCCCTGCTGTATCTTGGTCCTTAGTAGCACCCCTGTTGGCATTGTCATTATTTATGGGAAACAGCACATTCACTTTTCCCCCAGCTGCTCAGCCTTAGCACTGCAAACAGGCTGTAGGAAGGATGTTCTTCACCAAAGTCAGTTTCAGGTTAAAAATAAGCTGCACTTCAGTCCCAGAACACAGAACCAGTTTACAATGGTGATTAAGCTATGTATTTAGTAACAAAGAGACAGAAGGGTTTTTCTAAGTTGACACTTGTAATTAAGTAGAAGCTTTTTCCATGGGACACACTCTGGGTCAGGTCAGGCTGCCTGCACAGGAGTGCAAGCTCATCACCAGCACCATTTTATAGCTCACTAAACTCATGGCAGGGAGGGACTGAAGGCTCTCTCTGCTCTCTTCCCAGCTGCTGCTGTGAATCCCAACAGAGAGGGACATTCCTTCAGGAACAAAGTGCACTTCTGCAGACAGCTCTGGTTTGAAAGCTGATTTCATAGACAAGCATAACTGGGGAGGAGGCTGAAGGAGGAAGGTGGGGCAACACAGAGGGTTTCTGTTTTGCAGGGAGATCTGCAGCACAGCAGGGTACAGGAGAGAATGCACTTGGCTGCCCAGTGCATAAATTGCTTTGGTGGCTCCTGAAGTGCTTAAACCATGGAAGTGTCCTCAGACAGCAATGCAAATTACACTGGTATGCAAGGGCTGTCCCACTGTGGCAATTGCAGAAGAAATTCACATTGAAAGCCTCTCCCTGAGCTAGTGAGCAGTGAAACGAATCTCACTTTTGCAGGGAGTGGAAAGTGGAAAGTCACTTAGCTGGCTAAGAGGTAATTCCGTAACACAGAAAACACAGCACAGATGTGGCAGCTTGGCATTAATATTATTAATGTACTGTGGCCTATGTGCCATCATTAGCATTGGTCTTCCATGGGCCAGATGCTCTACAAACGTGCAGGAGGAAGGCTCTGGAACAGCAATGAACTCTGCAGGAGGAAGTGCCAGTGTGAAGCAATCTGTAAAGTATCACTCCTTTAATCAGTCTTTTAGAAGGCAAGAAATGAATGATGACTTCAGAAAGCATCTAAAACCCAAAGCAAAAGCAGCTTCTCTGTTTTAAAGCCTTTCCCTTCCCCAGTTTGAAAGAGTATTTTCTTCCCCCTCCTGCAGAAACGCCACAGTATAAATCTGTGGCAGCAAGACACATGTCTGGCCATCCGGGAAGGCGCCCAGCCAGCACAGCAGCTCAACCACCACATATTCCAACCCCATATTTTTCATTCCCAACTTAACCATCGAATACTTTCCGATGCCAGAGAGCATTTACTGCCAGAAAGCTATTTTCTGCTTTGTACTCATTGTTCAAATAAACAAGAGAAGGAGAAAAGAAAAGGAAAGGAAAAAGACGTTAGCGTAAGGTTCTGGAAATCCAGAAATCAGCAAAAAAAAATTATATGCTCTTTTTAAAAATATGCATATCTAAACACCATATAACCCATTTTAGTGGTGGTGGTGCTGGGGTGTTCTGTTTTCTGTTTTAGACTAACAGAAAGCAGTAACTGTCCTTGATGAATCATCCACGGAATATGACGAACCAAGAACACGCTGGAGGCAAAGTTCGAAAGATTATGTTCTACTTCCTCCAGAACTGGCTGTCAGTAAGAAGTTTCTGGCTGCCTTGGGCCCATCAGATATAGCTAACAGTACAAAACAGAACAATTTCTCTGAAATCTGCAATCCTGAAAATTTTCAATAATAGCATTTTTATCTTAAAAATCATTTACTCCATGTCCTGCAATCTTGACCTCACACTTCATCAGTTTGACTAAAATTGCTATAGGAATTTGGTCAAGTGCTGAATCATGTTATTCTACTGTACAGGCTAAGAGAGAGGTGTCACAAAATTATTCATCATCCTATTGAGCAAAGACAGAATTTTCAGTCTCTGTCCCTGTCTAGTCACCCATGGTCCTCAACACCCAGAACAGCAAGAAGAAATACCAGGTCCTCTGCCCTTGCAACACCACTCAGATGTCGATGTGTATCAGTGTGCACTATGTGTACTTAGTACCTATTGCTCCTCAAATGGGTTTAGGAATTAGACAAGCATTTATATTCTTTCTTAGAAGACACTGCACATGCAAAAATGCTTTGAGGTTACATTTAGTTTGGAAAGTTGTGGTTATGTTTAGTTTGCATTCCTGAAATATTTTTATGACCTACACTCATCAGCAGATAGGAAATGAAAAGACTCAGGAGAAAGTTCAAAACATTTTAGTGCACCCCAACTGTAAATATTTGTCCCTTTAATTCCATCACTTCTTTCCTTAAGGGCTCAGACTACGATCTCTAACTGAAGATCTGGCCTTCTTTCTAACCCATCCTTGAACCCATTACTCTCAACACTGAGTTAACACTGGGTGTACTCCCAGGCCCTCTCCTTCAAATCTTTTTTTGTAAGGAGTTGGTTGTCTTTGTCCCTCTTGGTAACAAAAAAACTTGCAAGTTCAAATACCATAGCAAACTTCAAGTTGGACAATGCACTAAATTAATTCACATAAAAAGGGTAAAAGGGTAAAACAACTTATAAATTACTATCATCATCTCAAACCATTAATTGCGGTTAGTGATTTAAAAGAGGAATGTTATCTGTTTCCATCTTGAAGAAATTTAGGAGAAGCCATGCTTTCCTGTTATAGGGTGTTGTCCAAAACTGCTCAACAGAAGTCTGCAAAAATAATCTTTCTAGTTCTGTTTGAAAAGCAGTGCTTGGAGCTTTTCCCATTAAAAAAAGGAAATGGGCTTGTCTGAAGTGCAAAACCTTCATATTCCTCAAAGCATATAAACAACCAAACAACTTCAACCTTTTTTGGGGGAGTCAGGGAAAGAGAAGGGAAATGCTTATAACATGGGATGACTGGATTTTTATCTTGATGCCATAAGGAGACTCAAATATGCAGTCTGACTAATAATTGTTTAACTCAGCTTCACTAAAGTAATTAGTTTAATATAAAACACAGTTAGATGACAAAGAAGCAGGAATGTTCTGTTTTAAATACCACAATGAAATGAAACTTTCCCAAACAACTCCTAATCTTTAAAGATAAAACTGCTATCTAGGTTTACACTAGCAGAATACAAAATGGTTTCCTGAGATATTCTGGACAGTAACTATGTGTTATAAAGGAGCTGCTAGACAAGAGCCATTTTTTATTTTAAATTACCTCAGCCAGTCACCTCTCTGCATTCTAAGGTTTCTCTGGTTGCTAATCATTCTCTGGTTTTAAGTGCTCTAGGTGGTTTTCATCATTCTGGTCCTTCTCTCCAGGATGCTGCAGCCAGGAATGGAAGATGACCCCAAGTCTGGAAAAAGGCCAACATCCACATGGTCCCAGAGAAACCTGCTGCTCAAGCACTGCAGGACCGGTCCACGTACACGGGTGTCTGAGACAGAGGGGATGGCACAGTCCTGCCTTCCACAGAACCTGAGGGCTGCATGTGGTGCAAGCCAAGACTCATGGTGCACATCAGAGTTCTCATGAGCTGTTCTCCTCAGCTCACACTTCCCTCCTCATTAAGAGAAAACGCACGTGTTCTCTGCCAGCCACCCTTTCAGCCAAAGGAAACCCCAACACATTCACACCACCCCATAGGACAGATCATGTCTTCTGCTATTAAAAAATAATAACAACAGGAAAGTCTGAGCAGAAGGAGACTACCTCTGTAGGGTGTAAAATGACTAAAAGAAAAGCTAATGAGTGCCCAGGAAGAGGGCCAGCCATAGCTGAGAAGTAGAATCTGGAACTTGCAATCAGGGGTACTTTCGCTGCCAAACATATGTCACGAGCTGTTCCAATGACTGTCTGTCTGTTCTCCTATAGGAGCCAGCTAAAAAAAGGCAGTCAGGTCCCTGCAAACAGTCTTCCAGTTTTGACCTAAAGACTGCAAAGCGAAGAGATTATTCCATTTGCATGAAGATTGCGCTCGAAGCAGTCGGGAAAAACTGCAGCAACAAAATTCTAATCTGCTGATGTATTTATAGCTGAAACACGGCTTTCAAATAGGAATTCCAAAACACTGTAGAAGAGTCTTGCAAACAAGGACAATTTCATACATTTCATATGATTTCATAAAGACACAGCACTATAAAAATGAATCGTAAAACCGGTGACAAAGACAACTGATTAGTTCATCTCCTTAATTTCTCTCCAGAGCATATTTAAAAACACATTCTAGATCTTAACGAAATTAGCTAACCCTACAACTATGTGCAACATAACAAGAAGAAGTGGTTTCTTGCACTGAAATGGTCTAAAAATTAGGAAAGAAAGTCAAGATCCTTCTTGCCACGGATCTGTTTTTGCCAGAAAATCCCAAAATGCACAATTCTACGGTACTGCAGCTGCCAGAAAGTCTGTTCAGGTTGCAGAGCCAGCCCATTTCACAAGGTTATGAGAAGCATGACAGAGGACACTGAAACAGCAAAGGACTTTACAGGACTCCAGTGAATGAGGAGTCTAAAATTTTCAGAAGGCAATATATTGAAAATTATTTGTTTTAATGAACTGGTCTGACTTCTGCACTTCACTTCAACCCTGACTCCTACTGGTCACCAAACAGCTCTTTAAACAACCACAAAAATCCCTGCACTGTGTAGTGGTCCTTCCTGACTTCCTTCCACTCTTCGTGTGTCACTGTCTTCTCTCTGGGAATGAGACAAGGATCTAACACTTTGTGTATTTAATCACTTCACCTGCAAGCATCTTACTCATATTCTTTGATTTGTTTCAACCTCCCCTACACTGCTGTGCAAGATGACATTATCTGACAAACAGACTGAACAAGGTCTGTGTTCACTAGGGCGATACACAGCAGAGTTCCCCACCTTGCCCTCCAAATATTCCTCTGGGGTGTCCTCCCCCGCCTTCAGCAGCACCCATAAGATCAATGAAGTGAGATTTGTACTCCACAGCATCTTCCTTAGGCAAAAGATGTAAAGGAAAGGCCCAGGTTCTTTCTGAATTCAAATCAATAGCAATGCAACTGCTCCACTGACAGGGAAAAAACACAGTGCGTGATATTTTCTCCTCAGTGCATATTTTACAGCCCTCTCCTACATCTTTATTGAATTTCCAACAGGCACAGAAACGATCTGGAGTATCCTGGAAATCCTGTAAACAAAGTAGTTCTAACATTTTGGCTTTTGTTGTGACAAAGCAAAGCCAGAAGACAGGCAGCTAAAAGAAGTTAAAGGTATCTAAAAAAGAGGTATGTCTGGGATATTTCTGTTGTCAGCTTTCATTTAAATCCCTAGACACTGTTAAATAGCAGGCATTCCAGTATGTGAAAAATACATACAGGATATGAATGTTTTTCCTAAGCATGTAAGGGGTTCACACTCTCTTTCTTCAAAAGAACATTCTTGCTGTCTTTGATGTTGTAAATCTTATTATGTAAAACAGGCTGTTGTGTAAAATAAATGATGGCACATGATCCTGCAAGAAGCTTAGTAGCCATAAGTCGTTTTAAAGCCAACAGGAGGAAAGGGCACTCGGCATCAAGCAAATTCTACTGTGAACTTGTGCTAGACAGTTGGTGAATGAAAAATCTCACGAGAGAATAAAATTTAATGTAAACAGAACTTGCCCAAATCACAAGTTGGAATGCTTGAGGGAAAGTCTGCATGAAGGAAAAATTGCACAGATCTTTCAATTGCTCTTGGAAAAGGAAAGGGCTGAGCTACAAGGAAGACTGCTCCTCTCCAAAACGGATGCAGTGAGAAACCAGCACACCATCAACTCTGCACTGTAATCCTTAGAGACCCAATGAGAAGACACAGGTTTTGTGAACATGGACAACATGAAGTCACTGCCAAAAGGGGTTCACAAAGTGATCATCATTCAGCTCCATCACTAGCTCTGTGATGACTAAAACGAAAGACCTTGAACTCCAGATCCATGGATGCCAGCAGAAAAGCCTCCATTGGTATATGCAGGACCAGCTTTTAAAGAGAATGCTATATTGCCTGTGAAAACTGATGGACTGATTTCACTCTCAACTGATGCTGAGCTTGGAAGACAAGCTGTTGCATGGCAGCCTTTCCTCCAATGTGCTCATCACGCTCCTCCTCGGAGTCCGGGATTTTTCGTGCTGTAAGATTAGTTAATTCTCTAAATTCTGCCAAACATTTCCCCTCTATACAGTCTACAAAGAGGCACAATTAGAACAAGTTGTTGTATTAAGAGCTGGAGTACAGCTGCCGATTCATTTTTACTGTCTCCACAGAGCCAGCACCGATAGCGACTGTCCCCCTTCTGCTGCAGCTAAGCTGTGACCCAGTGTGGGAAGAACTGCTTGACCAACCCACCAAATCATCCATCTTTTCTTCTTTCTTCTAACAGGACCCCAGACACTTTATGAAAGGATAAATATTATGAGTTTTCACCTTTCAATCTGGGCCGCAGCAGGAGATCACGACGCTGCCACAAGCAGCGAGCTGGTATTTACCCTGCTCCATGGAAACAATGTATGACAAGCAGATATTTATTTTTAGCTGGCCACTTGGCATAAAAATGGTCACATCATGTTTATTTGCATTTTTAGCTTAATTACCTTTAGCCTCCTGCTATACTTGAGGGAGTTCTAATAAGATGTTAAGAGAGAAGCCATTCCCTACCTACATTGCCTCAGGTTAGTTCGATGCCCCATTAGCCCATCTAATGGCTTCTCATCTGCAAGCTGTGTGTGGGTGTCCTGAAGTCAGTGCAAAGAAAAAAAAAGCAGAGGCTGAGAGAATGGAACTCATCTTCCTGGACGGTACCTCCGCAGTCATGCATGTTTCAGCTATTAACAATACTGTTTATCAGAGTCATCCCAATTAAAATATTAATAGATACCACCTACCCAGAAAGACAAAGAATTTTTAAAATTGTAGTTGCTTTGGGGAAAAGCAGAAAACCAAAACATAATACATCACTTCTCTTAGGAGACTACCTTTTTCCATGGTGTTTTTACTAGGTGCTAGAAACTATTATGTTTTGTTTTTTGAATCTTACACAGCAACTCCATCATGTCGCTCTCAGATACAAAAAAGGCACATTTTTTCCCCCACTGCTTTCAGTAATGGAACCCTTTCTGTTTCTGCTGTGGTAACAGATCCCATTCTATGGTGCTTATGACCAAGACTAAGCTGCTTTTAACTGATACTTCCTACAGAGAACCACAGCAGGAATTGACTTTGTTCCTCATCTATTCTCGTGGCTCTGTGAAATAACTACCCATCCCTACCACCTTCTCACCTTTCACTGTACAGACCAAGTGGGAATAGCAGAAAACATGACATGTTTAATGTTCACTGTCCTATTGTTCAGCAATGAATTACTGAACTTGTGAGCTCAGCTCAGCAAGGAGCAAGGAGGAGGTTCTTTGCTCTGCAGCAGGCAGAGGGCTAGAATGTCCTCACTACCAACCACCACAGAGCCAAAAATCAGAGCTGTGCTCTGACTGTTTTCCTACTGCAAGGCTTAAGATGTTACTGCATCCCTCAGCTGGATGTAGGAAATGGCAAGATGGGACAGAAGCCCAGGCCTCAGTGTTCTGGTTTGTGACTTGGCTTCTTAACACAAACATGGATTGTTGCTGCCAGTCAGAGCCCACATACTACAGAGAAGCCAAGGACCAGTTCTGCTCCCCTCTACCAGCTCTGGGACACCACTGATGGTCTCCCAGAGAGCAGAAGGGGCAACCATGACTTCAGCTGCCACGTCCACATTTAGGGAGGATATCTGGGCAATAACGCACAAGCCAAAACAGCAAGAGCTGTGGTTTCCACCCGCTGCAAACTCTCCAAAACGTCTTCTGTGCAACCCATCTGTGAGAAAAGAAAGAGAGGTGTGCAGCAGTGAGCACCATCTTAGCAGGGAACAATTTTCTGAGGACAAGATCTAGTGAGATATATATATATATATTCTCTGTATTCTGACAATAGTGGCAACACCACCCTGCTTCCTACATTACAACATATAAGCACACTCCCTTATTTACAAGCTCCCTTGATTTCAAACTATTTTTAAAATAACTATCATCAAGAACATGAAAGTGCATTTCTGAACCTATAAAGGTGCTTGCCACGCTTATAATGCATGTCTTTCCAGAGAATTCAGCTCATTTACTAAGGTATTACAAAGGAAAAAAAAAACAGAACACCACCAAACAAGCAGGGACAGGGCAGCCCCATGTTCTTTAATTCATTTGAAACAAACCCACTTGCAGAGTTACATATTTAAGCATCACTTGTAGGCCCAACCCAATTCATCCACACGAAACACTTATTAACTGCTGTTAAGTCAACAGATTTATAGATTACCAGTTCATTATTTATGCCAGTAGGATGAAAAATAACAATCAAGATGCATTGAACAATCAAGAGAAATTATTCAAAGTATAATTGCACACATAGGGTGTGACCTTCACAATAAGAGGCACCTCTAATGCCAAGTGGTTTGGGTGTGAGCAGGCAAGAGAATCACTAAAACCCAGACATTCCAACAAACCAAACCACCAGCAGCATGGCTCCCTCCTGGCAAACAAGTATTTTTCCTATTATAATCACTTATGGGGAAAGAAATAAAGCATTCACTCAAATCATACTGAGGCCTGAAAAATAAATTTTTAATCTTTATCACACTAAATTACCTCTCCATCCCCCCACAACACCAGATCTATCAATACAATGCTTTGCGTTCTCCCACAAATCTTGCATGCTACTTTCTCTTGAGTAATTTATGATGAGACCTAAAAAACATACAGAGCATTTTGTTTCATACAAACTACCTCACATACCCTGTGTAACGTTTTGCTAAACTGCAACACACACAACATTTCTGAGACAAAACCAATACAAAAATATTCCTGTTCCTTTTTAATGCCCATTTCTTCTGACTGAGAAGTAAAGGGAATGGTGTAGTAAGAGAAACACTCCTAGACATCAATTCACAACACTGTTTAACTGTTTTGCAGTGGTTTTGAAACACAAACATAAATGTTGAAAATAGAGACTAGTAACATTATCTAATGCTTTTACTGAAAAACAAGTGAAGAACTAAATTCAAATAACAGCTCCTCAAAGAAAAAGTAAGATAAACATTTAAAAAAAAACTTCAAAAATCAATACTTTTAAGTTTCTCCTTTTTGAACCAGCTTTCCTGGATATTTCTGCAGTAGTAGCAGCAATACAATTTAACTTTAAATGTTGCAAAAGCAAAAAAAAACCTGGGATTTTTTTCTCACAGGTGGAGAAAAAAGGACTTAGTGGTAGCTGGGACAAAAATTCAGGTGGAAACTGTACAATGCTCTGGTTTTCTGTGGTATGAAGCACAGAAAAGCCATAATAGAAAAATCACCAGTTTAAATGGATGAATATAAAGCAGCAGACGTGTTGAGGTTGGTTTGGCAGAAACACACATAGATGTAATGAGAGCCAAAATCTGTCTGTTTAGTTTCTGGGAGCTGGTCAGATATTTATGCTAATACAGAACAACCTTGGGTATGTGAATGTCACAGAGACACAGGATGTGTGTGGAGAGTTGAGGTTTTGGATAACCGAGGTAATTTTCAGAGTAATTAACTAATGTCAGGGGACACGACCGTGTTCCAAATCACAGGGAAGGTTAAATAATCGAATGCTGCTGTCTTACCACTTATCTTACTGAATACTGTAAAGGTTTTTATTGAAAAGCTTTTACTGAAAAGGAGTTCAAGATCAAATGAGCAGAGAGACCATTAATTTCACATGCAAAAAGCACTGCTACAAGGTATTTTGTGCCAAACCCCACACTGCTTGTCTGCCAGACAACAGAAGAGTGGTTTGTACCTTGAAAAGTGAATTCTTCCCTCTGAAGAATTTTCCCATGAACCTCTCCCTTCAGCAGCAGGAGCTACAGCAGCACCTACCCAGCTCCCCAAATCCCAGAGCAAGGTCCAAGGGTAAGAGCCCACCAGCCTTCCTTTGCATCTCCAAAACCAAGGCTCCCTGTGTAACCTCAGGTGCTGAATTTGCTGGTCTCAGCCTCGTACTGTCCTTCAGAAACACCCTGCAGAGTCTGGAACTCGCTGGACCAAGGCTGTAAATGTTATTTAGAATAACAAATGCTGTTCAGGAACAAGGTGGGTGATACAGCCTTGCCAACAGGCAGGTAGTACAAAGTCAGCTTTAGTACCTGCTCTAACTCTCACAAATTCAGCCTGGACCCAGCACGCCGCTGCAACTGCAAGCCTGACCTCGAGGCCACAATTCTCTCAGTGCCTTTCCAATCCAATGGTCTGTGCTGAAAGAAAAGGGAGCACCTCCTGGGTTGTGTTCCTACACTGGAGAAGACATTCCCATCCGTGTCTTGTGCAATTTCTTCTGCGGTTTTCAGCTCACTCACACGGCACAGGGTGAATGCTGCAGTCTTTCATCTCTCTCTACATTTGTTCAGTATTTCTGAAGCATTTGCAGTAATGGCAGCATAACAGCACCAACACTATTGTGCCTATTTTATAAGGCAATAATCCACTTCCCTCCTTGAGATAAACTACTAGAGGGAACAAGAGCTGGGTTATTGGCTTGTAAAACAGTGTGATGATAGTATTATTGTCTAAATTAATGTCATTTAACGCTTTATACCACAGTTGCAGAGGTCCCATCTCAAGCATTAATAATGCATTTTGCTATTTAGCATGTCACAAGGGAAAAGACTGACTTCTGACATCCAGAGATTGCATCAGTAAAACATAACTAATTGGTGCAATCTGCAAGAACAAAATAAGAGACCTCAGTTGTTCCTAAGAACAGTTCAGTTACTTCACCCTCCCACCCCATCCTAACCTCTCCCCTACCCTCCCAAACACAATCTTTTCTGTGCTTTACGTTATTAATTTCTGAAAAGTATGAGGAGCTAAAAATGTAACTTCTTCATATATGTTTTCTGTGCTCAAATGTCTGTGCATTACCTCCTCTGAGCTACCTTGTTCTCATTCATATATTCTCCCCCATTTATCAATGTAAGAAACAGAAGCTTTACAAAGGAATCACCAAATTAAAAAAAAAAATAGAGAAAAACTACAAATCAGGCCCTGCATTGCTAAGACACAGTAAACAAGTGCTTGGCTGATAAATTTGCTTATGACAATATTGGCAGCAATTTGGTTCAAAATCTACCAAAGTCAATTTTGAATTATAGCAGCCAGGGACACAAAATAGCTGCTTTTTTTCAGCTGTTAACCCCATAAAAGCTCCTTTTTTTGAACCATAAGTCCAGCGTATTTCCCTGGTGGTGCAGCTCAAACCAGTGATCAGTATAAGTGAAGCATGATAAATAGCTACTGCCCTACACCCCCATCAGCTGAAGTCTGCACAGGTCTAGCTGTGGAAACAGAAAGGTCATTCATTACTCTGTGTGAACAAACAGACGGCACATTTGTGATAAATAATAGCTATTACAGAGCTACAATACACACTGAGCCTTTCTGCTCGTGGCTGTGCATGACTTCCCCTGCCTTACTCTTTAAATATAATTATTTAAAATTGGCTTCTGTGATAAAGACCCCCATGCCTCTATGGACCAAAATCCATAAACCTAAGCATGAATACATGTGTGTGTGTGTATATATATATGTATCTACCCACGCAAGTATTTTTAAAACCATTTGTTTGGTTATGGTAAGCAGGGCACAAAGTCATGTCTCATCTACTAGAAAATAAACAGGATACAAGTGGCATCTTTGCCTTTATTTTTCACTTCTCTCATCAGTCATAATGTGGATCTCAGGATTGTAGTAGAAACAGTAATTAGTAAGCCCAACCTTTCGTCAGGAAACTCCTAAGATGTCATTTCTCACTGATTGCTTTAAAAATCCTTTCAAGCAAGCAAACAACATCCACGCAAGGTTTTCTTTCCCTCCCACCATGACCACAAGAGCAGGTTATGTATGGTTTCCACTTGCTGGTCAATCTTTGAAATAAAATCGAATTTCTTATGAGTATGAAAGGCTTTAATAATGATTCCAAACCCGGTCAGCACAGCAGGTGCTGAGAGTCGTTCTGACACAGGGAATGGAGGGATCATCCGAACTCTCACAATATGAGCAACTGCAAAAGCCATATATTTTAAACTTTTCATCACACTGAGAAACATTGTACTTCCCAAGTGTTCCTAGTTAAAAAAAAAAAAATAATAAAAAAAGGATTATTTGAGACCTTTTTTTGTGAAGTAAATTACTGCCACAGGAAGTTAATACACTAAAATACATTTTCTACTTATCTACCCTTGTCCAGCACCAAATACAGGGAAGCATCTTCAGTGCCTACTGCCTGTTCTCTCTTGCAGGGGCACAAAGAGAGAAACTTCCCTGTAATTATACCAATTTAATTTACAAATCCACTAGCTGTACTGACCTCTGAACACCCCACCTTGCTGGGCTCCTGCTATCTGTGCCACAATCTGAGCCTTTTGTGGCAATGCAGGAGTACAGGGTGGATGGACAAGTAACTTCTTTCCAACCGTGTTTAACATTTTGAAGGATTTTTAGAAGTGTTTAGGATGAAATAATTTTCTCTCACCGACATAGCTAGCTGCAAGTTCTCAGTCTCACAATACTGCTTGTACTTAAATCAGCACTGAGTCTAATCTTGCAATCTCCACTGGCTTCCACCCCTGCGCCGCTGTTGTTTCGGAGGAGGACAGATCACCCTGCTCATGAGGAGCAGCTCCAGCCACACGTGTGCAGGGGAAATTAACTGCTCACCCCGTGAATGCGAGGACATGAACGCTTGAGTGCATGAATCTGATCACAGGAAGAGAGTCCAAGCAGAGATGTGCTCCCATATTCAGCAGGAAATTAACTCTCCCGCATTTCCACCCCAGGTCTCTGGTGAATATGCAGCAGCAGCAGCAATTAACTTTTACTGAGGTGGGGAGGGAGGAGAAAAGGGTGAAAGTTTTGAACTTTCACGAAACTTGGACCATTAATCACAATCTGTAAATTCAGACGAAGAGACCACAGAAATAAATGGTTCCCTGTAAATTTCAATTCTTCATTTACATGGCAAGCAGAAAACACAGGTCGTAACTCACAGCAACTGGAGTGCAAACTATCAAATTAGCCCAATAGAGTATGTCATTGTGCAGCTTCAGAAACAAACAACAGCCAGCAACGAAGCCTCCTGAAAGTCAGAGATATTCAACTGAGCATACTACACAGTGTGCTAGGATGAGTGTGGTGATTACGGGGAGTAATGACATGAATAGCAAAATGATACAGAGCATTTATTCCAACCATGGAAATCAAGGAAGCCTGCAGCAATTTAAATTTTAGGCTTTACAGCTAAAGGCAAAGCAAGCTCTATAGAAAAAATTCCTCACACAAAGAAAACCAGAGCTGCTGGCTTTCTGATAGGTTTATATTTTTCTAATTCTCTGTGGAAATGGCACAGAAATTTCAAAAGCAACGTTCAATTGTTCAATAGCTACATATAACATTTTCTGTTTATATGTGGAATATAAATGTTAGATATACTGCATGCATACAGCATATCTTCACATGTGTGTGTATGCACACAACTGTACACAGCTGGTTTGATCTCAAAACTAATTTTTTTTTTTTAAGCAAAGCTTTAAAATCATGTTTTTGATCTGTAACTGATGGAAAGGCTTTCTTTTTATTTCTCTCCCTCCCCCTCCATTGATTTGAGATACTATAGGAGGGGTCATGCTAACAACCTCAATACTTTCTACTCTGAAACAACCTCCCCCAACTCTGTAGGGGAGGTATATTGAAAATTCTCCAAATCTGACTCCTTCAACAAGAACTAAATTTCAGGAAGCTTTGTTTTTCCACACGACAAGATCTGACTGCCTGCCTGGTCCAGGTACTTGTAGCAGGATGTTGCTCACTCCAGTTCAGATCCTCAGCTGAGAAACCTGGCTTTGTGTGCAGGGGTAAGAAAAGTCAAAACATGGCATTTTCTAGGACATACGCACTACTGCAGTAAAACCACAAATTATTTATTGTTCTAGAAATGCCTCTTCCCTCCCACCTTTCTTAAATCAAGATGTAAAAACATCAGGGTTAAAGCAACAAGCGTGGGAGCCAAATTATTTTTCACGTGGCCAGTCAGCCAGAAAAGCTTTTACCCATCAGGAGATTTGAGGACTCCAAAAAAAAAACAACAACAAAAAAAAGACTATCAAATCTCTGTGACACCTGAAAGCTACAGACAAGTTAAACAAAACAAAACCAAAAAACTTCCAAGGTTTGAAGAACTCTTCCATATTATTTAACTAATCTCTGGGCCACCAGCTCTAATAGCACTTGCACAATGCAGAACAGCTTTCAGGGTCTCTCACCTGAACTATCTCCTTTCTTTAAATGCCTGATTTATATTTCTTGTCTGGCTGGTCCCTGGAAAGATTCCTTGGAGGCTACAAAGGATCTTCCTTTCATTTGCTTAAAAAAATTATTTGCAGAAGTAATGAGATGCTGTTCTGAGAGTTTCTTTTTGGAAAGCTCTCAGAGGTACAGTTTAGGGGTCAGAGCTGCAGCCCTGATCCACACTTTGCAATCACACTGATTGCAGTAACCTCAGGCAGTAAGATGCAAGGAGGAGGCCGGCAGAGCATGGACCTCAGGGTAGGGCTCTCATTTACATTAAGATTATTTTAAACCATTCCCAAAGGGCAAAGAGCAGCATAAATGGCTTCTGTGTGGGAGTAAATTACACGTGTACAAAAGATCAAAACAATGCCAACACAATGCATAGAAAGCAACCCACTTATGCAGAATGTGAAATTACTTTAACATGTACCTTGTTTAAAATCCCTCATAACAGGCCTTTTTATTTTTTTTTCCAAAGGAACTGTAGACAGACTCGTGCACAACCCCTTATTTAATGAATGTATTTACTTCATTTTCAAACCTTTGCTAAAAGAGGGAAGTTGAAACATCCATACAAATCTTGATGATTTTCTGGATCAAAACAATACTGTTCTAGAAAACTCTAGTTCAATCATTTTTCAGGATATTGCAGGGCAACACAGCCAGAGGATGTTTATAGACTTCAAAATACTCATTTCATACCCAATTTCTACACACTCTGAGTCTTGCAAAATTTCCAAGCTTTTACATTTCTTTTAAATATCTGCATTTTCAAGAGCTTGAACATCTCAGTCATGTTCTGCTTTAAAATAAACTGTTAAATACAAGTCTTAATTGAATTACATTCATTCATTTAACTCAGTTTTTAGTTCACAACATAGGCAAAGCTGAGAGGACTGATTCCTCCAGCCCCCAGTGCAGAGAAATCCTTCCAAGGATGCACTTTCACTAGCAGCCCCCTTTGGTCAATGGTATTTACAATCACCACAAATACCCCTTTATTCAACCACTGAGGATGAGCCAATTTATCCACTTGACAAGCCATGGCCAGAACGCCCAGGTGAGGCACAGATAATACACTGGGATTAGGTTCTGGGCTATTACTCTCATCTGAATGACACAGTTACAGCTACACGAGCATACAGTGGAAAAGTTAACAGAGAGACACAAAAAAATCCTGGGTGAAGGTGCATGCCGTGAAATTTAAGTGGGTTAAGTTTGCTTATTCCCAAATCCTTTCATTCAACAATCAAAACCTGGAAGAAAGAGGCTTTTTTGTTTGCCATTAGTGGGGCTGGTTTGTTTTAGGAGTAAAATTAATTACACTGAACAACAGTGCCTGACCACGAGCTGGCATACCACCAGCTTTTAATGGTACTCTGAATGGCTCACACAATCTCCTTTCAGTACAAGTCTCTTGATACTCCTTTTGGAGTTTGTTCACAGATTTCTTTTTTTTTTTAAAGGCCTGAGGATTTAAAAAAGTTTGCTATCTGAGTCATCTCACCATGATTGGGGTGAGTGAGTTTTCATTTCCAGTCCTTTTTAGAAATAAAAAAACTACCTAACAGAACCTGGTTACATCTGGAGTGGAATTTGCTGTTTGATCAACTAGAGATGTAGAATAGGGAGGTCTGACAATGGCAAATTGACTTTCTGCTTGGGGTAACTCAAAGTTCAAATTAGCACTGAAAGAAGCTGAAGTAAGGTGCAGAAGCATGGTCTGCTGGTTACAGCATGGGCTGGGGAGACAGGACTGCAACACTCAATTCCCAGCCTTGCCAATGACTCACTAAACCCGATCCTACAAAGCACTTGCAAATGCTCAGGATGTGGATAAAAATTACTGCACTCCCTGAAGAACCTCACCAGCTCCAAGCCTGGATGACTTGCATTTGATTTAACTTCTCTGTACCTCAGCCTGTGGTAATGCAGTAATTCATTTAATCTATAACACGATTTGAGATCCCTGAATAAATATGCAATCCCCATAAATATTAATACTTTATTATTAAGTAAGTGCTTCTTGCTTGTAACTGACCTAGTAAGTTCTGAAATATCTGTTGATGACATCAGTGGGGAAACTTTTAAATTTATATGAAAACCTGTTAGCAAGTTCAAAAGGTATGAAAAATCCACCACTTTGCTCCTTTTACAGCATATTTTACTATACTGATGCAAAACCCTGAAACATCCATTTTCCATGCTGCACTTTTTCCTCAAACATTCTCCAGCTTAATTCTAAAAACCCAAGACACAGAAACAGTTCTGGCCCTCCAGACCACCGACAAATCTGATGAACAGCAGAATCTGTTGGTGCTCCTTGCTCTGTCCAACACAACGTGGTGTCCCAGAACAAAAGGGCAGATGAAATGCACTGACAGTGCCTTTCACTGCCCTCAACTTCACGCGGATTTCCAGAACAGCACAACACATTGGAGCAGCAGCTGGAGGATTGCTGGACACATAAATGCACTTCATAAAATAGCATCTGACCTCCTGCACTCCTAGCATTAGAGTACTCTTAATGAGCTGCAGCCTGGGAATGGCTGGAGATTCCTAAAATAGCCGGTTAATGAAGACTGACATGCCCCAAACCGTGACAGGGAGGGGAGCAGTGAATATGGCAGCAAGCTCGGGATTAATGCAGCACACATGGCCAGGGCTGCTGTCAGAGCTCCAACACTCTTCCTGAGCTATATGACCTCCATAAAACTAAAACAAACAAACAACCCCCCACCACCACGATAAAGTTTATTTCCTAAGCCACTTTTGTGACATTAACAGTTCACATCTAATGACTCACTGGGTACAATGAAATCACTCAGAGCATCCATGTGTTTACATAACAGCCACTCTCAAAGCATGGTTATTGCCAGAGGTAACCAAGAACCTTTATCTCAGTATCTCTTACAAAAGGCAGCAGATTTAAACAGTACCAGTGTGATCCTCAATCATAAAGGAAAAAGCAAATACATAAATGAAAATAACTTTTAAAATAAATAAATAAAAGCAAGGGTCACACAGACATGTACTGCTCAAAACTTTCCACTGAGGTTATTACAATTCAAGACACGACAGTGCCTAACAAGAAATATATAATTTCAAAGTACTGCAACTGCAAAGTGTGTTAGTAACAGGCACAGTAGATGAGAAAAAAAGGTCTCTGTTATTAATCAGAATTCATATTTAAGAAACAGTGGTTGTTAAGTAACTCCCCTGAATCCTAATCACAACCAGGAAGGTACCAATTATTCTGACTCTGTTACTATTCATTAATATCACGCTGAAATCTTATTTGTTTTTACAAGCTGGGGTGGGAGATGAAGGAAATCGACTTTGAGGGGGTTGCTTTTTTCAAAGTGCATCTGTACCTGAACCAGCTGAACCCTCTGAGATCAGGCAGTCAGGCTACAAACAAGAATCCACATTTGACTAATTGGAAGGTCAGGTAAACAAAGCGCCATTATCATAACAAAAAGACACATTCTTCCTTGCAGACTTGCCATTAGCTTTATGCATCTCTTGCCCTGAAAACAAATAAAACCTCTGCTGAAATATTATTATACCATTCCCTACATATTACTTTCTCACAGACTTTTCCCCCTCTAAGATTGACCCAATGCTTAATTAAAGCTACAGAGAGCAGCAGAGAAAGATCTAAAGCTTCAAGCCAGAAATGACCAGAAACTGTTAGATCTGATTTTCAGTATCATGATATTCTCTTATCAGCACAAGAACAACAACAACAAACCTGAGCAACAATAATGGTCAAAGTGTGTTAACACATTTTCAGGAAGGCTTTTTGGTTTGGATTTTAAGCCTCTGCCATTTTGGAAGGTAACCAAAATATAATTCTGCTTCCCTTGATTGACAAAGCCTGCTTTACCTTTAATTAAATCTGTGACTGTATGCCACCTTTTTCAGTAAGAATAAGGAATTAAAAATTAATTTTCCAGAGGAAGAACACCTTCTCCTTACTGACAAACAGTATAATTTATTTTTTTAAATATATATAGCATGATTAGCTGAGATCATGTATATGGCATTTCCAGAATAAAACTAATCAGTGTTACCATGCACTCCATCACCGCTCTATTTGCATTTTTTTCCTGGAAGGCT
Source organism: Lophotriccus pileatus (assembly GCA_035583135.1). Taxonomy (NCBI): domain Eukaryota; kingdom Metazoa; phylum Chordata; class Aves; order Passeriformes; family Tyrannidae; genus Lophotriccus; species Lophotriccus pileatus. Next base: position 7,629,891 of record JAWWES010000024.1, read on the forward strand.
TCCAAAGAAAGAGGAAAACCTGCCTAGGAAGAGGCAAAATGCCCTGAATGTCTCTCCCTGAGAGGGACATCTAGCAGAAAACCACATAGTCAGGGCCTGCTAGTCCTAAACTGACTATTTCCATGAGAGCATCACTGGGCATCTCAACCTGCAGAGCACACGCAGTGAGGGCAGGTCCACCCGGAGCCTTGGCAGCCATGGAGGTACAGGTAGAACAGATGGACAGCTCACCCCAGCTCTCAGCTCACAAAACACTGCCCCTCTCCCTTCTGGGAATGCATCCATGGAGGAGTTCACTAAGAGTATTGCATAGTGGATCTTCCCCTGAGATGTGGTGTGAGGGCACCATGTGCCCAAAGGCATGGACAGCCACCAAGGCCATGAGCTGACCACCTTTAGAAGAGATGTGGACTTTCAGTAACTCCTCTTCAAGCTTGTGACAGTCAAATGAAACTTGGGAAGGCATTTCTCCCCACATTTGGAAATGCAGTTGCCAACGTCTGCGATCTTGTGGTTGTGGAGGGATCTTATCAATTTCCATTAAGAAATTGGAGTGGAGGAAATAAAAGTCAATCCTTTCAAGTTTCAAAGAAAAGCTAAATAAATGCCACCCAAAAAGGATCAGAGAAGAACTCAAAAGAAAAAGCAGCGGATTATTTTCTCTTCCTTCCCCTCAATAGTGTGGGTTTTAACACCAGTCTCCTGACAGATTGTGCTTTTCAAGGATTAGGGCTCAGAGAACCGTCTGGATCTGAATAATTCCAGCCTGACTGGAGAGATGAGCAAGATACTAGAAACAGAACGGAAAATTTTCAGGCATCTCTCACCTTTATTATGGGATTATCAGGTCTGCAAAGATCCCTCTACTTCCATGAGTACCTAAGGGAATGGATAAGCTAAGGACACAGGGCAAGAGAGTCTGGTGCTACCTAAACTGTCTCAGAAGGCGAGAACACAAGAAACTAGTCCCAAAGCAGCAGTGAAGGTCCCTTAACAAACAGAAGGAGGGCTCATGGCTGTGCCTCTGCTTCTGCTGGTTCTCTGGAAGACAAATTATTGACTGCACCAGACTTCACTGCAGCCTCAAAGTGAGCATCTTTGAAGGTAGAATTGCAGGGTTTAGGGAAAAATACTGATCTGCAGGCTCATCACAGAGTGGAATGGGACAAAGTTTGTTGCTTCAACCATGTCTTGACAGAAAACATTTCCTCCTACAAGCAATGACAAGCAGTTGTCAAGTGACAGATACGCTCTTGAGGATCAAATGTCAGACTCAAAGGGTGTGAAACAACCCTGACATCAGCTTTAAGTACGAAGTTCCCGAAGGCATGTTCTGGGGGATCTTTTGAGCATTATTTGCTTAAATTTGAAAAAACATACTACTTTAGGAAGCTTTAGAGAGTGCATTGAATGCAACTTGTACCTGCAAAACTGTTCTCATCGAAGAGCAACTACATTTCTGCATATCACTACCGGCAGGATTCAAAAGAGTTGAAATCTTCCTAGTGTGAGGATCCTGATGTTCTCAAAAAATTTGCTCATCAACTACAATTACCCTCAAAACTCACTGTGATATAATCCTTTATGCGTTCTTGAGTATTTTTTTTCTCCTTCCTAGGTTGTCAAATTCTTTATTTCCAGACATTATGCTAAGTTATTCTTTTAATTCCTTGAGAAATGTGAGACACTTTTATTTTGATCTTCAGTGTAAAGCAAAGTCAATACTTGTACTACTAGAAGTGATACAAACACACATGAATGAAGAAGCTATGAACAGGTAACCAAAATGAAAAACTAATACACATACAGGGCAAAAAAAACCTCAGTTGTGCTCCCCAGCACATACTTATTAATATTCCCTGAACCACCCCTGTTCATCAGCCTTCCATGCTAAGCCCTAGCTGTGCTGATCCCACTGAATTCCTCAGTAACACTTCCCTGTTTGCCAGTGAATCCTAGACATGGCTGATTTCCATCCTAGCAAGGCCAATTACTTGACTCCCTGCAAGCACCTTCCACGGGAAGGGTTACCAGTGTGGCACTAAAGATCTGACTGTCACCCAGCTTTTGAAGGTCCCTGAAATCCAGACTGTGACAGCAGAGCCCTTTGGCATTCAGAACAGTCTCCAAGTAGCAGGAAACTTTATTCACGTAGTTCTCAAGTCAAATGTATGTCAGATGTTGCCTAAAAACTAATAATCTGGACTTGCACATCTTGCTTCCTCAAGGAACCAGCCACCACATTTTCCAAAGGATCCAACAATCCACCTTAATATTCAGTCTAGTATACATAACATAATTAAATCCCTGATCTAGTCTCTGGGGTGTCTAACTCATCTACTGAAGCCTGTAATGATTTATGAACAGGACATACCGAAAGCAGACAGGCTACTAACAGACCAGTTTTGGCAAGTGTCTTTTCCTGAAGATAGGAGGTTGAGACCCCAGTTTCCATCTCTTCTCTGTGCTGGCAGCTGTCACCCTCAAGCACTGCCTCCAAAAGATGCAGGGTACTGTCTAGATAATAATAACTCAATCTAATAAGCAACAATGATGAATACTAACTTGCTTCATTACCAAATTAATATGCACATTTGTGCAGCTTAACACACATCCTATTGCCATGCCTGAGCTATTTCTGTCAAGTTCAAAATAGAGCAGAGGGTCCACTGGTCAGAGAGACACACAGGAGAGACACAACCAGCCCCAACACTCAGACCACCCTATCACCACTGAAGTTAATCTGAGGGCATTCAAGGAAATGGATTCAGATTTCCCGTGTCTCCAACACGTGTGCACATGCATAATGCAGTAACACAGCTCACACTACCGAGTTGTACAAACACTTGAGCAACTTCAGGATCAAGCTCCCAGTTAGCAACCTGACAAGATGAGATTTTACGTACTCGTTTTCAGCATTTCCCCCTCTCCGTTCTGCTTCTCTTCGGTAAGCTACAATATTTAATGAACAAAAGCATCTCCTTTTTCACTCAACAGCTCATCACTACAGTGACCTGTTATAAGCAACGAGATTCTTTGAACAGCTAAAACTGTCTTTTCTCAAGAGGTTGGCAGGTTTTGCTTTTTGAAATCAAACAATCAAGTTTCTACCAGAAGTTCTCTGCATGCAGGAAGGCAGCCAGCAGGTCATTTAATTATTTATCTGACAGAGGTCTTTTAGGGTGACTCTTGGAATATCTGAGCACCTCCACTTGAGAAAGTATTGATTAAGACAAAGTCATTAACAAGTGAATGTGTAACTGCAGGAAGAACCTTGGCAGATCTGTAACACACATGCAGGCACTGAAAAGAGCATTTTAAAATATGTAAACAAATCTATTTTTTAAGTATAAGGCATCTTAAAATATAAAATTGGTGGTTGGGGGTTTTTTTTGTGCCTAAAAATTGTGACATAAAACTCCTTGAAGTCAGTCTAGACTAATTGCCAAGTATTATACATTATATGATTAATCAACTGAGTGTTCTGAAATTTTCCTATGTGTATATGATTAGGTAATGGTATTTTTTTCTGTAATTAACTGAGAGCAGTCTCCTTTCTATTTCCTTCAAGGTATTGATGAAGTAAATCAAGGGTAGCTTCAAAGACAGATCTGAAATATAAGCTAGGATACTGTTTTTCAGTTTGAAAGATGTGGTTTCTCTAAAGCTGAAAAGAGTCTTTTAATGTGGTACCACTTAAAACCGAAGCTCAGAGTTGAACCAAGGAAAAGGAAAATGTTCCAAAACAGGAAAAACACCAGGCTCACACTCATGGAAGTATTTAAACACCTAATTTTTATTTACACATTAATCACTCAAACACACAATGGACTTGGATTTCAGACACCAGATGGGAAGGGGCTACAAGCATCCTCCAGTGAATACAACGTTTTCATAAACAGTCAAGAAAATGTTGCACCAACTTTTGTGCAACTGTGCATTACACTGGGCTCCCTTCTGTAAATCCCAACTCATGAACACAACCTCACTTCTTAAGATGCCAAGTAAGTGGTGTAACAGTGATCCTTCACTGGTGACAGCATAGCTTTGACTACAGGTCACGAAAAACCAAGAGAAAAGGCAGGATTTCTAAAAAGTGTTGTGGAAACTTGACAACAGGCCAGGTTGAGGCAGAAGGGGAGGTAATGTAATGGAGAAGCAACTTTTCTGCCCAGATTTCCATCTGCATGTGAAAAGTGTATCAAGATATGCTCAAAAACACAAGTGCTTTGGCAAAATAGTGGCCCTGCTTCTTGCAAAAACTTTGGAGGATATTGCAAGGGTGGAGACTTGGAGTTTACCGAGGCAAAACAAATATTTAATATGATGTTGTCTCTATCTTTCACATCTCAAACTGAGCTTTTCTGCTTCTTTCGTGCCAAGTTCACCTCATCTGGCATATGACCTGCACCAGAAGGAACCTGCTCAGCTCCCCTCCAATCTGCCTCAGAGGCATCCGCAGATGAAGGACTGGACTCTGTGCTGTGACCCGTAAGTCACTGCAGCTCAGGTCAGAAGACAGGCCTGTTTGTAACAGAACTCTCCTCTGCTGTTCCTTCATTTTGTGCTGCTATTTCCTGGCAATCAGTGCTCTTCCCTTCTTTGTTTTAAGCCTTTCCTATTTGAAATGGGGACAGGTAGTGGGTGTGTTATGCATAGGAACCATGTGGGGTACCCACCCATCGGTGGAGAGGCTTTTCATCAGGAACAAATCGTAATTACTGTCATATTTTGAAAGATCCTCCCTTTCCACCCTAACAGCTTCCTTTGCAGACAAGGGACATTTTTGAAAAAGAAGACACATCTCTGAAATTCATTAAAAATTGCCAGTCTTAACTGCCCATGCAGATGCTCCAGGACAGTGTCCTGCACCCACATTATCTCTTCATCATTTTGCTCATGCTGTCAGTCAACCGATTTACCAGCACATCCTGCAGCCATCTATTTTAGGAAGATGTATTACTGTCTCCTGACACACAGAGGCAGCATATATAAAGGTTAGAGAAGGAGACAAAGTCACCACTGCTGGGCTCCACTGACAGCTTTCTGCTGCATCTGTAGTGGTGGCTGGGTCAGGTATTTAAACCAGTGGTTTTAAATTGTGGTCGGTGGAACACCAATTGCAGCAGGAACATTTGCTGGTTGATGTTCTGAGAAATTGGCTTGCCAAGTAGTGCTGGTTGTCCTTGTTCCCACACATGTATGTGGGATTTATTGCCAAGGCAAAGGCAAAAAGGCATCAGATTTTTTCCTAATTATACTCCACATAAAGAGACACTACTGTTGTTTGAAAGAGTGTCATGATATGGCAAATGGCTAATGCCCGGAATATGGGAATTGTGAACTAATTCATTCTGTCATTGGGGAAAAGATCACAATTCTTCCTCTTAAATAGTCCAAGCTTCAATTATTTGTACAGGAAAAAAAGGTACATTTCTGACATGCCTAATGGGAAGCTATCGTTCTTAATTGAGTTCTGTTTGCTCTATCCTTTGAAAATCACAGGGTTTGCAGAAAGAAAACAAGTGTTTTGTGTCCATAAACTCCTTCCAAAAGCTGAACTGGGAAATAAAGCAAAGGTTTGAGTAGGATTCTGCTGAGCTGATGTTACACAAGGGCTCATCTGCACTGATGTGCATCAGCAGTGCTCTATTGATTACATTGATTTTACCCAGCTAAAGGTTTGACCCACAGTCTCTGAGGAAGACCTAAAGCTAAACAACCTCTAACTAACTAACACCAAACAATAACTATCAAAGCAATAACTATCTTTAAGAAAATAAGAGGGATCAAAAACAATGACCATTCAATAACAGCAGCACAGGAATAAACAATATACATGCTAACCCATACAGACAGAACCAAACCAGAAATAGCTCAAAGTGAGAAGAAAATACAATATACTGAGAAAACATCACAACTCTGAGGGACTAAGGGAGGAAAGAAAAAAGTGAAGAGAAGCAAATGGCTAACACTGATCCTGAACCAACACAATTTCATCAGAAACTGAAGTACAACATACATCATCATTATGTTTCTCATTCAAACCAGGAAACCAAGACTAAGGACCACAGTCTTCAAAATCCCTTTTGAAGACATTTTTTAAATCCCCAAATTACTTTCCATCTATCAAACTTTCTGCCAGTATGAGCACCAGCCCTCACAGTTTACAGACGTGTCCACATCCTTCTAGGGCTTTAGCCTAAGCAGGATCAGTGCCTGTGTCCACCCCTGTGCCCCACATGGCCAACGCCCAGGACTTGTCCAAGCCAGCTTCAAGGCTCCCAGTACTCATCTTGCGACTACATCTTTCAGCTTTGTTGTTAGTTCACTACTAAGGACTAACTGTGGCCTTAGTTGTTGAATAGGGAGACATTTGGAGAGTTTTTTCTTATACACAGGACAGTTGACATACACCTCCAGCATGGATATAACACGACTGTGGCTTTACTCTTGCATGTAAATTATTATCCTTGCTCCTGTTGACACATAAATGCTACAATCCATGCTGTTATCCTCAGAAAAAAAACCCACATAAACACCACCCCAGCCCCCCAAATAACCCTGAACAACTCCCCTAAGGCCCTCCCAACACTATCTATACTTTATTCACATTTAACCTCTCCGTAATACAACAGAATTCCTTACAACACACCCGTACACAGAACCATGTTCTATTAAGACAGTGCCATATATCTTTGTTCTGAGCTGAATAACTGATTGTGCCCAAGTTCTACCACATCTCTTCACCAAAAAAAGGCCTATGAGTAGAATCAGCCTGTATTCTATGCTCTGTCAGTGTGAAATGACATTGCCAGACACATTTGCTGACCATACAACTATATCTTCAAAAATACTGAGATGAAATGGATGATCAAAGCAGCCTAATGTTCAAACAGAAGTTACTCCCTGCTGTTTCGTCTCATTTGGCTTTGGTCAAATTTTACTGTGAGTGGGTTCCAGCACAACACTCTTTAATGGGTTGTTGCAGCAGAGGGGATGTCCTGGAGGGGTCAGGGAGATGCCCAGCCAGCCTACTAGTCTCTTTCCAGAAGTAGCAACTGAAAGAGATGTTTTGGAGGTGCACAAAAGTCTGTTGGATAAGGAATGTCAAAATGTGCATCTCTGGCAATTCCCTTCAGGTCTGTTCTTTTAGTTAGTACCATAACTTTTGAGATACAAATACCAGAACTGCACAGAGCATTTAAAATACAGGGACACCAAGGTTCTGTGTGGCAACAATATAAAGTAAACATACAAATAAGCCTTTCAGAGACCTCCTAGTTTGGCCATACATCACTATCAGGGGATTATAATTATGTATAGAGCATTACTATGCTACAATAACGTCCATCAGCTCATGGCTCTGCTGCCACCTGATGATTATCACTGGCACAAAGAACATTAACCAACTAAAGCCCATTTTATCAATCATCTTCACCTTAAGGGGACTCTGAGAGCAGTCTTTACCAGTCCCACAGGACAGCAGTGCTGTATATTCTGCCCATGAGCCAGATTTTGAGGCATTACCATTAAGGATGGCAGGAGCTCTAAAGGTGCTGTTCCGGTCCATGGTCTCAGTGATCTGGCATTAGAGAGTTCCCAGACAGGCCTTAATATGAGCCTTTAATGAGCAAGTCACAGGTTGTTGTGTCATATCCTACTTGGGGACACTTTAGTTCACGGATCACTAAAGTGAAAGGCAGTAAAGGCAAACTCTTCAGAACTTCTATCAACCAGCCAGTCATGCACAAATGCCAGCTCCTTTAACCCTTACAGAAAAATTTAAACCCTTCCCTGGTTTGCTGTCATTTTCTGCTGGCAGAAATGAACCTGTATTACAAATGAAGCATCCCTTCCCCACTTGTCCTCCTTTAGCCACCACTGGATGACAAGGCTGTAAAAATACCATTAATAACTAGCTTGTTCACTGTAATTAACACCTTTGCAGCCTCCTTTCCAGAGAGAAATTGGCACACTTAAAGACGGCTCAGCAAGGTGTTATTTACTTAAGGAAAAAGAAAACATTAAAGCTTTATGTGAAAGAAAATTATCTGTTATCTCTCATGGCTCTCAAATACATTTTACAGCAGTGACTTTCCAGCCTGCATTTAAAAAAAACCCAGAAAGAACTCTTTAAAAAATCCATTAGGAACTTAAAAGTATTATCTACCACTTTGCTACACTCTCCCTAATGAAACTGCCAACAATAAATTCACAAGATTGTTTTTGAGTTGTTTATTTATTTATTTATTCATCCCTGTGTTGATGACAGAGAGGAAAAGCAACAGCCACACAGGATGTTTTTAATGTCTTGTACACAATGTGAGCCTGTGGGAGTTCACAGCTGCCCCCCCCCAGGTACAGACAGCCCATTTACAGGGGTGGTAAATCAGCCTCCACTACAGGAGAGGGGAATGGCATTTGGGATGTGAACACTGCCCTGGTGGGTGGGACATCGTCCTCTACCACTGAGACAGTAAGTCTCCACTGCTGTGGGGATCCTCTCTGGACCACCAGCGAGGCACTGACGAAGCACCCCCAGGCTGGTCACACCAAGGCCCACCTTGTGACTGCACATCAAGTTTCTCCCTGTGCTGCAGTGACAGATTAGTTCTGTTTACAGCCAAAGAAGGGAGAAGTCAAAGCAAGGACACTATTGAACCCATCCAACATGGCCACATCACACAGATCCCACTGGAGGATGGGCCTTGAACTCTCATTCCTCACAGCAAGTGGGAAAATATATTTCCTTATCCTAAGGGTTTCTCACTGTCAATGAACTTTTCCCTGTTGGGCCCTGTTGTCACAGGGCAGACAGTGGCCACCTCTTGGGACCCATCTCTCCTGCTCACCGAGGGGATGCTGAACCTCACAAATTTAGTTACTCAACTTCCCCGAGCCCAGGGATGGACACCTGTTGACCATTTCAGACCAAGTGAACAAACAGGGAGATGACAACTCCTTAAACCCAAGCTTCCAACCAAGCCAACTATCAGGCCATCCAAAATCACATCCACAGCTTTCCCATGGCTTGCAGTAAAAGCATGTACATCATGGAGAGGCTACGCTGGCAATCCAGGGAGCCTGGGGCAAAGTGTCTGGTTTCTTCCTTCTCTACTCGTCATCAGAATATGAAAAGGATATTTCAGTAAATCTGTTTCTCTTGTTTTTATTTGAATTCTGTCTTTTCTGTATAAGAAACAAGTTTTTAAGACAGAGAGGTCTTTTTATACAAATCCAGAAGATAAACCCCCAGAGATTATTATACTTTCAAATGCTGTTTTTAAAGAAGCTGACTATAACCTTTCTGAAAAGAAAGCACCATCTCACTCCAGTTGTACCTAAAATACAGGATATTAAAATATTTTTTCCCAAAATATTCAGGCAAATAATGCAATTCCATACTGGTCTTGGTAATGGCATGAAAGCACAACCCCACCCCACCCCTCACTGCTGCACAATCACAAGTGACAGGCATTTGATCATTATTGCAACCACCTGTCAAGTATCACAATGAGTTTTCTCTCATTCCATGAGTTAAAAAGGCTTATAAACTGCAAAACTGTGCAAAATACAAAGTGCATTAAAAAAAAATCAATATCTATTTAGATATCCTCTTAAGGAAGCTTACTTTTGATTAATTTTCTTGACTCTTGAGAAATCTGGTAACAGGAACAGAGGAAGAACACTTGTATTTATAAATTGGTTTGTCTAACAAGTTTGAAGTTGCCTAGCCAGGCAACACAGCTCAGAGACAACAGGGAGAGACAGCAGCCAATGAAACAGTATTCAAGAAATCCTTGCCAGCAGAAATCTTGTAAAACTTGAAAATGTTAAAAGTTGAAAAATTATTTGTAACACATCTCTGCATGAATTCTTGCTTTTCAGACCTGGAACAGAATGAATGCTGACCTGTACTAGGTTGGTATTTGGTGTTAGTGTATCCGTATTGCATGCATCCTGTTTGATTTTGTCTCCACATATTGGAGAGGCGGGAATAATTTTCAGTTCTTAGGACACATTCTCGATTTGAGAACTAGAAACAAATTAGGTATTTTCCCCCTTCCCAGTTTGGTGCTTTTTTTAAAAAAAACGAGTCATTACTCTGGTGCACAGAACCAGCTGAAGGATGGTCCAGGTAATTCTACTGTGGCAAGTATTGACAGTGGTTAATGCTTAAACAATACACTTTGCTTTAGTCAGAGGAGACAAATGCTTCATGGCCTATGAATTCTTCCAGGTGCCTCACTCACTCTTGAATTTTCCTACACATTGTCAGTATAATACCTTGTCTCTTTCTCCCTTAGATATTTGTCAGTGCACAAATGTATTTCTACCCTAGATAATCATGGCAGACAGGGACAACATATTGATATACAGCACTGCTTTACACCAAGGTATGAATATTACATTAGCTGAGTTATCACTAAGTTCTGACCTTCAACTACCCAATTTTAAATTCATTCATTTTCAAACTATTAAACTCTTCTCTGTCACATCACAGAAATCCACACTATGATGGTAAGTTTTTCTGACAATGTTTCAGTCAAAACAAACTATGATGTATTAGTAGAATTTGTAAAAATGTGTTTGTGCTATTAAAAATCTGGAAGGACTCTGTAGACTGTGGTCACAGCTTGACCCTGAGTAGTCAAGAAGAGAGAAGTGTCATGTGAATGATCAGTTCCAGTTCTTCTTACCCCCTTCTGATCCCTGACTGTGGATCAGAAAGCTCAGCTGTTCTGTCAAAGACAGAAATCTGGGCTCCATTACCATTCCGGGCTCCTCACTGAAAAATCTCTAATGCATGGATATTCCTGCTCTCAGGAGTGAGTCCCAAACAACAGAACAAACTAGATTAAGAAGAGGGCAAAGGGAAAAGGTTAAATGAAACTTTTCCCCAACACATTACTGGCAAACTGAGGGAGGATCAGGGAGCTGAGAAAAGCCTTCTCCCTCAGTTTGCTGCCCTCAAATATTCTAGGAAGTTCCCAAACTGGTAACGTGTCTCAACGTATTCACTTCTCATCTAGGACACATTAAAAGGCAGAGAAATTATTTCTTACAGAAACTGATCCACTCTTCTGGCATTTAGCTATGAAGGGGCTATTTAATCTTTCTGAACTACAACACATGAATTTAAAGCAGAAAAGCCAAACCAACATCTCAGCTCCCCCAGAGCAACACCAGCTGCTTGGGAAGCAGTTCAGCTCCACCGTCTGCAACGTAAGAGTTAAAGGGGAATGGAGCAGCATCACCACTCAATACAAGGGGATCTGACAGCACAGCACTTAAATACAGCTACACACCCCCTTGGCCTCCCGAGCCCTCCCACCTGTGCAGGCCACTGAAGGTAATTGTATAATAACAGCAGGCTGTCACGGCGGTGTGGAGACATCCCTAACAGGCTACACAGGAGGTTTGCACGAACATTTAGATGCCACTTCGAGACACTTTTTTGCCAGTTTGTAAAACATGATTAACACAGCCACCACCTACACCTGTCAAGAGTTTAAACAGTGAAACCCCTACTAAATAAAAAAGAAAAACATAGTATGCTATTGGACTGAATTGGAACATGTGGCATAAAATGCTCTGATGAGCTTCAGAACACTACTGATAGATTCACAGAAAATTTTAGCTTGTGTTTCACTTCCAGAAACAAAAGGACTCAAAGATACAAACTACAGGGAACAAGACAACTGCTTTCAGCAGCTTCTACTAAGGGCCACAGGTCTGATGACCATTTCTCCCCATTCAACAAACAGTGCCTGAAAAGACAGAAATATCTCCACATGGGAACAGAAGCCATTATTTTATCAAATCGATTGCTGCTGAAACCTTTGAGCTCTAAATAAGCCTTAGCTAAAGTCCTATTGGCATTTAGGTTAACAATTATCTTTTTTACAAGTTCTGAAGACGGGCTGAAAGTAACAACACCCCCTGGGTAACAGAGACCTAATTGATGCCAGAAAGACAGGGGATGGGATGCTGGGATGTTACTATTAAATCAGTCAATCAGTCTAAATTTGTTCTGAATGACAACCTAAGAAAGGAGATTTCCAGCACTGCCTTGCAAGGAAGGTACTTCATGTGACAGCAATGGGAAATCCTGAAATCCTAGAGACAGCCCAGTGAAGAGGGGAACCAAAACCAATGGAAACATCAGTCAATTATAACTATAAAAATAAAGAACATGAATTCAGGGAAGGGATTTCCCTTTAAGAATTCAGGCTCTAGGCACAACCGAGCTCTAGTTGTCACGTTTACGTGGGTAGTCATTTTAATCAACCTTTTAGCATATATTTTGCATGTCTGTATTAGAAATACAAATTCTTCCTAACTGCTTCCTGAAAAGCCCTTTTAATTGAGACACTGCCTCCTCTGCAATGTCTTCTCTCCAGAGTCAAAAGTCAATGTCCTAGAATTACAGGAATCTAGGCTAAAAAATACTCTTCTACTTAATGCCTCGCCATAAACAGAGGAATTTCATCTCAACTGAGTAAACAGCAATTCTCGAACTTCAGTGTATGACAATATAAATTTCTTGCTCAGCTGAAGATTTATCAGCTCTTAAAACCACAGAATTGTCTTCCTCAATCTACTCCCTTTTTTTTCAGCATCTTCCTCTGACAACACAGCTTCTTCCAATTTTTATAACCTTTTTCTGAGGGGTCTTAATTTATGCCAAGAAAAACACTGTCTGTTAAATGGCACCATTAGACTCACATGATTTCTTGTGGTGCATGTGAAGTTTTTGGTCTCCTGCATACTAAATGATCCTTACAGTGTGAAAGAAATTGGTATAAACAGCTGCTTTATTTTGTGCTCTGATAACTGAGGAAAAACAACCCTCAATGAAGAAGTCATCCTTCGCTTGGGGGAAAGTAAATGGGCAAATAAGTACATGAATAAAATTAGCAGATCGGGCACTGATTTCTTCACCAAGGTGCATGTGGGCTGGAGCAGATGTTTTCACAAGCAGAGCTCTGCCTTTTCTAATGGATTAATGCAAGATAAGGCCCATCATCTGCTTTATTTCAATGCCCACAAATACTCAAGAAAGAGGCAGCAGGATGAGGAAACACAGATTCAGATTTCTTTTGGTTTCTGTATTCAGGATGTAAGATGTGTTGACATAAAGACCAAAACTTCCATCCAGCCACAAAGTAACACAAAATGGGACAAGAGCCAGGTATCAAGCATCAACAGCCTGGTGATGATGTCCATTTCCAGCTTGATACACAGATTCATAAAGACCTGCAAGAAGTTTTCAGGATTTAAATAAAAATATGTGGAGAATGGCTTCCATGCCTCACTACACCAAACATTGAGTATTACTGAGCAAACAGAGAGGGAAACAGTGAAAAATGAGAGCACAGAGGAAGGAACAATATGAAGTCAAACCTTGACTTTCTTAGGAGACCAAAGGTGACAAACAAGGGAGAAAATGCAGTGTTCTCTTTTCACCTCTTCTGAGCAAAGGGGAACACAAGAAATTAGAAGGACAGACCCAAACTTACCTGAGGACACAAAAGAAACATAAAAAATCAGGGGAACAGACACAACCATATCTGCAATACTCTGCTGCCAAGGAAGAATGTTTCTCATAAACATCTAAACCCTTTTTTTTTGGCATGCTTTGGGTCTGATCCAAAAGCCTGACACAGCCACTAGAAATCGTTATTGGATTAAATTCTTAGACAGCACAGAAAATAGCAGGCTAAAGAATCTTAGCAGACTTTCCAAGAGTATTCATTCATCTCTGGCTGGGGAAAAGCTTGTGAAGTGTCAGACTGAAAGAGAATTTTGCCAGGAAAATCTGGGTTTGAACCACAAGAGCAGCTGCCTGTAACAGCATTGCCCAGAGAGGTATCAAACAGGTGCTAGAACCAAAAAAATGACAAGCAAGCAAAACACTGAAATTGCCTACTGCCCTGTAACTAAGTTTCTTCATCATGTGTAACAAAGCAACAACTCAGAGGAACTTCTGAAAGACATAAATGTCAATGCAGCACCCTGCTCAGGCTGACCTTTACAAAAGAGTTTTTCATTTTCACATTTTCCTATTTCTATAGGAATAGAGAACTCCTTTGAAAACCTCCTCCTGGAGACTGCTGGACGAGCACAAGTCCTGGGAAAAGAATAAAACGGCCCAGTAACCCCAGCAGTCAGGAATTTCCAAATCTCCCCCATTACTTGCAAGCTCTGCTCGTGGTTTGGGCAGGGGGAAATGAAGCCTCTCCCTCCTTGTCCACCCCTGCAGCCATCCCAGCCTCCAGATCCTCTGGGCATCTCGGCACGGCCGAGCAGTGACACCCCAGGAAGAATCTGCTCCAGTGAGTCCCCTTTCTCCACAACTGGCTGCAAAGGGGGAAACAACAGCAGCTTTCAAAATTCCCATGGCAACGGCTCCTTCTCCCTACAAACTCTGACTCCACTGGCAGCCTGAACACTGCACAAAGCAGCAGCACACAGAGGCAATTCCCAGCCCGCAGTCAGGTACCAGTGCTTCCATTTAATAAAAAAATCCACAGGCACAAACCACTGACCGTGGCTGGAGATGTAACCTTGAACTCGGGCACCTAATCCTTGCTCCAGTATGGATCCTTCTGTGTTCCTATCTTTGCAATAATGGGCTTATCTAAAACGCTGGAAATTAGGTTTTTAAGGTCAGTAGGAGACCTTTAAAAGCCCTCCAAATAGAACTGAGGTCGTGACTACTTGTGGTCATTGACATTACAGCAATTTTTGTAAGTACAGGGATATTAATCCCCGGAGCCTGACAATTTCAATTTTAGTAATGACATTCTGTGCACCTAAAACTTTTAGTGAAGTTTAATATTCTTCACTCCATGTACTGATCTGTTTTGTACTGTTCTTAAGTGTTGTTAAATGGTTCTTTCATTTCGCTGTGGAGCTGGCTGACCACACTTCAGCTGTGCAGGGAGTGAACTCTGTATATTGTAGCATCATTACTGTCAAGGGACCCTAGGTAGTTTAAAAACGCTGTAATTTGATTCTAGTTTGGTCTTTTTTTTCTTTAAATCAACTGCATTTTGTAATATCAGCCAATTATTTTTCTTCCTGGAATGAATAAAGTAAAAAAATTAATTATGCCATGCTGTGATTAATTGAATTTTAATATGGAAAAGGTCTAATGTAAAAACACCTACTGTATTGGCAACGATGTTACTTGGGTTGAATCAATAATATTTAAAGAAGCCTGAAGAAGATTACAACAGTATTTGTTCTTTATTTCATGCACAGCTGGACATCAGTGTCCTGACATTATTAAGAGCATATATGCAGTGTAATTCTCATGAACAGTTTTACAGAATTACTGATATGAATTAAATTTCATGATGGCTTAAGTGACTGCAAAATTTGAGCTCTGGAATTTATTCCACCTAAGTAGGATTTGAACCAAAATCTGTAGAAATTTTTCCAAATTTAAATGCTTCTGATCCGCAGCAAGAAACATCTCCTCTGAGACATGTATTTGGCTGAAAAAAAAAGGTGTCCTCAGCACAGTTAACAGCATCAGCATGGGCATCTAATCTTTGTATCATGCTAAATATTTTCTTCTTTGAAGTGATAAAAATCCAGCTGTCAAGCATTGCTTGATCTGACCCGACGCCTGGGGAAAGCTAATCAAAAGGAAGCCTTATAGGTTCCCCCTACTTAAATCCACCCACCCGAATAAGCACAAGTTAGAATTTTTATGAGGTAAAAGAGACTCTGCTGTCACAGCCCGGTGTTAATTGGCACAAAGGTTTGAGAATACCTTCGTTTTACTGAACTGCTTTGATTTCAAGACTTCTGAGCTGAATTTTCCCTGCTTCTTTATAATCCTGTCTTAACTATCACTGAGTTTGAAGTGAGAAAGGAGCTTAGACAGATCTATATCGGTGTTCATTCATGCCAGACTGTTGCATTTTCATCTGAAACACAGTCTGAAAAAATTCCAATTGAGGGCAGGAGTAGCAGGGGGAGTACAGGGAATGCTAATCCCCTGTTCAGCTCTTGTGGGAGCAACAGGTGATGATTAGTCACTGGCCACCATGTCAGCAGCCTCTTATTTTCTTCTCTGACTGGAAAAAAAACACACAAACCAAACCAAAATCATTCTCATGCCTTTGCGCTCCACCTCTGAGTACCTGAGCCCTCTGCAGGACCACCTCCCAGGACACTTCCCAACTGCTATATGAAGTAGGAAGATTGAAAATTCAGCAGTGAAATAAACCAAAGACAATAAAAGAAGATGTAGCTTCAGTTTACTTTCATCCCCCATGTTTGCTCCATGTCAGAGCACTTGAAAAGCCTGACTCATCTGTTTTGACCAGGTGAAAACATTATCATCAAGATATAGAATAGAACTCACCATGGGGCTCCACCTCTACTGAAAAACAAAACCCAAGATGCAGAAACAGGGGTAGGTGCTACAGCCACGTGTGTGCTTCCATCTGATACCAACTGGCTCCAGAAGAAGTGATGAAACCTCAAATTAACATCACACTACAATATGGACAAGAGGAAAGGTTGCTGTTTGAGGACCAACAGATGTTTTGCAGGTTACCTGCAAAACTGTTGGAGATGGACAGAGAAGCACATTTCACATGTAGCACTCAGTTCCAAGAGCTATCTTGAGTTTTTTGTTTACATCTTCAGTCACATATAGACATTTTACACTATAAAATTCCCTCTGCAATTAAAAACAAGCTAATGCCACTTCACCCGATCCTCACACCTATCAATGCAAGCTTCAAACCATCTCTAGGACTAAAAATAGAATTTGTAATTTTCATAAAATTACTTCCAGTGGGATTTCTTTTTTTTTTTATTATTGTTTTTTAACTTGATGAATCTGATGAAAGGAGTTTAGGGGTCACACTTCATACCATTTATCATTTAGCTTTCAGTTAGTTTCAATTTGTTTTTATTTATGCACTGAAAGGGATAGATTTTCTTCCTCCTTATTTTCATAGAATTGCCTCTACTAACAAAAACACAAGATCCCAATTCTGCCAGTCTTGCTTATCAAGAGCTGAGTGTAATAAAAAGGCTGTTTGACAAAGATTTTAACAAGGTACCCAAACACAGTCATTTTCATAATCTTACACTCCACTAATACCCTTTCTCCCAATATTTTCTCAAAAACTTATTTAAGCCATAAAGCCTTGCAAAGATCACCCACATTCTACAACACACAGTACACAAACTCTAATCTTATTTCACATTTTTCTTTGTAAGTATTCATGCAGCTTTCCGTGTCTAGTAAATATTATGTCTTGTCACAGATAACCAGCCATTCAACTAATTGGAGATTTCTATTAAGATTTCTCCTAAATTTTCCCTTCCAATAGCATTTTTTCATCCTAATTCATCACCCTGAAAATGAAGTCCTACATTTTCTCTGCATTATCAGTTTCTGTAGAAGATATTGGTATCATTTTGAATTAAACAAGCAAAAAAGCTTCAAGTCTGCAGAATTTATTTATACTGTAAGGTCTTGAAAGTGCCTTCTTAAGCCATTGAAGACAAAACTCTCAATCTTTTTAAATGCTGAGGAATACATATTCCTCTTTGTAATTTGCTTTGCTTTAAGATCCATATTCAGGAAAAAAAAAACCAAAAACAAAACAACAACAGGGATGACTGAATATTAGGAGAGAAACTGACTACCAAAGAAGAAACTTCATTTAAATTAATTGAGAATGCATTCTAAAAAAAATAAGTATTTAGTTCTTTATCAGAGCATTAAACACAGAAAACATTTCACATTCATACATCTTCGCTCATGAGTCGCCTGTACAACAAGAAATGAGATTAGGTGAGCACAAAACGAAACAAACTGTCTGTCTGTCCAGTGACTTCCCTCCGCCCCAGCAATGTTACATTAAACCTGTGTCAATTCTATCAACACTAATTAATCTAACAGTAACCTTCTCCTGAATCCACCCTTCACCATTTTAAAGGTAACCATTATCTCATAAATCAAAACCCTTGTCTGATTGTCCTGGAGGCCCGTATGTAATAAAATTCCACTTATAGGAGTTGCCTGCGGGAGGTGCTTTTTCCTTTATCCATCCTTTTTGTAAGGGAAGATGGTCCCAGTTTCTGACAGTTCAGTCTGAGTGCCATTTAAGTGTACAGTCTAACAGTTTCATACGAACCATGGGGAGTTTCGACCCGGGATTTTGGGATTTTGCCCAGCTCCACGAAGAGGAGGCAGCGAAATACTCCCAGAGCACATCTTGACACGGTCCCGCAGCCCAGCCTACTGTAAAACAATCTCTATCAGCATACAGTGGCAGACTGCACAGGTTTAAATCACACCAGGAAGCAGTCAGGACAGGTGGCTGCAAAAATATAGGCTTCCAGGGAGCCGAAACCCGACTTTTTGGAACTGGTTTATTTTAAGAAGTAAGCTTTTCCTGTCAGCCTCCAGGCACGCAGCTCACCTGAGAAACACCTCTCAGAGGCACTGGCTGGCAGGACACAGTCAGATTGTTTCCAGTACTTTGGGTTTATAACCATACAGGAATGGCATTTATAGTTTGCTTGATTAAAAACAATATCCCCTTCATTTCTGTGCATCAAGATAATGGGATCTCGTGCCTAAAAAGGGTCAGCAATAGATCCTTTTGTGAAGGCGAGTCCTGGGGAGAAAGGGTCTAATTATTCATATAAATTGTTTGCAGTAGAGAGTGAACAGTGTTACTGGCTGGAGATCTCTGCCTTGCTATGGATGCTCAAGGAAGAAAGATGTGCAGAGGCAAGGAAGACACATGCCAAGTCAGACCTGTCTTCACCAGATATGAAACCTCTGATTAGGGCAAGGGCCTTCTGATGGGGCTATGCAGGTGATACAGCCTATACACCATCTGGAAAAAGGATTCCCACATACCAGTTTTCTTCCTCCAGACTTGGCAAAAAATGCTTCTTTTAACAAGTGGCTGAATGGGTGCTCCGTGCTCCACACCACCCCTGCTCTCCCAGAATGGGTAAGTTTTGCCAGCAGCACATTATCACAGTACTTATTCATGCAAACACTCCACTGCCAAGGGGTCACAGGGGTCAAAATCCCACAGAAATAATACAAGGCTGTGCCCGTACATGGCCATTGGCATGAGGGTGTGTATTTGCTTTCCCCAGACAAGCCAGAGGATGTTGATAAGGGTACAAGGCTTTTCCAGGGACAATAGAAGATTGTTATTTTTATTTTTTAAAGGCCTGAACTATACAAAACCTCGAGTGATTTAACAAACAGAAGGTTTCTAAGAGCCAAGCAGTGCCCCAAAAATGCTTTTAGATAAAGGTATTGAGGTTCAGTGATTTGCAAATTATGGATAGATTATTTAACTAGCACATCCACAACCGAGCTATAAAGTATTCTAGAGCTTAAGACTGAAAACACATACACACAAAAATCAACAAACACATCCCAAAGCTACTGAAACATCTTATTCAAAAAAGCTAAGAGAACTCTGAATGCTAAAGCACTGCCTGCAGAACCACCCCAACTCTTCCACTTGCACGGACCCAACACTAACAGGCAGGTAGCATCCCCCTGCACAGCAAGGATAACCTGCTCCAGCTACCTGAGCCTCCCCACTCAGAAAATATACAACACACCTGCTGCCTTGGGTGGGTTAGAACAGTGTGCAACACCAGACAGTGTGGGCTTTGTCTTGAAAGGGAAGCACATCTACAAACCCTGGTCTTGATTCTAGTCTCTTCTTCCTCAGTTTTCTGGATGGCCCAGGACTAGATAATGGCTTCCTTTTCTTCCTTGTAATGGTGGGCAATTAATAACCTCTGGCCTTACAGAAGTGCTACAAGTAAGGACATCTTAGACATCCCCTCAGTGAAGACAAAGTCAAATATAACAAGCCACTGTGAGCTCAGTGTGATTTTTCTAGCCCAGATCTTACATGAAGATTTGATAGTAAGAAACAAGTATTTTTCTTGTGAAAAAGCACCCTGGAAATGGAAGTAATGGATGCATTAAAGATCTTTAAAACAGCATTATTCCTGTGTTCTGGGTTAATCAGGCCCATACAATTTGGTACAAAATTAATCATCTACGACTCTAGTAATAACGGCTCACTTGGAGGCTGCATCTCTGCTTGGCGTGGTCCCAGGAATGCACACAATGTCAGACTGCTGAAAAACCACGGGGAAGAAAGAGAAATAGTCATCTTCCCTACCCAAGTGCCTCAGGCGTTCTCTCCATCACACCAAACAAGGAGGAGCAACAACTCCCATCAAAACTTTGCTGGATTTACTGCAGGTACAAGACATTCTTCTGTGCTCTTTCAGTCATGAGGCAACTAAGAGTTTCATTACAATAATATATCAATTTTGTACCACAATTAGCTTTATTTGCTCTTAATTCTTGTTCCCAAAAGGCACACTAGATACCAAAATACATGACTGGTCTAAAATAAAAGATTCACTCTTATTGACTGAATAATTTTCTTATTGACAGTGAAACAAATGCAAGCTACATAAAGTTAAACAATAATGACTCTTCTGTAAAACTTCTAGTAAATGAATATTGCTACTGTTAATAGCTCTTAACTCTAGCTTAGTTTTAATTTGTGGTATGGGCAGTTATAGTATTTTCACCAAAAAATGCATCAAACTCAGACATGCTCTGTTTCCTATTAATGTCATCTCTGGCAGAGCTGGGGGCACACACAGACTGGAGGCATCTGTTCCACACTGCACAGGGCACTGCTCCTCCGCTCAGGCAGCCAGTGCACAGGGGGGCTGCTGAGACAGAAAAAACACCTTTCAGTCTCATGGTGCCTCTCATCCCCTTTCAGCCCCACTGAGGATGCTGGAACGCCCTTGCCTTTGCCTGTCGTGAACGTCAGGAACACAAGGCTGCTCTCAGATTTTCATACTGGTAACAAAATGTTTGGAGGCAGAGGAGAGACTATTGATGCCTTTTTCCTTTCTTCTTCTCATCATGAGCAGGACTAGACATAGGCTAGTCCCAGCTCTACACAGTAATTTAAAATCAATATAATCACAGTGAACTTTGTCACCTCTGCTTCAGCTGAGTAGGTTTTTCATTCGGGTCCCTTGCCATTTTTCTCCCTGAAAATAAGTTCTTCAGTTTCTAGTCTGCCTTGAAATGAAATAAAGCCATCCTTGGCTTCAACACAGCACGTGAGCAGTCTCTCAAGACATGCAAGACACAGAGCAAACTTCCATCATCTGCACATCGCTACAAACACAATGATTTCTATTAAATATTTAGGACTCAAATATTTATATCCAGTCAATTACACTGAGCATTACTTATCCTCCAGGGAATTCTTGCTCTCCCTCAGCGCAGAAGGACAGACCAAAGTGCATTTCCTATACTGACTAATAACACAGTAACACCTAAGGCAATCAAGAAATCCGTCCCATTAGATACAAAGACCTTGGAAGCAAACATGCAAACCTAGTACAAAAAAAATATAGAAACATCTTGCTTCAAGCCAACATAAACAAATGTTCATCTCTGCCCCGAGAAGCTTACAGTGTTCCTCTCTCCAGGAGACAGTCATTAGTACCAGGAGATCCCACCACCAGACCATGGCTGTAGGTCCTAGTGGGAGGATTTACAACTGGAATTTTGTACCGAGGAAATCACCAGCTAGACTTTGTTAATCGTGTTATCATGCTCAGTAATTCATACATCTCTCCTACAGCAAAACCTTTTTATTACAGAATTTCAAAAACCAATACTTGAATTTTAAACTTTAATATGAACTTACATTTTAAAACATTAAATTATCCAGCGAAGCGGACGTGAATGTGAAAGAAGGCCATTTCCTCCACCATTTCATTAAATTTGAAAGTACTTATTTATTTTAATAAGTCGAGATGTCCATATGCCAGGAAATTAACATCAAAGAATGTTAAATATGCCCAGTATCACTTAAAAGCCTATGGAGCATTATGCATTTTCAAAAATAGCATAACTCAGCAAAACTACTTTCCCAGCAGTTACTTTTTATTGCAGCTTCCAATAGTACTTTGGGGACAAAAGCTGAAAATGTTTACCCTACTCTGCATGCCCATTCACACTGAAATCATAAGCAAGACTGAATGATGTTTGCAACACCTTCCCTAATTTAAGGTCTTCTGCTAATGCCAAACAGATGGTTGTTTACCACGCTCTCTTCCCAGGGTTTCTGTGCAGACCTCCTTCATTGGCACTTACAGTCAAGACCGTGGATGGCCTCAAATGGAAAGGTTGGACTTGGACTGTTTCCTTTGAACAGTTATACTTCACTTAGCACAACAGGACAGAATTGTGACTAATATTTTGATCACTTGAACCACCCAGACATTCTCCAGCCTTAAGAACCCATCTGCTGAAATTGCAGGGAGCAGAACTTAACTGGCACGTCCTCTGAAAAGCCACCTGCGAGAGCTTGCCACCTTGAATAAGGGCCCACAGTGGATTAGCCTACTTTCCTAAGGAAACAGCCTTATGCATTTGAGCTTTCTACTGCATCTGGGCTACCTATTCCTCTTCACTTCCCTGCCACTTTCAAATGTGCTGGCTACCAAGTCTGAGAGAAGGGGGTGACCTTACAGAGCCACCAGTTTTGTGATGCACAAGCAACAACACAGGGAACAGTGGCAGGGAACACAACTGAAGGCCGTGAAATGACCTCAAGGCTTCTTAGACACTGGAGACTTTTTATAGGAACATGAAGCACTTAGCTGCTCACAGAGCTGCACCTTTCTTGTGTTTTAACAGCAGAGAAACGGAAGACCTTAGTACCTTCTCCAGTTCATAGTCTGCACCTCCTTACACCCCACTCCAAATATTGATGCATTTAACACAGAGCCACCTCTCAGATGACTTGCACAAATTTAAGGTAGAGGTAACTTTTCTGTGTTTGCACTGAGGGTAATTAAGTCCTGCAGACATCTGGGGAGCCCTTGTGCAATATAAACAGTAACTGAACTACATACACCAAGCCCTTCTTTACAAAAGTCACATCCAATTCTCTGCAAACTTATCTTCACAAATCCCCTTCCTCAGAGATCAGCATATATTAATAGTGTATCATGCAGATAAGTGTCTCAATTTCAAGTCTCTAGCAACAGAAATATAAATTAAAAGCATGATCTGAAGTGCCACAGAAGCTTCCAAGATGGAATCTATCCGAAAAGTTCATGTCACCTCTGGTTAGGAGCAGACTAGCATCTGGCATGTAAAATGGCTTTTCATACCCCAAGGGGCCAGAAAGCTCCAGCAGCAGCCTGAGCTCAGCAGCCTGAGACACACCACCACACCTCAGGAGCAAAATACAGCACGTAAAACTGAACACAAAGTGATCCAAACTCTCCATGACTTCACTGCTGCGTTACCTCAGGGTAAATCTTATTTCTGTACTTGGGAAATACAATCACACAAACACAAAGCAAATCACATAACATTCATTTCTTCATTCCGGGCACATCCACTTAGCAATTTGTTCATACGGGAGCTTGACACGTGGGGTGGACCCCAGTGCTCAAGGACCAGATGATGGGAAATACAGCAAAGGAGCCCTGTGAGGTTCCAACCCACCACAGCACAAAAGCAAATGATCAACATTAAAGGGGCCTTTGTCAATTCAGCTCTAGCTGTGAGTGTATTATGGGGAGTTGGGAAGGACACATTTATTTCACTATTCCAATAAGGAAAGCAACAGAAACTATGGTCCACATGCCAATATTCATCATCTTCAGACATTCAATTGTGTGGCCATTTCCCCTTTTGTTCATTTCTGAGGAAATTTATACACCAAGACAGTTGAGAAAAAATTTTGTAAGAGAGTCAGAAATAAAGAATCCCACGTGGAACAGCTCCTCTTGAGCTTTCTGGCAGCTGGACAACTTAGATGTTGGCCTGAATGCTTTAATTTACATCAAGGTGAAAAAAGCAGCACGGGCCAGTTTCAGAGGCCTCAGTTCAGACCCTCTGCTCAGCTACCCTGGGGTGATCTGAGACACAGCACCCAGCCTCCCTGTGCCCTCCTAGTCTTCACAGCTGTGATCACAACATGACCTTACCAGAGACATACCTGTGTACATGCCTGCAAGGCTGTAATCCTACAGCAGCATGGAGCCAACACACATGGAGTGAGACTGCACTCCAAGAGGAATGCAGGGGAAGAGGGCTGGCTTCAGCCAGGGGCAGAACAGACTGGCTTGGGTTAAACTCGGCAAATACTGCTTGGAAGAAAACAGGCAGGACGGAGATGGAGAAAGATGGAAGGCCTGACAGTCATGGCAGCGAAGACTCCTTAGGTGGAAGAGCTGCCTTCTGGTCAAGTCTTCAGTATTTTTAAAGGAGTTACAGGTTTCAAAGTTATCTGACCCTACTGAGGGTTCAACCACAAGGACTCCATGAGTCAGCAACACCCACCAGTCCTTACTATGGCAGCTCAAGCTGCAACCTCCGTATTTCTGCCTCAGGGACAAACGGCTTCTAATTCCTCACAAATGAAACTGATCTTCTCACTAACTGTCCTGAAAACATCATCAACCAACAGTCCCACTCACCTCACAACTGGGCAGTGTTAAGAGATGGGAGTGGGTGGGAACACAGGCTTACAAAACATTAATTCAGGGTTCAATTGAATTAAACCCACTTGCTTTCCCAGCTCTACAAAAACACAAGTTTGATGCTCAGGTTCTAGGTAGTGCTTGACATTACTTTTACACCGCAGAGAAACATACCTCTTCAATAAATCATTCCAGTGCCAACAGCCTTCCTCAGATAGAAAGGCTACAGAGATGACCCTTCAGAGTTCAGAGGACAGTTAAAAACATTTCCAGAAAATCGCTCAAGTGCTGTTTAAAGATGTAATTTATATGCATAGCTCTGCACTCCATTGCAGGATTTCATATTTATTTAATTTGACAGTTAAAAGTGTGCCCATCCAACTCTTTGGGCACATGCAGTCTTTAACAAAAAACTTTGTAATTTAAAGCCAAATGTTCTGAGTATTGAGTAGGAAAAGAATGTCTTCTTCCTCAAACCCACCATTGTCCCAACCCCACTGGAAAAAAATGAAAGCATCAAACCAATGGAGAGTTTCTGCAAACCATCACCACAGGGAGAAACTGAGTTTGGTGCTCAAGGAAGAATTAAGTTCCACAGCCTGTTCACCTCCTGAAGGCCTCCTGTTACCTTAGGAGTTTTCCAACAGCCCTGCTACAATGGGGTCTCCCCCAGGAATAGGCAGTCTCCAAGGCAACCAAGGTCTCCAATGGGCATCTGATAAGGTGGGATGTGTGGCCTAAGAGACAGGGCACAGCACTGGGAACAGGACTGAATTTCCCACTCTGCTGTGTGCCATGTGGGGTATAGCAAAGAAGTTACCTGAACTGCCCTGTCCCTCAGCCCCCACCACGAAAACACATCAGAGATATGTAAGAATTAGAACTCCTTCAGCTGCCAAGCACCCACCCTGCAGTACCAAAGGGTTTAGAGGAGACCCTCTTTAATTCTTTCCTTCTCTAATAGGTATTCTGTGGGACGGAGACACTTTTGGGGAAAGGGTGGTGATGGGGCAATACCTGGGGCAGAGATACTGAAAACAAGATTATCTTCTGAACAGTGACTGGAACGACACAAAGAAGCCATCTGATGTCACAAAAATAATAGAAATAATTCTACATCTACTGCATCAACTGCAGTACTGCTCTTGCTCAGCCATTTCATACAAAGACTCCACTTATATCCTGCAACTAGAATTCTGATTCATTCCTTGATTATTTCATGCTTGGACTATTGCAATAATGTTTGTGCCAAGCTACATTTTTTTTTTTTTTTTATCCACACACTACAAGACTATTCAGAGCTTCCCTGCTTGCTTTGTTTCTCGCTGAAGTATCCTTGCTGTTCACATACTTTTTGCCGGATTGTTATCCTCCTATATGTGTCCAGTTACATATGAAATCAAGATTGGAACTTCAGTGTATTATTGCAATCATTCAAGAACCTCAAGGCAACAGCAGATTCCAAACTTCTGAGTATTCTCCAGTCCATTTGCTGAGCTTGTATCAATCACAGCTGCTACCCAAATACTCCATCTTTCTTTTGCATGCTTGCAATATAGGCATTTCACGTTTTTACATCTAAAGAACTCGAAATATTTTATCCTGTTGCTTATTTCAATGCCTAGAGACCAGCTAAATTGACAACTTTTTGCTGCACTCCAGCACGCTTTCAGTGTTATGGAACAGTGCACTGGTTGTTGTAATTCCAGAGGTTTTCCACAAATGTCCCAGTGTTCACATTGAACGAAAATGCAACAAAAAGCACAGTACATTTAAAGAAGTGAGAGGTCTCCCCTCCCCAGCTAAAGCAGCTCTTTGTGCTTCCTCATTTCAGCAGAGATTTGCCAGAGCTGTGATTGCAGCAATGCAAAGTAAAAATACTTCGATGCACCATTGGAACAACTGTATCTGAAACTCAGAAGATTTCATCTAGCATCTGCTGCAGTTATTTTATACTTTTGTGCTGTGCTAAGGAAAAAACTTCCTGAAAGAATGAAATTTGAGAGAACTTTTTTTGCCACTCTCATATTTCAGCCTCTCAAAGCTATTCATCTGCCAGTGGCCTATCTGCTCAAAAGCGGCAAAGAAAAAATTCAGAGCACTCAATAATCAAGACATTTGCTTCGATGTATTTAAGTCATGAAAAACAATCAAATTCTAGCAAGAACTTTGCAAAAAAAAGAAAATAATTTCATCATAACCTCATCCAACATTTAAAAATTCAGTCAACCACTTCATTATAGATTGGACACCAGGATTGACTATGACAGTACCTGGAATAAAGTACTTTAAGTGTGGCACACAAGAAAAGGTGGCAACAAGGAGAGTAAACAATATTAATGGTATTCAATAATGAAATCCTGTTTGTGTTCTAAGTAGAAACTAAATTACTATCTGAGGTTTCCTTAGCAGATTATTTAGAAACTTGCCAATACGCAAACAAAGTAAATGACAAGACTCTCAATCAGAGCTGTGTTCCCCAGCAATATGGCTCAGTAAGAATGATACAGACTACTTGGACTGCTTCTGGCAAGGCTGGCTCTCCTTGGGGGACTGCTGATGTTAAATACTCAACACAAGCGTGATTGTGAATTCCTTATTCACATTAGCTTATGGCTAAGAAAATATATCGTGTTCTCCGGGGCAGAAATGTGAAAACTCATTTCTTCATTCTCAGAACAAAACCAAAAGAGAGTATTTTGTTTTGGTTACTTCACAAGGCAGAATAGCCAGAGAAGGATAAAAAGCATTCTCCTTGACATCCTCTGAGTAAGAACACTTTTTGATGCAGATTCTGCAGACACAGATGTGTCTCGTGCACATCTGTGGAGTGTCTTGCTCATGGACATGAAGACTCATGACCCAGTACCGTCAGAATACAAACAGTCAAAATACACAAATGGTAATTCCTGTTTATTTGGGAAAACACACAGCAGTCACTTTAGCTGTGCACATTAAAAATCAGGATTCATGCTTAGACAGTAACAGCAAATTCTCCAGCTATGGTTTTCCATGTTTCTCTTATGAAAGAGTGCAGCACTGATTTCTGGAACAACTGTTACCCTAATAAGACTGCATATGGAAACGAATGCATCGCAGCTGGTTTCAGCAGGGTTCAGTGAAGACTGCCATTCATCTCTGATGAATGCAGATAAAAATATTCAAAGCTCAGTTTACTGATTAGATCAGATATTAATGGGAATATTTTTCCTACTTCTCTCAGCTTAGTTCCTCTTTAGAAAGTCAGTTCAAAAGACTGAGTGAGGAAGGGAGCCAGAACCTGCTCATTTTGACACCCTGCATTTAAGAGAGATGAGTACTCTTACAAGGGAATGATGACTGAGCACACAGTATGCCAGAGTTTTGGTCAATATCAAGATTAATTATTCTGAGGGATAGAAAGAGTGAAATACTGACCACAGCAAATAGCCCATTAGTTACCTCTCAGTTCAATAAGTCTTGATGCTTTCCTTACTATGTGCTGATTATTTCCTGTCCAATTCACATTAGCAGCTTATTTAATGAGAACAATCTAAGCAAAGAGAGAAATTCACACATTTACAAAGGACATCACCAAGTTACATTTCATCACAGTTAACACCATTTGCTGCTCTTTCAGGAAATAACCATTACCAATCTTTCCCATTTTCATGCCAGCAATTGCTTTTTCAGGAGAACACTCAATTCTTACACTCACCACCAGTTATATTTTAAATAATAGCATCTAAAAGGACAGCAATAACTGCCTAAGTGTTGTAGGACAAAGCATTCACACACTGATAGCATCCACTAGTTTGACAGTGTGGCCAAAGTTCTTGTTCTTAATGGACACTTTTCCCCACTCACAGGGTCATCTCTGCTCTTGTGAAGCCTATTTTTCTTCTATTAACTTGTCCTAATGTTCATGGCAATTGCACAGAACCCTGAGATAGAGGATTCAACGTTTTAGAAAGAAAAAACATCAGTAAGAACACGTACAAAGAACAGAAGCATCCTAAGTATTGCTAATAATTTCCCACAGAAAATGAGACATTAAAGGTACAAAGAGAAAAGAGAGGCCTTGAACACACCATAAGATTAAAAGGAGAAAACAACTGCATGCATTTTCTACATAGAGTTCTCTTTACAAAGCCATACTTAGATAAACGTGTAAAAAGAAGACACATACATCCTTGGCCAGTGTCTGCTTTTTTGTTCTCTGAGAAGCCCAAATGGTTTTGATTACAAGTATTTCTTGAATGAGTCAGCTCACAACACTGAGGCTGAGCAGCAGAACAGTCATCAAGAGCACAGGGCACACCAGCCCCGCCAGTGCCAGCTCCCCAGCTCCGCTGGGAAACTCCTGTGACAAAAGCACCATTGCCCACAACGTGCTGCCCCAGAACAGTGCAGCCTCACACCCCTTCAGCACCCAGATTAATACTGCAAACAGTTACACAGCACATCTTCCACCTGAAGACTCAAAATGGAGTTTCCCAATTTGAGTAAGGAGCAAACTTTTCCCATTGCTACTTCTGGCTTTCCACAATCTCATGCAATGACCGTCACATTATTTTTGCATAACAGCCTTTCAGCAAAGCAGGTTGAGTAGGCACAGGTCCTTCAGAGCTACTGTCACTTAAGGTACAAGCATTTGCATCAACATCTCTTACTGTAATCTCCTCCTAAAGCCCTGACCCTCCAGCTACTCATTTTTTTGGGCTACTGCAAGACAAACCAGGGTCTGCTCAGGTCACCAGCAAAGTGTTCTCAGCACTGACAGATGCAACACTTGACACTGAGAGGCATCTTCAAATGCCTGGCATATTATGCTCTGTGAAGAAGCATACATTACACAAGGGAGGGCTGGTCAAAAAGCCTGGATCTGCTACATGTTTCAACTGCATATTTCTGTAGGCTTTTGTTTCAAGTATTGTTTTGGTTTCTTTGTTTAAAATACAGCTTAAGTATTTACGAAAATATTTCCACGGGGATGAAAAGGCACCTGAACTGCCACTTCCTGTCACTATCATGGGTATTAGAAACATCCTGAGTTTTGTGGCAATTACAAGGATGTGCTAAAAATCGTTTCAAACCAATCCATTCAGCACTTAGCCTAACACAAAAGTTGACTGTGAAAAGTAAAGGCTGCACTGAAGCACATTCACCATCCGCACCTACTTCTTGCTGTGACTGTGCTGTGCCTATTCCACATTTCTGTTAACTGCAAGTAATGTGGCCAGTCCCAGTTTAGGAAGTCTTTGGCAAACTGTAAGACACAATCATGGAACAAATACTTTGCCAAAACATACATGAATACACATGCGCAGAGAATTCCCCCTAGAAATGTAGCTTGAGCTTCCTGAAAAATCCTAAAAAGAACATCTAGGAGATCTCAGTTTCTGTTCAGTCTTGCAGTTCCTATTTAAAGACAAGTTAGGCTTCTGTTTTCAGTGTCTGCTTACTTCTCAATTTGGTTTACAGAGCTGTTAGCATAGACTTAACGAAGTTTCTTCCGAAGGGCTGAGCGCGTTTCCTGCAGTCTTTATGACAGAACCCATTTAAAATGGGCCTTCTTCATTTAATTATCTGGTCTTTATTTTTGCAAGTTTTATCTCTGAACTAGAATAAATGTTATGGTCAGAATTGTGTCTGTAGACAACAGAGTTATTTTATTAGGCTTAAAAATCCTTTCCTTTACAACCAGACTGTGCAATGAGAGCTCTGTGGTGCAGCTTTGTCCAGGGGACATGCAGTATGAGCACAGGGACCTTCAGGTATGTAGGTGCCTTATACAAATGTTACAGATCCGAGGGTTGTTTGATTCCTGATCAATAACTGAAGTTTATCCCCTCTAAACTCTCGTGCCTGAGAGGAGCAATATGACCAGGCAGCACAGGGTAATACTACAGATCACTCCTGAAACCAGGAAAATTCTTGATCTCCAGAGTTTAAACCAGCTTCTGGACCATTCACCCTCCACAAGAGCTTGGAGCAGCACAAGGGCTTCCTACAGCCTGCAGAGGAATTACTCTAAAAGGACAGTATAGGACAGATATATCCTGTGGAAGATATATATCTGAGGGCTCTCTGCAGCATGGCTGTGCCCTTTTTCCACCCCCAGGCAGGAAAACCACAAGTGGCTGCTTGCTTTCAGACCTCTCCACCCCCACCTCAGGATTTATTACAGAACACTTAAGTCCAAAAATACAAAAGCTCTGCAAGCAGGGCAGGCACAGCCATAAATGCAGAGAGGTCTCTGCTGCTGTAAATCAGTTCTGCTCAATTGAAATCAATATAAAGCCATAGCTCAGCCTAACACAGGCCAGCAGAGACATGGGCACGCTGCTCAGTGCTGGGGTACAACAGACAGCTGTCCACTGACAAATGTCAGGAGCTGTCCTGGCCTTGTTTACTCCCGTTGGCAAATTCCACTCCAAGAAACTCCAGACTTAGCAGTGCACAGCCCAGCATAGCCTCCTTCCCTGCCCATAATTGCTGGGGCTGGGCCAGCAGCTGTTGTACAAATAACCAGAGGGGAGCTGGCCTGACCATTTGAGGATAGGGAAGGGAAGCAGCCTACCAGATAATGTCTGTAAAAGAGCTTGGAAACCACTGACACAGGCTAATTGCTTACTGCAGAGTGAAGTTTCCCCTCTCTGTAGGCTCATTTGATGTAAACTTCCCAGTCATGTCCAAAACCCTACCCGCAGGACAAATGTTGTTAGTACATAAACTGCTTAGCCGAGCCCTGCTCAGGGTTCCTGGGAAATATTCTGGGGAATGAGGAAACAGATAACATGATCATCCTCCTCACTGTGCTCAGCTAGAAACAAACATCTGTCTGGCATCTGGGCTCTGCCACCCACCATTTATTCCCATCTTCAACCTAAACACAGAAGCTCAGTGTTTTCATTACCTCTGGTCCCCTCAGTGAGCAAATATGGACAAAAGACATCAGATAAGGGAGGCTGAAAATCCCTCAAGGAGCTGGAAGGAACCAAGTGATATATAAAATGCCATGACAAAGTAGCAGCCTGTAGAAACATCCAATTTGTAATGGAGCACAGGCTTCTTTCCCCACCTAATTGCTCATCTTGATTTTCTCCCTTTCTCAGGGAGATGGTGGCAACACTGACATTCCTGCAGGACATATGATCAACCCTGGAAAATTCCTTTAGAAATAACCATGTCTTTCCCAACTCTCTGCTCACCTTTGCCTTTTCCCTCCCGAACACAGCCCAAATTTACTGCCTGCAGCTCAGCATCCACAGTTAGCATGTGGTCCTGTCCCTCCTGCTCCCAGGCTGTGGGGCTCAGCAGGGCAGAGCTGGTCCTTGCAGGCAGAGACCACAGCGAGGCTCAGGAGGACACCAGATCCCCATCTCCTTCCTGGAGGGTCTTGCTCAGATGCAGTTAATGTCCATCCAGAAGGGACACACAGTACCTGGGATGCCCACACACACCTGTATTTCATGTCAGGAGACCTTTGGTGATGACCTAGATTCTGCAGCTGGAATAACTTGGTCCCAAACCCCATTCCCCTGGAATGTCAGTTCAAGTCACTCAGTTCCATTTCCTAAGAAAGTGGGTTTATATCCTTGTCTGGTTTTCTTGACAAGTGCATTTCCACCCTTTCCATTTCCTAATTTATGCCTTTTAGCAGCAATAGTGACAAAACAATTCTAATTAGATAGCACTAATCAGGTCAAATGGCACAAGATTGACAGCTGCAAAGTCACTATGTGCTCTCTGAAAAAGATTGACTATTTTCCTGATAGATGCAGGAGATTTATCAATAGACAAAAGGATGCAAAACTCCAAAAGCTAAAGCATATTTACACAGAAGGACTACACATTTTATTTTGAGCTAAATTCATGTGTGGTAATCACTTTTTTGGAGGGTTGAACAAGTGATGTTAATCATAAAGAAAGACAATTACAAACTAGGAAAACTTCACCGTGCATAAACTGGCATGTGGTGGATTTTGTGGCTTTTTGTTGCTTTTCTTTGTTTGGGGGTTTTGTTTGTTTTGCAGAGTGGGAAGGGTCCTCCCCCCTAATTTTTTTTAAATCAGGACTGGTTAAAACAAACAAAAAAATCAATAACTCAAGTAAAGAGTTTTTGACACATGTGACAACAGAATAATTTCACTACTGTTTTACCTTTTTAAAAATATTTTCTTTTAACTACCTGAAATTATTATTTCAAATACACTTTGCAGTAACAGAAACAAAATAAAGCTGCCAAGTGGCACTTAATTTATAATATTTTACACAAGACAGCAGATAGGAACAGGCCATCCATTCCAACATACACATTTTTCTTCTATTTGCTGATTTATACTCCTTATGAATTCTGGAGCTTAAAATCTTAAGGAAAGCTATTTTAGGCTGCAGTGTAGAAGTATATCTTGGGGCAATATTTGTCCATTTGATAATCTCAAAGTTTAACAAAAAACGGTTATTTGTGCTACATTACTAAAATGTTTAGATTTATTTTACTTGTGTGACCTCATTTGCAAATGAGATAGCTTGTATTCTGAGATCTAATAGAGAAAATTTGTGTGTATTAATGGAAAAGAAGCTCTAAGCTTACCTAAAAGCATTCATTTCCGGTAAGATAAATGGTCTGTATAAAAGAGAGGCGTTGGCAGTCAAAAAGTAACATTTGAATATTTATCTGGTAACAATATTCAGACTTCTCAGAAAGCAATATATTCCCTTTAACTATTACTAGCTCTGCACAACATCCCTCTTGGACAAGCAACAAATGTTTGAAATGTATCTCAAAGCTTCAAAAAAACCACACACAAGTTCAATATAATGCTTGAAATCTTTAAAAAAACTTTTTTAGGTATCAGACATTTTCCATCGAGTAAACATAGCTGTTAACACAATTTCAAGTTGAAGGCTTTTTTTAACAGCTTCAAATACAGAACTGGAATTTCCTTGAACAAACCAACTGGCAAATCAAAACCATCATTCTGAAGTGCATTTTTATTTGTGGTATTTCAAAACTGTGCAGACACATCAGGTCTTGCATAAGACTTACAAGAGCAATGGGACAAACAACAAACCAATATCCTACCTTTTCAGCACCACACATCCTGGTGTGATGCACTGGCAGGTCTCATTGTTGTACGTGCACCGAAAGAAATAACTGTAAAATTTCTAGGGTGGATTGATTTTTTTTTAAACCTGAATTAATATACATATATTTATTTATATTCATGGATGCTTACAGTCTTAATACAGTAAGCAAATGGTGAGCTGGAGAATATACTGATTGGACCAGGAGAGTAAAGAGAAGTTTGGGAGAGTATGCCTGTCCAATGTTAACAAACTAAAAGACTGAGAGAAGGAGGAGAATAATAAGGCAAATCCTTCAGGCAAATGGCAGAAATGCAAGAATAGAGAGAATGTGTATAGAGGGAGTTTGCAAGGAAGCCAGAAGAAACTGTTAAACTTCTTTAAACTATTTCTGAGCACAGTAGTAATAAAAAGCAAGTAAACAATTTGATTTTGGAGAAATTTCACGTTTCAGAAAGTCCTCAGAAGAAGACAACTCACTCACCCGAGTACGCCCAGTAAGGATCCCCCGAAGCCTTTCGCCTCCGTATCTGCACAGAACTACCATGTCTGTTTTCATGCAGAGAGCCAACATAACCTTCAGTCAGAGCTGGGAAGAAAAGGAGAAGGAATTGTTAAAAAAGTGGTATTTACTCCCTGGAGTTTACATTGTGCAGCTTAATTCTTTCCTAAGCAGAGGCTACAAACTTGGTATTGCTCAAAAACACTGAACAGGCACGTTCCTCACCGGTGAAAACCTCCACCCAAAAGTGATTCACAGAAGCCAGGACTCAGCAGTGCCATCATTCTGGTCTGGCACACTTCTGTGCAACTCCAATAATTTCCACAAGGAAATTAATCAACTAAACCAGAAAAGAACCCATCCTACATTCCATCCCAGGATTTTATTTGGATTTTTTACCTCAAGTAATCTTCATTTTTTCCTCTTCTAAAGGAATGCATTGCTTGAATGAGGACGTGGGATATTTGGGCTTTCTATGAGCAAATTTTGCTTTTTGTTTCTATGCATCTGACTGAACCAAACTGGAGGTGTGTGAATTCACAAATATCAGTAGAAAGTCTGTAATAAACTCAACTACCTTTCTCAGAGCACAACTGAAAACTTTTGTGCTATAATAAAGGCACACAAACAGAAAAGACCTTACATCCACAGCCATGGAGTGTGTGGAACAAGCACGCACCAAACGGCTTTATGGAAATTTAGGTCCAACTGCTCCCAAACCACTTATTTGATCAGTAAGAAACCAGATGAATAATTCAAATTAAAACTTGAGAAAACCATGTAAAGCACTGCTACACATATGCAGTCACCAAGCACAGCTTTCCCTTCTATTCCCAGGCCAATTACAGCTGGGCTGAAACGAAGCCTGGAACAGGGACTTTATTGAACATCATGCACCAGTTACTCAGCTTGCCTTTCTTTCCCTTTGAAAAAGCTTCTGGGTGACACCCCCTTGCACCACAGTAGCAGAGAACGTGCTGAGTCCAAGGCTATCCATGTCTGCTAAACTGCTCTGTGGACAACCTTCCCTCTGCAACGTGGATCACGGATTTCTACACATTTTGGAATCCTGAAGTGGTAGGAAAAATCATGCAATTTCAGGAAAGGCAGTACAGGTTTGGCCCTGCCAGATTTTTCTCTTGTGTGAGCAAAGGTACTAATTGTGCAATTTGAATGAGTTTTCCAGATTTCTTGGCAACTTTCTAAATGCTAATTCACTCCAAGCTGTGAACCAGAAACACTTGGAAACACATCATGCTACCAGGTTTTACAGGCAACACTACCTCACATACCTTATTTTCCTCTTTAAAAATACTAAATTGAACACCTTATTTTCATCCTTTTTTTAATTTTTATTTTTTTAATTTACTTTTATATGTCTCCATGGTTGAGAGACAACAGGCATTCATTTCAACAGGAAAGAACAAGTATGGGATGAGAAGACCCAAACACTCTTAGCAAAAAAACTGAGCAAAGATCAGAGACTATGAAAATCCCAAGGAAGAGAGCACAGGAATAGCCTAGGTGGATGGCTGGAAAGGTTGTCAGAAAAAAAAAAAAAGGACCAATTATTCACTTAAAGAAATCACATGTGCTGAGAAATACATCTGAATTCCCTCCTTGTTCCAAAATCAAAGACAACAGCAGATTTCTTCTGAGCATCCTCTATACAGAGAAGGATTTTTGTTGCCCAGAAAATCTGAGTCCTCCGGGCAGAAGGAAGGTTGCACACTGCCTCCTCCAAAGAATAAGGTATTCCTGCAGGTATCTTCTCCACAAGCCCTTTTGTGTGCCTTACTCTCCAGAGAGAGAAGCTGTGTCTAAATAATCTATATTTGTTGAAGGTACAAATGCTCTGAGTCAGTGCAAAATATCTGAAGTTGTAAACACCTTTGTACTTCTAGCTGGAACCATCAAAAAGCCTCATGGTAACCACGGCATGGCCATGAATCATACCATTGATTTTCAGTGTCCTCTGTGAGAAAATTAAATTATGCAAATCCAAGCTTTTATGAATGCCTAACTTTAATGTGAAATTGAACATTTGCTTCAGTCAGCATCTTATTTATGCAATTATAAACCTGACATTCTTATGAAAATATACAGTTTCAGTTTTCTGCAAAGACACTTAATAGAGCTGGGTACTTATTTATGCCTATGAAAGGTGAAGAGCCATGCTGTACACAAGGATGTTACAAACCAGGAGGGGAGCTCAAGTATTTTTCAAGAGAACTGTGGGAAGTGACTTGCTGGTTATACTGTTAAATACCTTCTGTAGGACTGAAAAAGAAACAAATTGGAACATCTTGTTCTAAATAAAATCCTGCATCACTGCTAGACAGGCCAACATTAACATCGATAGTCCACTTAAAACATGCAGTAATTCAGCAGTCATCAGCAATTTAGAGATTTAGCAATTATGTTTACTGGGTAGCTGCAGAAACTCTGGGAAAAGGATGACAGGTCAAGATCCCTGGCCATGCTGTGAACTGCAGATGTAATGTTCTGTGTCTTTCAAAAATCATGACACGACACCACCTTCTTCCCTCTGCTGGCTCCGCTCCCCTGTGTTCACAGCACAGCCATGAGGCCACAAAAACACTCCAAGAAAACACTGTGGGAACAAACAGCTATTGTTGGCAATATCTTATACTGGTAAAGTCATCAGGAAACCACAGACTCAATCTCATGGTGCTTTTGTTCTTTGGTGTCAACTGGGGTCAATGGACTCTCTCACACTCAAGAGGTGCAAGGCACAGAACAGAGCACGCAGTGACTTTTCAGATAAAAGTCTGGAAGGGCCAAAGCATTCAAGTCAAGTTATTTCAAAAAAGGAAGTGCTTCATACACCAAAACCATCCCATGTTTCAGGTAGAATCACTAATTTTTTTTCAGATTTGGGGGGAGGTTGGGGATGTACCTTCTGACCAAAACAACTTGACAGCACCAATGAAAATTTAAACAGGCATCTTGGTGTTACCACATCTGCTTCTTTCACTGAAAATACATACAGCTGAAATATTCTGTTCAGCTCCAGCCATTTAGAGTGCATTTATCCATTTTTGTAAATGCTCCAATTCCTCAGTTTCAGAAGATCTATGTGCAAATAAGTGACTCAAAATCAACAGACATCTTCCAGTGTTTCTAACATCCAAACAAGTTTTGGAGAAAATATTTAGATTAAGTTTATTAGCACCAATCATTAGAGGTTTCCACAGTCCTTCTCAGCTGGGAGACAGTTAACAGCTCCCACGCAGGGAGCAGCCAAGTGGTTTCCTGCTCCACTCCTGCAGAGCTGGATGCTGGAGAAAAGCCAGCAATCAGACGGGCTGGTCCGACACGGAGCAAACAGGGGGAGGCTCCTATCTTCTGGGAACCCTGCAAAAGTTGGGGAAGTGGAAATCGGCACAACAGGAGGGGCAGGAACACGCTCCAGGAAGGCTGAACATGGAGCAGCCAAATTAAAGGGGTGGAATGCACACACACAGAGCAGGAGGCAGAGAGGAAGAGAAGGGGCAGCAGAGCCCTTGCCCTGCGAGGTTTCGTTGGATACATCATGCCGGTGCTGATGGCAGAGGAGAAATGAATGCCACAGTATATGGCCTGAGACGTGCAGATACATGATTAAAAGACAAAGGGACTGATCACACACTCAGATACACAAGCGTGAAATTAAATCCTGACCAACTCCCCCGGCTCTGGGGCCGTCCTGGGGCCTGTGAGGCGGAACCTGCAGCCCGAGGAGCTACGCCGTGCCCGCCAGGAGGAGAGGATCCTTCCCAGCTAACATGGAGAAATCTCTTACACACAATTTCATATAATTTTAATGGGTACTGAACGCTACATGATTTCAGATGATGTGGTAAATGAATCAGCCCCTGCCGCAGATCTGCGGACAGCGAGAGCAATGCAGTGCTGGATGTGCCTCAGCATTCTGATCAGCTTCCCATTCACTCTGTCTCAACGTATTAACTTTCCAATAAAAATTATTTGATAAGTGCCCTCAAAGGTACGATAAGGTAATGCCTGCCTGAATACCTTACTGGTGTTCATGGCTGACATGAAAACACAAAATTTTATCCCCAATCTACTTTAAATATAAAGCTATTACACTATTCAGGCAGATTATACCCTCGGCATTAGTGTTTAAAAGGTATCAAGCCATCAGCTATGAAAGAAAAATCCTTTAAGGTCGATATGTTATGTCTGAATGGTGAAATCATTAGTTATGATGGTAGATTAACTAGATTGTGTGCCAAACTCGGATTCTTTTTAAGCTTTATTTGAAGACGAGGGCTGCGCACAAATCTGTTTTCAGTTGTTGCAATTAAAATGGTACAAATTCAAAGGTACACACGTTGTCCAGCTCATAATCATTCTGACTTGCCACTTTGGATTACAGTAGCAGCTGAATCACAGTTTTAGTCCTAGTCCCTAATGTGTACAAACTTCGCAAATGATGTACTTCAACAAGCTAGCCTGTGGAGACAGAGACTTGACTATTGGAGTCTGGAGTCATGTCACATATTAAAACACTTAAAGCAGGGGAGTTAAAGAAAATGAATCTTATTAAAAAAATTATAGAATTATAAGGAATTCTAGAATTAGTTCTGTATCAAATCAATGCCTGCAGAACAAATTATAGAATTATAAGGAATTCTAGAATTAGTTCTGTATCAAATCAATGCCTGCAGAAAAGAAACTTTTCAAAACAAAAAAAAGCATTATTTTCTTGAAGGCTGCAGAGCACTGCATTTTATAAGGGAGTGGGGGCACAGAAACATTACCTGAAGTGTTTTTGTATCATCTCTTAAACAGAGTTAAAGAGATGAGAGATCCAAGACACTTCGCTGTCTGCAAGCCTGAAGCTTCAAGAAAGCCTCACCAGAAAAAAAGCAGCATCTTCATCTAAGTGCACTCACTGTATTTTTAATTGGACTGTGCTAAAGAGAAGCAGGTGAGCTGCAGACATTGCAACTCTACTGTAACATATTCTGCTGCAAAGAGTTCAGGCTTCCAGGCAATTTCTTAGAATAAATGTTGCCAAATGGACCAGAAGGGAAAAAGAAAGATGGAAGAAAAACCTGCTAGATAGTAAATTTATAATATTTAACAATTGAAATATTTTGTTCAATTAATATAAATAATGGTAAATTCATCTCTCTAGGCTCTTTCACGGTCAAATTCCTAAACATAACTAGGCTATTTGCCTTAAATATTTTACCACCCTTTGACAGCAAATAAATCTAGAAATATTTCAGGCACAGCTAATCCATTTTGATAGTGCATTACTTTTAAACAGACTCTTCAGACATGGGTCTCCATATTTTACAGATTATTTTATATCTTGCCAAAGAAGGATGAAAGTTAAAACAACATATGGTGGTCAGAAAGCATCAACAAATTGTATTCTGAATGAGGCTTCATCCTTTGATTATGCTGCAGAGATTTCTTCTGATTATCAGATAAAAGCCAAAATTTATTCTCCTATGAGCACACAGGCAATTTTCACAGCTTTCCATTAATGAAATATGGGACTTAAAAATGACAAGTTTCTCACAACTCAAGTGAAATAACAGATATCCAGATGCTGCATCTGTCAAGAGACATATATCCCTTTCCCAGATGACAGTCACCCAGACAGCCCCTTAATTCCTGTACAGGTCTATTCCTAAAACTAACACGTGGACTTTTCACACCACTCACTCTCTGTTATTCACGTGTCTGATAGATGATGTGGGAACAGCACAAAGCCTAAGAACAAGAGCATAAATGCAGAGCACAGCAGGCCTCTACAGGAACTAACCAGCAGACCGCAATTTGAAGATGAAAAATCATCCAGGGAACACGCTGTCAAACTGTGGGGATTAAATTAACCAGCAGAATTAAAAGCCCTTATCCCAAACATGAATACACCAGTCGCCAGGTGCATTAACCCTTGGTAACCTGTTGTGCTCAAAGCCAGTGAGTGGAGCGTAATGCAATTTTGTATTATTCCAATGTATCAACACAAGGCAAGGCCCTGAGCAGCAAAGCTGGTGTGGACAGGCAACAGAGAAGAGATTTTCATTGCAGGCTCTTCCTTACATTACAAGGGATGGGGTTTAAGGGCAACAACAAAGTCTCCTGCCTCAGAGCCAGCCTTATGCCAAAGCAGACCACGGGCTGTGATACCCAGCGCCATTGGCTGCTCTCCCGTGGAGCAGATGCCCTTCCAAAGGAAAGCAAACCAGGCTCCTCAGCCAGGAGTTCCCACAGATCCTGCTCTCAGCCTGCCTGGCTTTATATGGGAGATGAGCAAAGCTCTTTAGCAAGATAGTAAGGCAACTTCAAGTTGCATTAATGATGCTCCATTAAGGGAACTCAGAAAAAAGAAGCTTGGGAGGCCAGGAAGACACAGATGCTGCTGGATGATTAGAAGGGGCTTGATTTTGCATTTTCATGGCTTACACTTTGCTGGCATCAGCTGTGCAAGATATGACATAGCTGGTAAATTTGGACCTCTGATGTCAACTGGCATCACCTGCAGCACTTCTGCTAGGAATAAGCAGTCAGCCAGATGACAAATAGTGCCAACAATTGCCACCTCTAGATAAAACCACACAAATTTAATCCACTGCAACCTCACCCCTTCCAAGAGGGCTGTGCCCTGCAGCAAAGCTTCTGCCATAGAAGCTGGGGAATACCCTTAGACTAAGGGTTTTAGACTCTGCTTCATGAGCTTCCATCTACCCATGTGTGAGCAACATGGCATGAAAAAAAAAAAAAAAACAAAACCTCACAGCAAAAAAGTCTGTTAAGTTTTCCCCTGAAGAAAGTGCAAAAAAAAAAATAGCCCAGACAACTGCACTGCTCCTCCAGGAAGGAGGGGCTCCTGTTCATGTCACACTGCAACAGTGTGTGATGGTAGTGGCAGCTGAAGAAATGAAGTCTGAGCAACCCAGCTTCAGAAACACTCATCCCCCAACACTGGGAACTGCAGACACATCAAACCCAGCCTTGTGTAAAAGCTTTATCCCACCAAACTGTTCCCTGACACCTCCCTTCGTGCAGAAATACACTCTGTTTACCTTTAAGATAAAGTTTCCAAACAGACTGGTACTCCAGGCATCTGAGCTGAGATAGCTTAAAGGAGACTAAAGCACATTACATCCTAAAAACTGGACTCCTTTTAGACACTTCTGATTTTGGTAGACAGGCAGAAAAATAATTGGGAGCACCTGAAAACTCTGTAACCTTGAAAGCTCTTGGTCTGCACATCCTTCACAGTCCCTCAGACTTCTGTTAACCATCATTATCTGCATTTCTTAAAAGGAGGAAACCTCATCCTTGTTCATCCTCTCTCCATGCTGCGCTTCAGAAGGGTTATGCCACCTCTGAATTTTATTCATCACAATGAGTGATGCAAACATAGAAATAAAACTTCAGAGCACAGGCTTACATGCAAGGCTGACCTCCACAGGAAAGCTGATGCTCTCTCAGCCCCAGCTGACAGAATCACAGCAGATGCTAGAGAGAAAACTGATAAACTCAATTCTCCAGTACCTAGAGTAACCAGAGCGAACCCAGGCAATGAAAAGCCAGGCATGGGGGCAAAATGACCCCTCACACAGCCAGCTCCAATGTCTCTGCACTATTTTTCCCAAGGGCAAGCTTGAAGTCAGACTTAGAACTAGCTGAAATCCAGTGTATCTGTGCTGAAGAGACTTGAATTCATCAGCCCAGGCACACTGAGAAGAGGCCAACTTGGTCCCCTCATGCATGCCACAGTTTATCTGGGAAATGAGTAAACCACACATGTATAATGGAATTTGTACAGTGAATTAACAATGGCAAAAGGGGGCTTTATTTCACTTCTTGCTTTATTGCAAGTACCCAAACCCTAAGGGTTTTACAGCAGTAAACCACCTGTCTCGCTCTCATTCTCACATCATCAGGTGCTGCAGCACGTACAGTGTTAGAAGAGCACCCTCTAATCAGCAAGCAAGTGTGACCTTAATGAAGTATTTTGTACTTCCAATTTCTTGTTTAATGCAGAATCATACCACTGGCCTTTCACTAAACCCATTAATACTCACAAAAACACACAAACTTAGGCAAAATCAGCAGTTCCACCTCTGTGCTCTAGAGATAATTTGCTTGTGTCCTCTTGCCAGCATTTGTGGTAGTACAGCCTTATTACATTTTCAAAATGGATTCCCCTAAGCACAAGAAGTATTTTGGTAAAAAAAAAAAATTAGACTCATCCAAATGACCGTAGGAAGGACCGTGTGACACAGACCTGCTCTGCGACTTCTGTCCACCCAGGGTGCCACCTTGCCAGACACAGTCCTGCCTCCCCTGAGGTAGTCTACAACTTCATTTACTCCTGTCATCATCCCATTAAAACCACCTTTGCATTCTATCAGCAGAGACAAGAATCTGTCTACAACCCAGGGTCTTCTCTGCTCAGGCAGAGTCCCCAGAGGGGGGCTGTGCTCCCGTGTGACTGTTGAGTACTGACAGTGCATGGAGTCCTCACTCCAAGGCATCCCTTCAAACTCACCTGCCTCTAACTCAGGGAGCAGCAAGCCCAGCGTTCATTCAGCAGAAAATGCAGGGCACTGCTGATTTCAGGCACATGGAGAACACTGAGGCACTTTGTGAAGCCAGCAGAGCTGCTCCCACTGCGTGGCATCAGATCAAACATGTTCCATTATGAAGTCTTCAGAGACAGGGGCTCATCAGCTAATAAAAATTCCTCATTCTTTATACAAAATGATTTTTTTAACCTGTGTCCTTTGGCCCATTTAACAATTTATTGACTGTGGGAAATAACATGAGGCCACATCAATCTCTTCCTGGTTATTTGGTTCAGGCTCTCAAATTAATGTGGAAGGTGGAAAGCTCAATAAAGAACTATTTAAGAAAAGAAAGGAGAAATGCTCTAGTCCCACTGTGAGATATCTTCCTCTCAGTTTGCAGTCAGGCCTCGCCACCTACAGCTGCACAATCTCCTGGAGGAAAGACAGAAGAGCATAAAGCAGCATTCCCCTGGACTGAGCAAAAATAACTGGAGATTTGTATCACTCTACACTGAAACAGATCAGTAGTGCCCAGGTAGCTAGATTTAGTGCCTCCAGCATGTGACAGCAATTTCAGCCAGATCCACAAAAATTATTTTGGGATCAAACTTAAAAGCTGAGTAGAACCAAGCAAACAAGCATTCATTTTTATTTGTGTAAAAATGTAGTTAATTTGGCTTATGATCTACAAAACAAGGGTTTTTTAAATTTTTTTTATGCTGACAGCTTGCATTACATACAGATTTTGTTGCAAAGGGTTTCATCCACATTTATTTCCCAAAATATAAATCTAAAATGGAAACCGACATAAATAGATTTTTTTGTGTGTGTGTGCTGACTGAACAAGTAGCTAGTCTGGGATATATGCCCCAAAAATGTGACCTACCGTTCTGAGAACTCTCTCCTTTCCTTCCAAATAAGTTGCATTGTTCAAAGGGAAAAGACAGCATAAATACTACAGAGCTGCTCTGTAAA
Source organism: Lophotriccus pileatus (assembly GCA_035583135.1). Classification (NCBI taxonomy): domain Eukaryota; kingdom Metazoa; phylum Chordata; class Aves; order Passeriformes; family Tyrannidae; genus Lophotriccus; species Lophotriccus pileatus. Next base: position 7,673,580 of record JAWWES010000024.1, read on the forward strand.
CTGAATCAAACTTCCATCTTGGCTTTGCCATTAGTTTTTCACCCAGACAAGAATTTTTCTGGAAATTTCCCAGCAGGAAGGTCTGGTGCTGTTTAGGATCCAGAACTAATACTTGTTTCCTCGGTCATTTCTCTCCGGTGAACGCAATAAAGATCTTGACATGGAACCTTACACTACAAAGAGCAACAGCACTGGGGCAGCAAGCACAAAAATAAAAGCAGCAACAGAGCTCAGATGAAGCAAACAGACAAAAATTGCCAGCAACGGTGCTCACTTTGCAATGATGCAGTGGTGGGATGCAGCATGGGCTGAGAAGGCACGGGATGTCATTGTTCTTTTCTGTACAACCAATTTAACCATCTGGAGGACAAAGCTAATGCCACACTCTGTAAATGTAAATGATGCTAAACCAAGAGGAGGAGAAGCAAGAATGCCTCAAAAATATTCAGCTGCCTGGCAAGCTCAGCGAAATGGGCTGATGTAAGTGAGACATTCCACTGAAGATAGATGTAAGGCTATGCAGTTGGGGAGAAATAACAATCAGTGCAGGAATGAAGTGGGAGAGTGCTGTTTAGAAAGCAGTAATGCAGAAAGACTTGAGTATTAGGGTGGATAATGAATTAGATGAAAGTTCATGCTGCAATACCACTGCAGAAAAAGGCAATTGCTATCCTGGGGCACATGCACAGAGATACTGGAAGCAATAACTCAGTTTTAGACAGTTTTTGGCAAGGCTGTCACTGCAGTGCCACATGCTGTTTGAGGCCCATTACTCAAAAAAAATAAATTCATTTTTAACAAAAAACCCAAGACCTCAGGCAGGGGAGAGAGGGATGACAGGGGATGACATATGGAATGAATCAAGGCATCTTTAACACCAACCTTGTGCCCTACTCTGTACTGGCCCGGATAGCCGAGTCACAAGGCTGCTCAGCCCTGCCTGGCCAGGGTGTGCTCATGCTCATCCTCTCAAGTCTCCAATGCTCCACTCCACCTTCTACCTCCTTGTTTCATACATCAATTTTCATAACAAGCCTCATAAAGAGCTAGATTTTGGAGCACTCAGAAGTGTTGATCTTCAAGCAAGAAGTGCTCTCAGAGCACAAGAGTGAAAGAGGAGGAGATGAAGAGCTCTGTAAAGAACAAAGGGATGCTTTCACCTTGTGGCAGGCCCCGGTGGGAGCTCAAATGAACATCATCATTTAAGCAAGGGGCAGGTTTGAGAGGAGATGCTCAGTGTATACAAGTGCTGGAAACAACACATGATTTGCTTGAGTGCCACTGCAGATCAGCTCTGGCTGAGAACAGGGACCAGAGCGCAAGGGGATCAGCAGGAGAAAGGCACACAGCCTTCCAACCAGCCTGAGCAGGTTGCACAGTGCCAGGCCAACCAGAGAGAACTCAGTCCTGGCATAAGTAGAAGACAGCTGGGGAGCTGCAAACTTGACATCCAAACTTTTGCTTCCCCCAGGGCACCTTGGGAAGGCTCAGGCACAGAACTCGCTCCCTTCCCACTCCAGTCTCAACAACTCTGCAACATTCCCTTTCCCAGTGCTACTAATCCTACAGTTATTATAAGCACCTAAATTACTAAAAAACACAAACAAAAGCACTGTGCCTTGAAAGACCGGATGAATCCGGTGTAGAGCCCACAGCCTGACAAGCGTAATTGTTTTCTTAAGGATCAGAAGAACCCTCAGGAAGACTTCAGCCCACCTGCAGGAAACAAGGTTGTTGACTGCTGCAGGTTTCTCACTTCCCAAGCAGATTGCTTGGCTATTTAATTATAATACAGCTTTGTACTTAGTCCCCACTTGACTCAGAAAAACCCAGAATGGTCCTCAATACCCACAGAAAGTTTAATTACTCAAGAAGATAACTCCCCCAGGCAAGTTAATTCCTAAGTGCGCACGTGTTCCACAGTTGCTATTTCTATATTTTATGCTGCTTCTTTTATGTTCTCACTGTGAGCTGTAACAATATTCCATGTCTTGTACAGCCAGTGTCAGTGTTAAAAAACAGATTCATCCTTTTATGCAATACTTAAAAGATTTCTTCATGGCAATATCCTCTGTTCTAATTTGTCCACAAAAAGGAGATATTCATATCAAAACATATTCTCTTTTACTCTAAGCAATTTTAAAATACATTACAATAAGGAAATTACTTTTTAAGTAACAAATGCATGAAATACTGACAGCATATCAGAGCTTGCTCTGTGACAACATTCATCCTATCCATGACAGGGATCTGCAAACCTGCATCTTACAACTATGAAGAACTTCTATCAATACCGTACAGACTATCAAAAATGAGTTTTCCTCAAAATAAAAAGCTGTTCACCATTAAAAATCGTTTTTATTGATATTCCTTTTTACATTCACCACACACACCACAGTCTTTGCTAGAGAAATCAGAAGCAATACCATTCACAAGAAAACCTCTTGTTGTCTTTCTTTTTTTTACCCCCAGTTCGTATTTTGTAAACAAGAAGCTCAAAGCAATCAGTTCCAGTTAGGCTTTTCAGCTTTGGATTTAAATCCTTTCATGACTTCTTCAAAAAACATGTATCAAATTTTCAGGGAGGGGGAGGGAGAGGACTCCTGACGTCGTAATTTTCTCTGATGAACAAACTGATGTATTACATCTATATACCCAAGCTACTTGCCAAATGACAACCAAATGAGATTTGAACACAGATCTGAAATAGATATTAAAAAAGGTAACAATGATTAGTAAAATATCATCTACTGGATGTGATTAGATTTAAAGCTGCAAGAAAATAAAGACTGGTGTAGAGCACATTTGACAACTGATATGATCCATCCTAACACAGCATATACAAAGATCATCCTTGCTCACATGGAGTGTATCCAGTAACCAGACTCTGGTTACTGCACTGCTCTGAGAGGAAATAAAAGATAAAAACAGGAGATATAACGTTAGTTTAAGCAGATCTGCTGAACTACCAAGAAACTGCAAGAAGCTTAACTTCCAACAGAGATGGCTCAAGCCATCATCCAATTAAGATGGATACTAGGACTTGCCAGGATTTTGGCACTCCAGAACACCATCATCCAACACCCCAAAAATATCCCAGCACACAGTCCTCATTTTCACCCTCAAAAAACACAGTATACATAGGAAAGAAGCACAGAGTCTGAGGCTTCAAAACTGAACAGCAGCAATGAACCAGAGTCAGCCTGAGCTGGAATCAACGACAAGACTGAGCCACAGGGAGAGTGCAGGAGGTTGGTGCAATAGAGAAACAGGTTCAGACTCAAAGAGACTGACTTCAAAACCAGTCTGACCAGCAACTTGCTGTAGGGACCAGTGAAGATCTTTCAAACTGCTCAGGGACAGAACCCTGGGAGATGTGCAGCTGTGAGGATGGAGCAGGAAGACTATTTCTTAGAAACGCTGCATCTAAAGAATGTGAAATGCTCTGACACAGCATGGTCTGGACTGAAGACCACGTTCACGTGGCAGGTCTGACAGCAGTCAATTTGGGACAGCCTCTCCTGGCTCCAGGCAGCTGGAGCAGAGGGGAAGAAACAGGAATCTGGGACTGCAGAGCAGCACTGCCAGGGCAGACTGGGCAACACGAGCAGCAACAGAAACATCACAGGGACTGGTGCTGCACTGAGGGACAGGGACTGTTGAAGTTATCACTGAGTATCCGTCATGATCTGCAATGGCACTGATTATTTCCTTATCAGTAACCCACTCTAAGTCTAAATATTACAATAACAACAAAAGCCACAGAGCAGGAGGATGCTGCTGCAATTTTGAGCCACTCCACTGCAGTAGAGCAGTGCTAACTGCCAAGGAACCAGGCCCCAATTTAGCTGGAAACACTTCATTTGAGATTTTTATTGTAAGTGTAAATTTATTAGAGCCCATTAAGCAACATGTAATCAATAACTAGTCATTATTTTCAGTATAGGTAAAGTAAGGAAAAAAGGAAAAAGGTGCTTCCCAGGTCACAGTAAGGAATATATCAAGTCAGAAACAAAGAAATCATTGCAAGAGCTGCAAGTTCTTAATTGCCGCTGAGGTCTAACACAGCTGAGATATTCAGCAGACTCTGCATTCATGCCCCTTAGGTAAGTGATAAGGTGTTACACACACAAACACACACACACACATGGTGTCATTCACAGGGAAGGGCTTGGGTTGATCTAAGTTTATTTGTACTATGTAAAAGCCAAGGGACAGTCAAATTAAGGTTCAGTTGTTTCTGTTGAAGTTACACACAATGCATACACCATTTACAGGGGGAAAAGGGGGTAGAAACAAAGAAAAAGAAATACTTTAATTTTTTTTTACTTTACATATGAATAAATAATAGAGATTTTCTTAAAAATATATAGTAATGCCAGAATACGCTAATAAAAGGCTAGCACTATCAGAAATTTGACTTCTTGAAAATATATCTACTTTAATTTGCTTTTTAAAAGAATGACTATGCCCTAGTACAAATTTGCAGTTTCTAACCAGCTACATTAATATTTCGACTTGGTCAAATTATTCTTTTAAAAAAGTTTCTAATAAGGTAGCACTTGCTGCATGTCTTTTAATAAGATTACATTTCTATTTATGACATTATAATACGTTGTATTAAAAACAAAAGAAAGATTACCATGGGAGGAACAGAGATGTCTTCCTTCATTTTAAATTTAATTTAAAGTGGAGGAAAAGGATTTTTCTTTCAAATTAATATTTCCCTTGCAGTGTTATGAATCCCAGCTTGTGCTATTGAATGAGAAGCAGGAAAGAAAACTTTATCATTTTTAGGCAAACTCAAAGAAAAGGCAAAACTAAACTTCACTAAGCCTCACATACACCTGTAAGCTAAAACTTGCATCTTTGCATAGTCTAGGAGTAAAGGTCCTAAGCCAAGATCCACATTCCTCTTGATGAAATAGAGCATAACAGGTAGGTTCTACTGCTCTGTATGATTATTACATCCATCTTTATGGCAGGTGAAGTGCAGAGCAAGGGAGCAGAATCCATCCTCAAATGAGCCCTGCCAGTCAGAGGAGAAGCAAAACACGTGCAGTGCCTGTCCATCCTATTCGCCCTTCCACCTGGAAGGAAGGCGAGTCTTGCCTGCAGTGCCAACAGAGGAAAACTTCCCAAACCTGCCAGATATTTACATTTTCTGATTCTGGAGAATGAGAGCAGTAAGAACACGTTGGAGCTAAAGGACAACACAGAGTCTCATCCCCTTGCTCCCATCATGTCACGGAGGTTTCCTATCACAGCTGGGTAAAGCTGCTGAACAGTGTTACCACAGCATTTTGTAAAGGAGGTCAGCATTGAGAAAACAGAGGTGCAGAGAAGACAAATCATTCCTCGGTATCATCTGATGGCTATCAGTCAAATCAGAGTTAAAATGCAGGATCAGACCTGAACACCAGTGGAATATTCCATCCAGGAAGCTGCACAGATTTGTCCTTCAAGAATGCAGGGTGATGACAGAAGTTCCCAGACTGCACTAGTCAGGTATTCAACAACAGAAGACACTGGTAAAAGATGTACATGGAATCAAGTGGGGTTGGGTGGCAGAGGTATAACCTCATGCTGGAGAAGCATTTCTGTGTATACTTGCCATACTGTAAAAGGGTTTCTTCCTTCTATAAGGTCCCATTATAGTTTGAAGGAATCTTCTAGCCCAGACTCAAAATATAATAAACCTGTTAGCCATTCAAAGGCAAAAGTACCCACTAAAATAATCACCTTCAGCCTGAAACGGGACTAAGGGGCAAAATCATTGTCCATGAGTAGAAACCAAACCAAACCTTCTGAACAACTGAGAATTCCCAGAACAAAACGAGCAAGTGTGCTCAGGAATTATTTAGTCACAGAAATATATTCTTGATAAAAATCAATGCCCACGATACACACTATTCCAAAGAAATGACCTTTAAATAGCCACAGTCTTGGACAGCAGGCCACAACCATGCTTCACAGGGGGCAGGGAGGGTGGGAGAAATACAGGACAGAAAAGGATGTTTTTCAGATAGCTCTTTACTGGTCCTTGACAGTCAACAAATTTATAACAGATGTGCCTCATTCTTAGTGTGGAGAAATGAGTGCTGGTAACTGTTATTGTCAGGACAAATCAATTGGAGCCATATGTCTGCAGCAGCTGACAGCATCATGAAAATCTCAAGCAACACACAGACATTAGGATGTTGCAGAAAATAAGAGCTTTCCCATCGTGTAAAGGGCCTTGGGGAGATGCCTCTCTCTTGGAGATAGGTTTGTGGGAATTAGCTTATATATTTTGATTCTTTCTAATGCTTGCTTGTATGCGAGACTTTGCCCTCTCTTACCTATTCCCCAGACAGCAGGTTATAATTAACAGGAGGCAAAATGCTACAAATTAATCATAGGACACATCTAATTAGGATTCTTATTATATCTAGATAAAGCAGGAAGCTGTCAAAACATAAACCACAAGTTTCCTAACCTTCTCTACTACCCTGCGCTCCCCAACAAAATGTCAGCTATTATTCCCCGTGATAAAACCCAAGGGACAACTCACAGCAAAAACTTAACTGATGATAAAAAGGAATAAAATGCTAAGAGCTCATTCTAATAAACTGAAGTTGTGCTTCTAGAGCAGTTCCTGCTACAGTGCATCTTCTAGATTTTTCAGAATGCAAAGTAGTTATCAAATAGCTGTACTGTGAAACAGGAACAGACATAATGGAACAGATCCATGGCCCTCTGTTTTTTTGGCCAGTGTGCTAGACCAAAGCAGTGTAACATGCATTACAAGAAAAGGAAGTAACTAACACTGTCAAGTCAGCAGGGTCTCATGTAGGTTAAAATGTAATGCAAGATCAGTGCCATAATTATCCACACCAAGCAATTTTTTAGTTTATTGACTACACTGCAGTTCCTGAATTTACGTCCTGGGGCTTAAATTGCAAAATATTATTGCAACGTGGCAGATATTATAATCCAGGTATCAGTAGCTGTGCAGGAATGTTCAGTATTTCTTTGAACAGCCAAGTTTCTCCAAAACCACTGCCTTCTTTTACCAGTACTAATGAGGAGTCTGCAAGAATGCGAGCACATTTATTTCTGAGTAAAATACGTATAGAAAGCTAAAAGATCAGGACTTGCAAGGAAGAACTAATTTTCCAAAGAACTGTAGGCAGCTCACAGGCATCCAACACTCCTGATGTATTCCATGGAGAGTAGCAGCAAGCAAGAGCTGCCTGTTCTCAGTTTCCCTGTGCCCCTTCCCCATATCCTTTACCTACACCACAACTCTGTAAGGCTTTTCCCATATAGGTCACCATTTCTGACCAGAGTCCACCCAGTTTCCCACGAGGTGGCTGCATGATGACATTCAGCACAGAACAGAGCTGATGAGTGTTTTTTCGGTGTCTCCGCATCGGGAAGCCCCTTCCACCCCTCTGTGCCAACAGGACCTTCACTGGCGCCTCTGCTGAGCTCAGGGTCAGGCTGCACCAGCAAAAGCCTCTCATCTGTGCTAACTAATCACTTCAGCAGGAAAGCAAAGACAGAAGAGCATTCCAAGGTATCCTATCCTGCAAGGATAGGGCCTGGACATAACTGAGCACACACTGTGGATCCTTCCTAAAATTTCAAAACAAGGGTGAGAGGAGAGGCTGACCAGCCTTTTGATCTGAGATTAGCCTGAAATTAAATAGCCAGAGGAAGCAAAACAGTGAAATTTAGAGGATGTGAACTAACTTTTCCCTCTTGGAGAAGGAATACCTCGTTTTCCTCAGGAGTACCAGCACAGGTAAGGGTGAGGAGATTACTGACTCCACCTCAAACACTGAACACGTAACAACAACCTATGAGCCCACAAGGGACAAAAGCACATTCAGTGGACCATCTTGAAAGCAACTATAAAGATTTTAAGACCAAAAAAATCACCATTTTGTTCTTGACTGTTCCCTGCAAATAAAAACCCATGTTCACACATCCCCATGGAAGGCTGGATGCAGCCGTAGGATGAAGCTTGGTTTGAATGCTTAATATTTTATCAGCCTTCCAGATCCCTATCAGGGCAACTGCCACAAAATATGCTGCAGATTTTCCCCTATTAAGAAGTGATGGGGTCAGAACACTGACTGCCACATGCTGTAAAACAGTCCTGAAACTTGGGCCATCTACAGCACAGATCTGCTCCAAATGTCAGCCTGATAATAGGGGAGTAACGGGGCAGAATGCTCTGGTCTGCTTTGCAGGAGGTCAGACCATAATTTAAATAATTCCTCTAGCCTTAACTTTCAGTTATTTTGTACTCAGGCAGGCATGTGAGAATATATCATGTCTCAATCTTGCCAGGAAAAAAAAAAAAAAAAGGAGGAATAATCAGAACATACTCAAGACATTTTGTGAAGAAAGAATCCACACAGATAAACATTTGGCATAGGGAAAAGACCATATTCTTATCAAGAAACTCATCCATACATCTGCTACAACCAAGTTTTCCTTTCCTTGGAGGTGGAAGTTTCCATCACTTGTGCTGGGGCTTGGGCTATTTACAAAATCATTTTTCCTCCCTGTTCTGTTCTTTTGTTGACACATGGTTTCAATGCTTTACTGTTGTATTAATCCTATTCCGTCTCTCAGATAACAAGAATATTGTTGTTACTAAGTACTATGCTAATTGTTTTTGTCTAGTATTAAAAATACGTTGCACTGCCTTATTCTAATTAACTTGAGATTATTATTGAAATAATGGTTTTATTATTTTTACCACTGGCATTTTACTGCCTTGGAGTCTTAGTTGTACTCAAGCTATTATGACTTTGTAGCAATTGACTAACTACAATTATTCCATTATCCAGCTTCTAACATTTAATTGGGTGAGTGCAGAAAACACTTTCCTTTTACAACATCTTTGCTTTCTGATTTATTAGAATTAACCTTCAATATACAAAACGAAGACTCACTTCGTTTTTTCCCCTCTTCTCAAGCAAAATCCTATGAAGATCACCATAAGCTTCATTTGGTTTAATTAGGAGGGGGAAATTTTAAAATATGAGATTTATACTGATGCCTTCCAGCACACATTTTCATTTCACACTTTATGTAAGATTTCAATAGCCAACACACTTTCCTCATCCCCAAACGAGAACACACCGCTGGGCAGGACTGTTAAACGTCATTAGCATGAACTATTTTTTATATTGATTTTCGTTGCTCTTTCTCCTCAGTCCATTCAATGTGTTGCAGAGTTCAGATTTAAGTTTTAATTGAAATACTTGGCAGGCTTAATACCTTACCCAGGCTGCATTTTTCTCCCAGTTCCAGCTACAGAAATCCATCGGGTCTCGCAGAGCCGTGTAGGTACCAGCAGCAATTTAAAAACAGTGGTTGCTGCTGGTTCTACCAATCGTTAGCACAGATATTCTGAGAGGCTCCAAATAAGACCATTCAGCTTGGTGTGCTCTTACTTGCAGGGGAATACCTGTTCAGCTACCAGCTGCCTTTTAACTCCAGGACCAAGCGATTGGTGTGCCATGAGACAACTCAATCTCGGGTGCCAACAGGGGCCAGGCAGGCACTGGCTGAAGGTGCCCAAAGAACTGCACAAGTTGGCAAAGGAGATCAGAATATCAAAACATTTGTGCAGTGGCCCATCTGAGTACATTTCTCATCCTCTGAGGTGTGAATAGATGGTTTAGAATCCGGGCACAACATGTGCTTCTGCGTACAGCCTGCTGCAATGGCAGGGGGGAGTTTCAAAAAAAATAATCAGTCAGCAAACAAATAAACCAGGCAGAACGACTGAAGGCTAAAGAGTGTTACACTTTGAACTCCTACACCCTCATTTCCAGATTTTATTGGCATTAAGTTAGGTCATTAACATTTTATCAATATATTATGTGTATATAATGTTACTGAGATTAATGGACATAGGCAATGCTGCTCTCAAGGCAATCAGAGTTCTGTAATAACTTATATGCTTGCTCTTCCAACAAGCTGCTCGGCGGTAGGGATGCATGGATTTTTAAACAGCTCAAAGTTTAATATGTTAGAATTAAAAGTGTGACTACACTGCAGAATTAACTTTAAAAGAACAGCTAGCCTAACCCAGATTAGTATGCTGTTCCCGACAACCAGAAGTTTTGAAACCCAAGTAGTTCAGACTTCAGCATGTGCTCTAAGTCAATATGTATTGAACTCCAAGCCTCTGCTGCAGCTGATTAAGGACAAAGAAAGGACATGATACAATGCTACAGGAATCTTTTTTGTGCTCCTGAAGAAAGAACATTGCTCATTTTTATTAAGTCTTAAACTTTCTGTTATCTGGCTACCTAATACCAGGTATGTTTACTGCTCTCATTTCTGATTTTAAAGTGCATAGCCTCAATTGTCATTCTGCTCATCAAGTCTCATTAGAGGCTGCTCTCATTTAGTACACATTCAATTATACAAGTTTTATTAGAAGCCCAGGCAAAACCCCACTGCCTTCCTTTTTCCTCCTCCTTCCCACTCTCCATCCTGCTGGTGTAGGTACACTCCTATGAAATATTTTTTAAATTTATTATTAGGATAATTTGCATTTACCTAAGGGACATCCTGCAGCTTAATATGTTGACATCGAAGCAGTTAACTATTAAAAGCCCCAGAGCAGCACTTAGAATTTACATCACAGAAATGAGACAAGCTCACATCTCCTGGTTAGCTTCCAACCACCACTACAAAGGAAGGGAACACCTCTAGTCATGGTGATACAGCATAAAAGGAATCTCATGTCACACTATAACAGGCGTCAGCAGGATGTATTAGCTCTTTCTCAAAAGTCTTACAGATTTCTCTCCTCTGACCACAGTACACGCTCATGGAGAAATTTTAATTCAAAACCTCAAGTGAAGCAACTCACCATGCTACCAGAAATACTTACTTTACATAGTCTTTTATGACTGCCTTAGCAGCAGGAACATTCTCATCATTCCCACAATACTTGGTGACAGAAATGCTAAACAGACTCTGAAACCTCATGGAGAGCTGTTAATCAAAGCTTCCTAAATAACAGGCCACAAATATATAGCTCATTTTATCCGGAACTGCCTTCACACCCCACCTGTGCTCCTCCTCATAACCCATCCAGGCACACACACACTGGTTCACACTCAAGAAACATGCTGATCCCATTTTCTTACAATACTTGATGGTTATGCAACTCCACACAACCACTTCCAAAACTATCTCATCACTGTCCAACTTGTCCCCAACTCTGCCAACTCGCTTTTTCATACTTCTCATCCACTGCAATGTCCCATTATATTAGTGGGGAAGAAGAGGAAGGAACCAGCTTTCAAGCTAAAGTTGTTGCTTGGAAGATAAAATAGGATACTTTCCCCCACTTCAACACCCTAGCCCCATCCTGATTCACCAGCTGCATTCCCTAAAATGAATCATGTTGGATAACAAAGGTTCCCATGCTGACTCAGATAACTTGGAAGAGGTAGTCTTCCCCCTCAATGTTTTAAAGGCCAAGTTTTAAAATAGCAGTTCTGTTTAACTTGGGATTTTCTTAAAGGTTCAAAAAGAGTTAAACAGTGGAATTGACTGATTGCACCAAGTAAATAACCTAAATCCCATCAGCAGCACATCACTTTTTCTCTAGAAAGTGTTGATAAAAATCAGATTGGGCTTCTAGAAAGTATTTCTTATATTTTAAGAAATTACCTCAAATTACCTCAAGTATTTTTAGAAACTACCTGAAAACACTATCCAGTATAACAGTGATTTGAGGAGATCCACACAGGACTCTGAAATCAGCACTCAGTAATTTTATCATCACAGTAACTCACAGACAATCCATGGATACCTTTTCTGCCTTCCCCTGGTTTCCCAGAGTCAAACTCCACTGTCTGTCACCACTCCTAGCACATGTGACATCCCAGCGGTGGAAAGAAGGTCACTAGCATCTGAAACCATAGCAAACAGCTACATAACTTCTTCTGCTTTGTCCATCATAATCCTTAAACCCCTTGCTATGAAAGAACAAGGGCTGAGCAGAAGCAATCAGTCAATGACAGCTCAAACGCCTCTCCCCTGTGATCATAATGACATAGTATCTAAATCTGTTCATCACAGCATAGGTGCATTAAAAATACGCACAGATGTGTCTTTCACACCACCACTAGCAAGGTACTCCCCCCGTATTTGCCACATTACGAGATGATACCAATTTGCATTTATATTTTGATTACATCTGACTGGATTCTATAACGTTCAGCAATTTGCGATGGATGAAACCTGACACCAGCCAAGGAAGTGTGAGCCTCGCCACTGACTTCAACAAGGTCATGGTTTTATCCTAAATGCTCCAATAAGCAAAGCTCTAAAGAAACAGAGGACTGCAGTTTTTTCCAAACTGCAGAATTTTGAATCAGAATAACCTGACTGAATCTACAGATTTATACCAGTAAGAGCAGAATTCCCCAAACCATTGTTATACCCGAGTTAAAGTTTATGGCATTACAGCTGAATGGTACTTCACTGCTGTGCCTTCTTTTATGTAAGATATCACAGACTGTAAGTGCATCTAGAAGTTCTTTCCATACCTCCAGCCTCTCTTCCTTTGCATCTACCAAACTTTGTGGTCTTGGTTTAAAAGTCCTGAAGGATTTTGCATTCAATGCCAGTTGAAGGAAAAATGAGAAGGCAACATCAGAGTTTTTCCTTATCTAAATCTGGAGTCCCTGAGGCCACCAATATATCACAGCTGGGGCAGCCCTGCTACCCTGGTACCTGCTCCCAATGTTCCAGGTTAACTGTAAGTCACTTTTAGAGTGTGTTCAAAGTATACTACCCTGATATAGTATCAGGCACTTAACCACCATGTAGGTCCAACATGGCTTTGATTAGCTGCACAGATCCTTTGGGAACATGAGCCCAAGGTCAGACAGACTAAAAGCACTCTCAGAACATTTCTGTTTAACTAAGAACAAAAAAGATTAAAATGGATACGCAGAATCTCATGTATCTTACACTTCAATACAAGAGAAGGCTGACCGACTTGTCCAGGAGCATGTTCTTCAGGGATATACTGGGAGTGGACATGGTATTGGTTTACTTATTCAAGAGATGGGATCTTTTTTGTGCTTCCAAAAGTAAGAACCTTTCAAATTTTCCCCTGCCATCCCCTACATAAAAATATTTATATGTATTTTATATATATATACATGCATAGACATATATATGACATTCCCTCATCTTCCTTTACCATATTTTTCAGCACTGCCTCTGGCAAAGGACAAAGACTTGAGTGGCCTTAAGTTCTGCTTTTTTTGCCTTTTTAACCTCCAGAGAGTTTTCCCCTACTCAGACAAACAGATCCTCCACAAAAGCACCACCCTAAATTGCCCCAGGCAGTTAGATCCATTCAAGTTTAATGTCTTGCAATTGCTGTTCTTGTGACTCAATCCACTTGTCAGGGGGAACAGAAACTGCTCCTCTCAGATAGCCCACCCCATCACCTCTGAAATCAAATATATATGCCAGTTTCTGAGACCCGAATCGATAATTGTCATCAAGCATTCCCCACCACGTTGCACTGAGCAGCTCACCTTAATGCCCAAGCCCTGTGTCCCCAGGAGACTCCTGCTAATTCAGAAGTCAGCGAGGTTCAGCCACAGGTCTAATTCCTCCTACGCTGAGTGCCCCATACGGCACCCACCACCCCATTCCCTCCCTCCCAGGTACCCCTGATGCTCCTTCCACTGCTCCTCAATCTCAACCTAAATAATTCTGCATCGTTTCCTGTCCCTTTTTTCAGCTCACACATAAAAACAGAACACATTGTCCTAAGGAGCACAAGGAACCTTTTCCCAGATTCAACTCTAATTTTCCATTGCTTGGGCAGGTTTCAGGCCTGACTTCTGAAGTTAAAAAAAAAAAAAGGGAAGCATCACATATCCTAGAATATTTAAAAAGCTGGGAGTTAGTTATTGGGGAAGAGTTTAAAAGGCAATTAGAGAGGCAGAAACTGGACATCTGCTGGCACAGCAGTGCCTAAGCAAAGGGGAAACAACTTTGCAACATAGTTTGGCAACAGCATAGGGAAATTATTTTCATTAATAAAAACAAGTCAGAGACTCTGGGCAGCTTTCATCAATGTTCATGTTGAAGTAAAAAAGTAGGCAGCACTTTCCCCTAAGTCACAGTGTTAATCCCATTCCTATGAGACTTTGCATGGAAGAAGACTCGGCAAAAGGGCTAGCCTGCACCAGACCAAAAGGTCAGCGTCTTCCCAGGAAGCAGCACTGCATTCACTTCTGTTACAACAGTTCCTGGAATAGCTATTACAATTGCTGTTACCTCCATGTGGATCCTTGTTCTGGAATAAAACCATTTAAATGGGATACTGGTACAACAGCAGCAACATAAATAAACCAGTACAACTATATTGTTTCATTTCCTTGAGAGGCCTTTAAAATGATAAAAACCTTCTTGTCCTCCAGAAGACAAGAAGTTGGTGTCATTTTTTAATACATTATGTACACAGAATATTTCTGTTTGGACACTCAGACATGCAGAGAGTGCCTACTTAAAAAAAGCTTCAGCAGCTCAGACTCCACACACAGAACAGCTGTATTCTATTAAGTATGGAATACAAATACGTTTTTCTAGATACAAAAATACCATGTCAGACACACTCCTCCTGCAGGTAACAAACACATGGAAACCAACGTATCTAACAGGGTTGGGACATTTGGGAAAAGGCTGTCTGGAGAATAAGCTTGTTTATGAGAATAAAAACCTCACAGAGTATCTCAACTAAGTTGGCGAGAAAATTAGGACAGCGGAAAGAAAAAACACTGGGATATTTTTTTTCCCCTAAACAAATGGCTTCGTATTTCAAGCAAGCACAGGAGATGCCAGGGGGGCTGGTGACAATCATCACTGATGCGAATGATGGGATATGTCAAGGAGAGAGAAATGTCATGTGGGAAATGTAATTAGCCACCACAGAAGGGGGGCTGACTCCTCCCCACCACTCACATGCCAAAAAGAAAAGCCCAAAATAAGAGTACAGCTCCTATTGACTCACATGTTGTTTGATATTCTTGTACCAGATACAATTATAAACACCTCAACTTTTCTTGGAGCACTGCAGGATTACAGTTACTTCCAATGCAGGTATCACCTGAAGACATTTAATGGGAATGGAACAGAGGTTGATCAACTGCTCCGAATTCGTTTGGGTTACTCCACAATAAATCACTTTCTTTCCTCATCAGGGTAGCTAAAAATACAAAATCTGTCCATGACCATGATATTTAATGGATTCTTCCTGTGCAGCAGCCTTTTAGGCTTAGCTATGTTACCCACTCATTAACACTGTCAGATCATATAAGCATCTTTAACAGCAACAACACAGCGACAGCTGCATTTGCTGTACTAAAACCCCTGATCAAATTTTCTGATGTAGATTCAACAGGTTTGCAGAGCGAGATTAACCTGGTATCCTCTGCATCTGCTCAAAACTGTCTGATGCTCACAGGGCACAGCTGAATGTGACGTACTCATGTTGCCATTCCAGGGTGCAGGGGCAGCAGAGGAAGAAGACAAAAAAATACAGCTGCTGACCTTTTGGAGTTAAGCTGGAGATGTGGGGAGAACTTTTCCCCAAGGTGCTTAGGAGGCATCCTGGAATCAAGGTTTGCACATAAAGCAGATGTGTGCTGCCTTGACCTTAAGAAGTGAGACCCACTGGCAGTCCATTGCAACTCTGCATCTGATACTTGTTTCAAGCTTTCTAATCCCTCGCCCTAAGCCAGTTTCCAGGCAGACCCACAGAAATCTAACAGATTTAGTAAAGTCATCATCTCCAGCATGACAAGAGGATTAGTTGCCATCATCCTCTCTGTGCCTCCGTTTCCTGATATACTGGGAGGGTAAAAAAAAAAAAAAAAGGAGGTTTGAACAAGCTCCTTAATGCCATGGCAGGTAAACAAGCCATCAAATCACCATAATATTGGTGCACTAAAATACCTCCTGACTTCCTTGGAGTGGCAGCTTTGTTAACCCTCTGTGTCCCCCATGCTGTTCAGATTTCTGTGCAGATGATGCAATACATCTTTCTCACATCACATTTCTTTTGGCAGGACTGAATTCCACCCAAAAAGATCTCCTTAATATTATCTCAGAGACAGGCAGAAAAAGGTCCCTTTTCACTAGACACTGTAGTATATATAGAAGGGGACATATTCCACCTTCCACAAGTTTAGAGTCTGAACAGTCCTAAAGCAAAAGGCTTGTTCAGAGTTGCCCAAAACTCACAAACAAGCACAGATTCTCAGACTGCCATTAAAGCAACTGAGCCATATTTTCACTCCTGAAACGCGCCCTTCCTCAAGAGCAGCCCACACTGCACCAGCACAAGAGCACAGGACTTCTCTCACTGAGCCTTGGTCAGATTCACCTGTCAGACACTTCCTGGATGTTCCTACTGAACAAAATCCCCATGGATTGGGGATTGGAGCATCGCTGATGCTGCACCACAGAGCAGCTCTAACTCGCTAACTGAGGGGCTCTTGGAGCAGAACCGCTTCTGCCACGATGCATAACGAGAGCTGTGAGGAGGGGAAATCATGCACAGCCACTTTCAAATGTCACGTAAGTAGGCTCCAGAAGCACAAAGAGGAGATAACTCACACAAAAAAATTGTTCTTAAAAGGTGCCTATGGTTTTCACCTCTGAAGTAAAACCTGCGTGGAAAATACCTAAAATATTCTTCAAATGCTTCAGTGCTTATGTAACTGGGGTAAAGGTGCCCTGTGTAGCAACATCAGTTTAATCCCTTTTTATAGAGATCTTGGACTATTGTTTCCATAATCTTTCTCCTTCTTCCCTTACCAAGTCTCTATCAATGTTAGTTATTTCTTCAAGTTTACTTATTTGGGGTTATATTAATTTTTAAATAATGCAGGGGGAAAATGGCTGTAAACAATGTCCTTGTAAATACATTTGCCAAGAAACTGATTACATGCATCCATGCAACATGTATTCAGCCATAAAAACTAGTTCTTGAACATAACCTAAGAATCTTGAAAAGACATAGCCACTCTAAATTTTTATTTTATTTTATTTTTACTGTATAAACCAAATAGCTCTGTTTAAGTTTTACTGTGCTGTCTTTTGGGCAACTTGCTATTCAGTGGACAAAAATGTGAGAAATTGCCTATCGAAATGCTACATGTTCTGACAAGACCACAAGCAAATATACAGTCCCCAAAGATTCAGGGGCCTTTGCATACAATCCTATTAATTGCTAGAGGAAAGCAACCATATGGCAAGACAGTAGCATGCTCCATGAGTGCACAGTGGGAAATATGTAGCTTACTGGGAACTTTTTATAAAGGACAAGGGGAGAAAAGACAGAAGCTGCTAAATCTATAGATTATTCATTAGCAATTCAGTTATAGACTAGTGCATTTCTAATTACTGAGGTTCATTAAAGAACAGGGCTTTTTCTAGATAAACTAGAAAACTTTCATCCTTATCGTTACAAGAATAATTGAAATCTTGTTTCTATTAAAGTTTAGATGACTTTAAATACCTTCCTTCAAAACTATAACAGCATGTAATTTAATGCTTACATAGGCGACAGAATACAAATTACCTGTTTGCCACTTGACAGACACAATACCTGCGTGGCACACACAGCCTCTGTGGCACACCTGAAGCCCACAGCTTACAAAGCAGCTGGATTTGAGTCATCTGCTCCGGCTGTAGGATCCTTTGGGCTGTAGCAAGGCATGCTTTCCCTGGCACAAGTAAAAGTTCAGGCATCCTCCAAGCCCTCCCATTCCATTCATTCCTCCCCCTGCTCAAAAAACCCACTTGGGCTGGTGCAGCTGTCTGTGGGTTCAAGTGGGGAACCACGCTTAAGCCAAAAAAAGCCTACAGCAAAATGAAAGGTTTTTTAATGTTTAAGTTTAGTTTAGCTCACTTCATTGACTGGGGTCACTTACGGGATCCTGTAAACACCACGCAGTGCCTCAAGTGGTGCCAACACAACGGAAGAGGAGGCAGCAGTAGAAGTGAACATGCACTGCCACCATACCAGGGAGGCTGCAAACCACGCCCTGAGCAGGTTTGACTCCTGCATTTCCTCTTGGCATGTTTCCTTGGAGCGGAGAAGAGCTCCCTCCTACAGCCCTGTAGCTCCGATCCCTGCCCATGACAAGAGCTCAAGGCCCTCGCAGAAACCACCGATGCAAGTGCACCCTTCTCAGCACTCCAGCAAACAGACACACGGATTTTATAAAGTCTTGCAACACAACTGTTTGTATTGGGGTTGGACAGAAGCATGAACAGAGATAAATAAAGCATGTTCCCCCTCATTTCATTTGCCCCATGTTCACAGCATCCCTCCCTGAGCTCCCAGGGGCTAAGTGAAAGCTTGTCTAGGAGACATATGACACAGAAGCACTGCTAATGGTGACTTTCATTCCCAGAAAGGCTGTGATTCAGCAGGGCTGGAATAGCAACTGTAATTCACAGGAAACAAGGCAGCAAAGCTTTCCATAAACCTCACAGACCTCACCTGCCTGTTGTCAAAGGCTGTCAAACAGACCCATGGCCTCTCAAACTTTCTACCCAAATCCTCCCAGCCTTACCATTTGGCTTTTCCGCTTGATTAAATTTAAGTTTCTAGCACCAGGAATACGGAGAACAGATTTCTCCCTTGAAGCCTATTATCACACCTCCTGGCAACCTTCGTCTGGATAACAGGCCTCAAGTCAAATCTACTCAGTCACCCCAACTTTTCCCTTGAAGCTCAGTGCCCCAAACCAGCCACAGTAAATTCACTCAGCAGAAGGATAACACCAGGTGCCCCTGCAGGCAGCACAGCCAACGTGATGGCTGTGCTTCTCACAACAAGGAGTTTTGATTTCTGTGAAAAGTGTTCTCACAGCAATGGCATTGCTGACTCATGTTCAGCTTGTGACACACCACAGCTCCAGATCTTTTTTCTGCAAGCCTTCAGCACAAATCCAAGTGATTGTTCCTACATTTGTCTTCAATGAATCACATCCAAATTTTTTTAAAGATATTATTTATGTGATGTATTTATAGCCCAGCCCAGCTTTACGTCATCTGCAAGCTTAATAAGGACACTCCCTTCTGCATCATCCAAATCATTATGAAAAGAGAAATACTGAGCAGAACTGGTGCCAGGACAGGCCTTTTCCAAGCCATGCTCAGTACATTATCCCAACCACTTCTGAAAACAAAACACAATAAGTAAACTCTCATCACTCTCATGATCATTATCTAGCCAGGTTTGCATCCAGCACCCAGCAGAGATCCACAGCAAGACACTCGTGTCAAGATGTGTAAAATCCGCTTCTCCTTTATCTCCAAAGGGTATTCTCCTACTGTGGGGAAAATTAGACTGGCTTGACATATACCTGTACTAGCAAATCACACTGACTGCAGTACAGGCATCAGTTGGTTATGAAGTTACACTGAAAATGTGCATGTATGACAAATGGCCAGAGAAAGGCAGCTCACAGAAGTCTCCCACAGGCAGCCTGTGCCACACAGGCACTGCAGCTCTGCACTGAGGCACCACCTGATCAACCCTTCTGTCTCTGTCCTTCATGCAGGCAGTGGAGAAGGGCAGTATGGCCAGGCTTACCATCACTGTTCTGGAGTGCATGTAAGAGATCCCTTCTGAAGGAAATAAATGAATTAATTATACAACTCTGAGCAAAAAGTTCAACCACCCAATCCCCCTACATGCAGCATCCCCACTGATTCCACGGGGCAGTGCAGGCAGAAGAGCCTGGGACAAAGCATCTGTCACACATGTGCCATTCTGCTAGTAATTACTTTCTATATATTGTTTGCAAATTTGAAAATCAAGCAACAAAAAACCCCCACCACAAACCCAACATTTAAAGACGAAAAGTAGGGTGGTCAAGGCTTTTTTTTTAGGCTTTTAAGGTTTTCTACCCTATATTCCTTCCCATTTTCATAGGGAAAGTGAAGTTCACAGGGTGTTTCATGAGGAACTGTAATGAAGTCCTGGCAATTCGTTCCATATTTCAGCATAACAGTGGAACAGGCAGATTCGTGATCTATGTTTAAGTCCAGACAGACAAATACTCACTACAGGAAGCCTAAATGTCTAGGCATATGCAGGATCAGAGCTGAATTTCTGAGAACTAAGATATCCTGTCACATCCTAATAGACAGTATGTCTTACAGTCCCAGGAACTATTCACCTGGTTGATATTCACTCATTCATTTCATATTCAATAATGAATATTTATAAACAATTTAAGAAATTTAGAAACAAACAAAAGAAAAAGGAAGCTGGAGAGACTGCAAGGGCTAGACAGACACTTTATGTGACATTTTAATACTGGTGGTGAGCTCTGGCTTCCTGGCAGTGCTGGTGTCTTGTAACTGCGTATCTCAACGCCAAACATCTCCCACTGCTTTAACTGGACACCTTCTTTCGAGTCATCTTTTGGCCTAAGTCATGCCTTTAGTACAACTGGAAACAGGGAAGGGCAAGATCAGCCAAGTGACTCAGTCTCCAGCAGAGGAACAAAGATGGCAAGAAATGGTCAGCAATTGGTTTGGGCCACGTCCGCATCACTTCATGATTCCTCCCACAAAGGAATCTCTTCCCTTCTCTGCCTAACTAAGCTTTTGGACGGGCATGTGGCCCTAGATGATGCCTTCAGAGCCCCTCTTTGGAAAACAGGAGGGTGGCTTTGTTCTGGAGCCCACAGACCCATTTGTCCGCACTTGTTACCACAGTACCTTAAGCCCTGTTGCAGAAGGGAAACACCTCCGAGTCTGTTCAGTGTATCAACCTTATTTTAGGAGCACCTTTGGAGTTTTACTTGCAGGGAAATCACTGTGCTCTCCTGTCATCAATGAGACTCTTTGCTGTTCTCCCTCCTTTGTTGTCCTTTTGTTTCATTGACTTAAGCTTATCTTTCGCTTTTGTTTTCCTCCAGTAGTAAAACTCTATTATGATGCTTGGCAGACAATTTAAGCTACTGTGACAATCATCTTTGAAAAGGGAATCTGCTTTCATAAACCCTTTCTACATGACTAAATATTCGTTTCTGAGCTAGAAGCAGGCAAAACTTCACTCTCCCCCCTATCTAGCTCCTGATTTTAAAGCTACTTAAAAAGAGGAGCAGCAGCTGTTTGCAGAGGGATGTTCAAGATATCCACAATACCCTCTGTGACAACTCCTCTCAAAGATTTCTTTGTTATCTCTCCCTCATCCTTTTTCTTTTTGCAAAAGGGGTAAAGCAACACAAGATACAAATCTGCAGGGTCTGCTCCACACTTGCCTCCCAGAGTGCACTACAGCCCAGACTGTTCACAAACAGCTTAAAAGAGTCGCAAGGGGATCTTTGTCCTTGCTGTGTGTTTTGATACAGAAATAATACATTATTTTTTAATTTTCTCTTCGAGTTTTGAACCTTAGTGGGTGACATTTTTAAATTTTTTACCCCTAAGGACCAAGGGATCTATTTCTACAAACAAACAACTCACACATGAATACAAAAAAGCCCAGACGGGCTTCTCCTATAATCCCATGTCTCCAGGAACCAGGGCTTTGAGGGAAGCAGCACTGTAGGTTTGTGATTAAATATCACAAGAATTGGTATAAGCTGTATACAAAGAAGTCAAACTACAGTAGGTCATTAAGCCCTGGAGCAGCCTCCTTCCTGCACATCCCCCTGCCCTGTTCATCTCCCATGAATCGTTCAAGCCCTAAAACACGGGAAAAGCACAATGTAGCATCATAAACACCACACCAGGGGCTTCCCAGGAGAGCAGGCAACAATTCTGGCACCGAGGGTGGCCCAAACTTGTCTCCATGACTAGAAAGAAGCAGCAGCAATAGCAACATGTGGTAAATAAAACTGCACACAGAACCAGCAGAAAATTAGTTGGACGTAGGGGGTGCAGGGAGAATAGAAATGTGTCGGATCCCTACTGGTAGCTAATAATAGAAAAGATGGAAAGCTTCACTCAGTGCTGCACACAACTGGCTGCTGGCACACCAGGACTTTCCTCAAACTGACCGAGAGCAGCACTGATCAGATGGACAACAGGAAAGAAACAAAATCAACTCAGGTCTCTGGCTTAGGAAAAGCCAAAGGCAATAAATAAAGATGTACCAGTGATGAGAGGGAAGGGGAACGCTCTTTAAATCTGAGAGTCTCTCACAGCCTTGCATGCATATGAATTAGAAAATATTATTAAAAAAAAAAACCAACAAAACAACCAAACAACAACAGCAAAACAAACAACAAAAAAACTCCACCAACACACAATGAACAGCCAAACAGACTAACCCTCCATGCAAATGAACAAAACAAAAAACACCATTAAAAATTAACACTGCCTTATACAGATGCCAAGAATTCTGTGTATTATGGGGAAAACAGCCTGAACTGTCCATAATAAAATATTAAATTGGCAAGGAAAAACACAGAAGGATAATCAGTTGCTCTCCTAGTAACATTTTTCTAAATCTTTGCCACTTGTTTTCTTTCCACCAGGGTTTTTTCCTACTAGTTATTTCATTAGTGAATAAAGCACGTTCCTAAAGAAGTAAATCACAACTCACAGGCCCTGACCATGACCAGAAATCCACCAGGCTCAGTTTTGCACAGCCACAGAGACACTCAGGTGTCCTTCCAAGGAGTCATTATTCTATTTTAAAAGGAAAGGTAATAGGTGAGGATGCCAGAGGGAGAAGGCACAGAGGACCACATCATGCAGTTATGTAAGTGCTCAGTTTAGGTCACCAAAGCAGGGGAGAAGGTAAAGACTTGAAGGACTTGCTGAAAACATTTGGCAATTTTGGCTGGAAGTTAAGACTCAAGAGCTGATGACTTAGAAAGGGCAAAGTCATGGGTCATTTAACAAAAAAATACTAGTTTAAGAAACTTTGGTAACAAACTGGGCAGAGGTAACTGCCTCTGCAGAACCCCACAATTACAGTGTAGGTTACATTCCACTGACTAAATTTACAGAGCTGTTTTAGAAAGTTTCAGTAGACGTCACGGGACACTGATTACTCCAAACCTCAGTACCCTTTAAGCTTCTACATGTTTATTCAGCCACTCTTTCTCCCTGGAGTGAATATTATCCTGTCTTAAAGGTTTGATGTAAAATCAAACAGCATGTTGTTTGGTAAGGCTTTGGTCTTCCTTTTAAGACTGCTACTTCTCAAAAAGACATTTCAAAACACAAATATACCAGGGCATCTAAATATAACTGACCCTACTTGGACATAAGTTCTTCACACAACTGCCATCTCTCCCTCAGATCTTTTTAAATTGCGCCTACTGGGTAATAAACTATGCTCTCCCATGAAGCCACTGCTGCTTCATTCCCCAGTTTGGTGAGAGGATCAGCCACAAGCTGCACAAAGACTGTCAGCTGAGAGCATCCCATGTAATCGCTCCAGCAAACGCTTGGCTTACTCAAACATAATTCATGTTTAATGATAAATTTATGCTTAAATTCCCTGCAGAAAGCCCCTCAGGGTCATGGTTTCCTGGGCTAATTCTAACCAGCAGCACAGAGCACCAGCACTCAGTGGCACAAACCTGCTAAAGCTGCTGGCTCAGGGAGAATTTAGCAACTGGAAGCAGCCCCGCACTCTGAGCTGGCCGTGCCACTGGATGTGCACAGCCTTCTGTCTGAAGAGCTCAGGATCCTGCCTGGTGCACAAGATGAATCTCCTGCTCACAGATGACCCAGGCTACTCAGCAAGCAGCTTTCCCACTGTTAAAGCACAGCTACCTCCAAACCACAGAAACAATGCACAAAACAGCTTTCTGCTGTCGGATGAAGAGCGCTCAAAACAGTAAGGCACGAATTAAAGAAGCAAAGCAGCAACCCTGGGAGGATCAGAACTCACTGGTACCTCTAGCAAGCTGTTTCTGATGCACCAGACTATCAGTGAAACAAAAGTGGGACTAAACTGAAGTGCTGTGTGAGACATCCCATCCTTGCTCTGTATCAATGGACCTTTCATAGCCCAATTCCCACACTGACATGGATTTGAGGCAGCAGCTTCAAGGCTTTTACCAGAGATGAGAAAGTTAAGCTTTCTTATTTGCAGAGCCATTTTATCAATTGATTTGTGAGATTATAACATATACTGCTCAATATTAAAATATCTCCAAACTGTTTCTACAATACTCTCATCTGGTGTACAGGAGTACTAAAGGCATTCAAAAGCAGTCTCAGTGAACTGTCCTTAAAAATTACTAGTAACACTGGGCAGAAAAAGTTTTCCTAAAAGCATTGACTAAAAATTCATCTGACTTTTGTTCATCTAAAAAACCCAAAGTTTTTCTGTTGTTTTTTTTTGGTTTTTTTTTTTTTTATTATTCAAATAAAGAAGCTCTACCACTTGATTCTAAGGTGCTCCACCTTTACAGATGCTCGAAAGTTCTTGCCTTCAAGTTATTAGAAGTCTTCCTCTTGATAAACTCATTAAGGTCAAGCAACTCTACTAGAGGTTAAGAAAGAGCTGAAAACAGAAATTCAGTGCTTCCCACATGCATGGGGAGCCCTGCTGATTACCCTCTGAAGAGCAACCATGGCTTATCAACACACAGTTTACTACTTATTGGATAGTCTTGGTTCTCCATGGGTTTGAATGTTCTGGGTTACCCTTCTGAAGGATGGTTAGAAGAGAAAATGAAGGACAAAGTCCCTACTCCTTGACCATGGCAGGCGCTCCAGCTTCGTAGAAGTGTTTTCTTGGAATTCTGGTTTTGGCTGAAGGCAAGGTTTAACTCAGCACTGGGGAATAATTAGCTTTCAAAGAAAATGCTTTGTTAAGCTTGAAAAAGCAGCATTTCAAAACTTGCCAGCTCTGATGTCTCTTTCAGCTTAACCATATCTACTAAATTAGATATTTGTTTTGGGAAGGGTTTTGGTTGTGTCCATTGTTTCCCACCCCTCCGTTGGCAAAACAATTCAGAATTAGTTAGTTTCAGCCAAGAGAAATAGCTAGGCTTCAGAAGAAAAAGACGCCTTCAAGTCTTTTGATCTAACAGCAGATACACACATTGAATCATCACCTTCTTCTAGTGACTGATGGATCTGAGGCACTGATTTCAATTCCAGAGTATGCAGAAAGAATAACATGCCTACTGGTATTTTTTATGGTTTCTTGCAGAATTCCTGCAGAATTGCAGTTGATTGCCAGACTTATATATTCATGGAGGTATGTGCTTATTTGCTGAAAAGTGTCTATATTCCTTACCATTAATAGCAATAATTAGCAGACCTTAAAGTAACCGTTTTCAATTCTGAAAGTTCAAGACTCACCTGAAAAATATCACAAGGTTCTACCCCATCATCCAGTGGAGAATAATTATGACTGGCACCAAAGACAAGAAACTTACTTTATATAAGCAAGACATTTTCCAAGACAAGGAGCCCTGTGACCTATTGCAGTATGTGCTCTGCCATGCACTCTCTCAGCAGGTTTCTTGGAGCTCCATGAAGGAAAAAGGTAAAACAAAATCCCACATAAACGAGAACTTGGTAACTATTTCCTCAGAAGCCTTTTTGTTCGCTCTAAGTTAACAGTTCAGAACTAGCCAGAGGTGGTTGCTTCACATGAGACTGACATTTAAACACACCTACACACTGGAATATACAGCAGTAACATTAATTAGTTGTTACTTTTACATCAGCTGCAAATATAAAGCAACAATGAAAAAAGGTTAGCTCCTTTTGAATCAAGTGTCTTTTCTTTCCTCTTACTACTTATACTTTAGAAAGAAGGGGGTCATGGCAAAGAAATCATTCTTCCTCCTCCCTCTCACAATTGGAAAAACCCCAAAAATTAAAAAAAAAATTGTGCATGAACTCAAATCTAAATAAGCAATTATAACATTCACCTGGAGACTAGCAGGTTTAAACCTCCTTTCTGGGAGATCTGGATCTCCTACTCCACAAGTGCCCTCACACCACTGAGCTACAGGATACTCTAAGGGCAGCCTGTCACACCAAAGCTACTCACTCTGCCTAAAAACTACCTGCAAAAGCATATGCTGGAGCTCTAACATCCTCCTGTTTCCCTGCCACCAGAAAACTATACCAAGCATCAGCATATGGAGTTCTTCTTGTTTGCTCACTTGCTCTCAATTAATACATAGCAAATATTTGCATAAAATATTTAAATATTCATTGGATCACAAAAAGGCTCAATTGCTGGGTGCTTGGAGAATTTGCCACCGGCAGAAAAAGGGGAAGAGGAAAGAACTCAATTTCCAGGTTGTGCTAAAATGAGTATTTAAACTAAGCAGAATAGAAGAGCTTCAGTGGAAAGCAACTAACAAAAGACCTGGAAGGGCAGAAAACACATTTGATAAGCTTGAAATATTTCATGTCCCTGGAACACTACTGTAGCAATCCCGGTTTTCTATGGATATGCTAACACCTTCATCCAGGCAAGCTGACGACTTCATCCCAGTAAGTAAATTAAAACACAAACAACAGACAGCTGTCAAAACACAGAAACACATCTTGTCCCTCTGACACAAAGAGACCTGGAAATCATGCATAACCCACATGGAATTTGTGCCAAATCATCACAGCCAGTGAAAACTGATGCTAAATGCTATTCCATACAGGCTTCCCACAGTCGGATCCGAGAGCACACATGTCATGGGGTGCTGAAATGACAACACAGAGGGAATAAGAGATGAGTGAAAGGGCAATTTTTAGTGCCCAATCTGATTTGTAGAGCCCCCCTGAATGAGAGAAGAAACACCCTTCAAATCTCCCAATTTTGACCAAAAAAAAAAGAGGTATAAAAAGAGAGCAAGGACAAACAGAATGAGAAATATGACTGCTCAAAGAGTCAAGTATTTTGGAAACGAGAGCTAAATTATTTGGCTTATCAAATCCTATGGCGCAGGAGAGCAAATCCCTTTGGGAATGAGGACAGGAAATATACATCACTCCCCAGAGTAAGGCCAAATTTTACTTTGTATTCACTTTTCACTTCTATCACTGCTTGTGGGGCAGCTGTTCACTGACCCCTGAACTCCTGGGCAGCCAGGAGGCTTCTGCACCATGGAGCAGAACTGATCTACTGGACAGTACTTGTGGATACTAGAACTGCATTAATGTACAGCCTCTTCATCATCTTTCCATCACCAGAGCCGTGCTCAGAAGACACTTCACATCCCCACGGTGCTCCAGCCGCTGGAGTGCTCATCTCCTGTATTCAAACCCTCGGGAGCAGCTGTGCTCACCACTCTGGCTACTCATGATCTCTGAAACGTACACATTACAAGGCTTCCTTCTAAAAAAGGTCACTGGCACTGCAGATGTGAAGGTGGATTTCCCCTCACTATGAGAAAGCAACTCCTCAATCCAGGTACATATTTAGAGGAAAAACAAAAACATACAAAATCTGGCAGGAGGCAAGTTTAGTGTCTCTCCCAATCTCCAAATCCTTGTTATTCTATCAGGAGAATGCATCCATTAATGTTGCATTGAACAGTCACTGGTGCCCCAAGGAAGACTTTGAAAAAAAATTCTATTTAAAGACAAGCCTGTTAATGTGTCATCTACAATATGCCTCTCTTACTCCTGGGAAATTTGCATGAAAACAGGATTGTTATGGCTCTGACATTCTCATGTTCCTACTGTTTATTCTCATTGGAAGAGGCATACTACCCTGCCATCTCTGCACACCCGGCATCCCATCAAAAAAAAAAAAAATTAAAAAAATTAAAGGGAGTTTTAAGTGTAACCCCACTGAATTTTCAGCTCACGTTCTTGAAATCCCAGTTTTAGTAGCAGGGAAGCTCACATGCCAAAGGAAACAGATGCTATAAAAGCCAATAAAAAACAAATAAACATAAATAAATAACATTTTGTCACCATTAGTGAAGGTTTGTGATTATGTGAGTATTCAATAGGAGTGAATACAATTCCAACAAGAAAAAAAAGCACCAACACAAAATACATCCAATGAAATTAAATGGGAAAGGCATGGATCAGAGCACTTGAACAGGCTGCCCAGAGATGTTGGGGAGTCTTCTTTTCTGGAGATATGCAAAACCTGCCTGGATGAAAGCCTGTGCTCCAGGTGGACCTGCTTTGGCAGTGGGGTTGGACTAGATGATCTCTAGAGGTCCCCTCTAACCCCAGAGGGTTAGATGAACTGTGATGAACTGCCAGTTCAAACAAGGATAAGACTATTAAGTCAGTATTTCCCAGGTACAGTACTAAGTGTGCTGCCACACCAAACTAAAGTCTTTCTCTTCATGGGGGTAGAAGAAGAAAGCGCCAATAGGATTTAAGGGGAGTAAAGTTACAGGGACAATTTGCTGGATGGTTCAGTACTAGTGGGAAGCTTCCACGCTTTTTTTTTCCAATGCATTCCTGTCTCATTTTCACTGTTACACATTCATTTCTCCACATTTTCGCAGACATACATTCACAACAAAAAGGTTCACAGAAGGGTTTATTGTTTAAGACTTCATTTGAAACAGACTGATCTGCAACGTCAGTGCAGCTGCCTCATATGCAGCATCGCATTCTAAAAATCCTTTATGACATTTCTCTTTAGACATGAATCAGCAGACTAACAGATGTCTCATTCACACCATGTTTGAGTTTCAGTTTTACTAATGAAATTAATTTAGGGCCAAATTGCATCTTGAGCCGCACACAGAACTCTTGTTGACTTGCATGTCAGCCAAATACGTGCATGGGAGAAAGGAAGTCTGACCTTAATTTTAATTTGATCTTTGTAACAGATTGCTAATTTAAAGAGACAGATTGTGATGTCCCTTACTTGTGTTACATACTACCTTGCATCACAAATCATCCCACTGAAGACAGCAGGATTTCTGGAGTACCATATACTCCTAGGAGGGTGAAGGTCTCACAACCTGCCTCTTCCTAATGCAGACTGTCTCTGAACCTTAAGATGCAGTACACAGCTTTCCAAGCTCGTTTTCTCTTTGTACAAACAAGTGTGCTGTCCTGGTAAGACCTGCTGTGTCACTGCCGAGTTTCACCGTGCCGTGCTTGGTACAGGCAGCAGCTCTCGGAGCAGGAGATGAGGGAGCAGCAGGGAAGTTGCTCTTCCACAGGTTGTTCACGCAGTCTTCTGCAGGCAGACACAAGCTTGCCTGGACCAGAGTCTGTGCAGCTGTGTTGGGCAAACTGGATTTCCTCACTTTAGCCAATAATCCACTGTGTTAACTGCATGATCACAGCTACCTTTAGAGCTCAGAGCACAGCCACATCTGTTTGAAGCCGAGCATGAAGTCACATCTGCCTGCAAACACACTCCCTGTCCCTGAGTGAAGTCATTTTGACTAACAGAGCTGTTCCACAAGAACCAAGCCTTTTTTATCTCCCAGTTTTCTCAAAGGAATGCCTGAACCATGTCCTGAGCAGATCTTTTAGTGAGTAAATTTTTTAAAAAAAAAAAAAGATTAAAATCATAATGTGCTGTAGCACTGGTACAACATCGTGTCTAACATTCCCTCCTTCCCTTCACCTCAAATACCTTCTGCAACTTGATGGAGAAGCAACTTCTGTGCAAGTGACACTATGTTAAAAAAAAAAAAAAAAAAAGCTACTGTTGGCAGAATATTCAAGACTTTCCACTCGCATGACTTCAGTCCCCCATCACATTCTGTTTCACAGTGCTCCAGGAACACATCCACATTTCTGAGCCCCATGCTGTCTCTAGCAGTGAGTGATGTTTATTTGGAATCAAGATAAATTTTTAATTATTTACGTTTCTGAAACTTTTGACTTCACAGTTAACTCTAAGGACCCAGTCATACAACAACTGGTCATGTTCCAACCAAGTGAAAACAAGGTTCCTGAACAAAGCAGGATATAACAAGAGCTGAGGACAATTTCTTACTTGAAAATAAGCACCTGGAGGGCAGCGGGCTCTAACTACTGACAGGGCTAAAGATAGCCAGTAGTTAAAGTATAAGGTCAGTGAACTCCATGCATCTTAATTCTGTAACTTAATTCAGCATCTGAAGTCTATAACTTTCTCAGGAATACCAGTGTTTTTGGGTTTTTTTTTTTTTTTGGTTTTTTTTTTTGGTTGGTTGGTTGTTTTTTTTTACTTAGGGCTGTCAACCAGATGTTGTTTCTACATTTTCACAGTAGGTCTACTCTCCCCATGTTTGCTTCCCACTTAGTTAATGGCCAATGTTAACTTAGAGAAGAAAAATCCATCCCCTGTTCTGGTAAACTACATAAAAACTTCTACCAAAAATCTAATACTGATATGAGCAACATTCAGGAAGTGATTCTTCATTCATTTACTCAGCAGTTTAGGCTGGTTCAATAGCATTTCTCTCCACCTGCAGAGATCACTGAGCCATATCACTGCTCCCTTTTCTATAATATTCTGAGGCCAAAATCAAAAAAAAAAAAAAAGAAAAAAAAAAGAAAAAAAAAAAAAAAAAAAAAAAAGAGAAAGGCAATAGCACCTTGAATTTGTTGTTGGGTTATCTATTTCAACAGCAGATCCATTTCTGCTGTGGTTACAAGTTAAAAATGCAGACCATATTTTATGGCATTTGCCTTCCAGTTCCTTTGTGAGAGGCTACTTCTGCAAGCACATCTTGTTTAGCATTTAAGAAAATTCTTCTTGATGGTACATCACAATATGGGAATCCATGCTTTAGTAGCCTGTAAACTGCATCACCACACTGAAATTCAAGAACACCAAAGTAGAGGAAGAAAAATATACATGCAATCACAGGAACAAAGAGTTTAAACAGGCTGGCACAAAAACTGCTACAGAGTCTCACATGTGCCCAGTTTTCCTCCTGGCTTTTCACACCTCTTCTACCCCAAACTGCCTTTCATACACTGTAACCTTCACTTTGGTTTCATATCCAATTTCCCATTACATTTTGAATTGTTACATTTATATTTAAAATCAGTCTCAAATACTTCCAACATATATTAATGACCTGTACATAATTTAGGAGGCATTGGGAGCATAAGGTGTGCCTCTGCCAGATATTCCAGAGCTCTTTGACAGAAGGTCAAGACTTCGGATGGTCTAAGCAGGTAATATCTCAACACCTTCTTTTCCTTGGCTGTGTTAGTTCAGAAGTGGGTCAAGATCTGTCTTTGCCTTTGTACTTTTAAATACCCTGAAATAGCTTTCATATAATTTTGAATAAAAGGAGCTGAGAGTATTGCTGTTTTCTGAGCTGCACCTGGGCAGGCTCAACGTCCCATTACAAGTCAGTAGCTGATACCACATATCTGTAACTTGCTTAGACTTCACAAGAGCTCAGACATTTGTGCACATCACAGAAATGTAAAGTACAAGCAGAGTCTTCATGAAAAAACACACACAGTTGCACACAGATGCCTGTACGTGCCTAGATAAAGGAGAACCCTTTGAGTGCTCACACTGAAGCCTGAGCTCTGTCCAGAGCAGTGAAAAAATGATTTTTTCTTTAAGAAGTCCAAGAGAAGCAAAGAATGTATTTTAGACTTCGGCCATTTTTACGGACATCAAAAGCAAATAAATAAATAAATTAGGAAAAGCATTAACTGGTAATCTACCTGAAACAGAACTCCTCACACGAGCCGTGCCAAACCTTCACCCAAGCCCATTCTGCCATGAACAGGTAACATTCCAAATGCACTGTTTGGGGTTTAGCACATGGCTGAAAGCCCTTAGTTGGGTGGAGGGAAGCAGTAATCACTGAGCAAAGAGCTCTGACTCCTAAGCACAGCCCTGTCTGAGGCACAGATAGCTCAGTACAACACAACTGCAGAGATGCACAACATGTGCCACACCAAAGTTTTCCATGTTATGGAACTCCTTCTCTCACCTATTTTTCAAAATGTGCTGCACATAACTACAATTGACCCTGCCCAGTAATTGCTGCTTATCACTGCTGATTTCTAGCACAGGAGTTTGATCTTTATCATCAGCAAGAGAGCAGAGCTGACTGGAAGGTGCCTTCCTCTCAAACACCCACATGGATGTAGAAGAATTGTAGAAGAGAGAAGTGGTTGTGATTGCAGGGAGTTGGTAAGTCCCCAGTGGGAGAAGCCGGGTCCTGTGCCACAGGATCCGCTCAGAAATCACAAGCAGAGCTGTATGGCCACAGTGAGAGCTAACGGGTTGGTTTGTATTTAATAACTATTTGAGACACAGCTTGGTTCTTGACATTTTTCCATATGCATAAACCCCAGGAGTTTATAAAAAGACACTGGGATTGTTAGCCATGCTGCTTCCCCAAGCCAACAGCAGGGAACATGTCCCCATTTTCCAATGTATCCATAATGCATGAAAAGCTGTAAAAGCCAGAATAGACGTTGCTGCGTTATAAGCTCTAAGCTATAGTGCACCAGATTTGTCTGTGAAGTTCCATACGTATCCTGTAAACTGTTTCAAAATGTGCACAATAAAAGTTAAATTTTCATTTACAGTTTAATTTTGTCAACAAACCGTGATTTACTACACCTATCTGTCAAAGACTACACTACTCCCTTTCAGATATTACAGGAAATAAAATACAAGCTTCTAATTAACTTTGTCATATGAATAAGAGTTGTTCTAAAACTTCTCCCCTTCAAAGTACTGAGATTTAAAGTAATAAATATTCCTTCAGAAGTAGGCCAGTTTGAATTTAATATGCATCAAATAAATATTCCCTCAATTAGATGCAAGCAAGTAAAAAGCTTTATGTTATGGCTTATAGCAATTTCAGATAAAGAGCTTGTGTGATGGAGTGAATCCAGCTACAAAATGATTGCAGTAGCGCAACGTATTTTTAGCACAGGATAGCACTCATCTCAAAAATAATTCTGAGAATTTTTGTGATTTTCAGATCACACTGTGTTTTCAGCAAGGCTACCAAGCTTAACAGACTTCACAAATTACTCCTAGAAATTAATAAGGCAAGTTAAGGATCCTTGTAATGAATCGTGTAAGTTCTTATTTGGCAGAACTACACCCTTCTCTTTGTGCAGGAACAAACATCCAAGTTGTACCAAAGAGGGGAAAAAAAATAACAAAGTCACCCATTATTGTGATAAAATTGCTACATTATCATTACTTTCATATTCCAAGCAAAATTTTTACTCATCAGTTTGACTGAAATTTAGATTTGATTTAATGACTAGGGAACTGTTGTTACTAGTGCAAAACAGCCTTACCACTGACTTTTTTTTTAATAAAAAGTGCAAGTTCAGGGAATATTTATGAAATAATCTATTAAAAAAAAATAGGCATATAATCCACAACTGAATCTCACACTTTCCCCATATCAATCACCATGAAACTCCCTTCTGTGATTACATCTCAGAGCTAAATGCTGACTATAGTATGTCAGAGACCATTTGGACTACGTCTGCTTCTAGAAAACATTACCAACTATTTTTTCTCTGGAGTTGTTGTAGCTCTGTAAGTAAGAAAGCACTTGTTCAAGGGGTTACACATGCCCTATTTTACATATACCCCAAGGTCAGCAACACTGCAATTACTCAGGGCAACTGCAGGTACTGATACACAGCATGGCTAGACTTGGCAGGGTCTGCTACAAGGCACTGATTAAGCAATGGTTCCGCTAAGTCTTGTCACCAAATCCAGAGACATTGCCAAAAATGAGATCTGAGCCGGAAAAAGTGTCTACATCAGGAGAAAAGCAGTGGCAAAATCCTCCAAAGGTCAATCATGATCTCTTCTAGAATGGGGAATTATTCAAGAGAACAGTGACTACTTCAAGCCATAAAAGTCAATATTCAGCTTGCTGACTTCAGCAATGATACATTCATTTTTCTACGAAAAGAGCTCCCACAGTCCTCAGCCAACACAGCCTTTGACAGACAGTTGCTGCCGGGAGCAACTGGGCAGCTATTCCCAGCCAATACCTCAAATGCTGT
Source organism: Lophotriccus pileatus (assembly GCA_035583135.1). Lineage (NCBI taxonomy): Eukaryota > Metazoa > Chordata > Aves > Passeriformes > Tyrannidae > Lophotriccus > Lophotriccus pileatus. The sequence goes on from JAWWES010000024.1 coordinate 7,707,534, forward strand.
GGGAGACAAAACATCTGGACAGACTTGACTGATCAAAAAGACAGGAGAAAACATACTGTACACCTCTTTGTTTTCCTTTATTTTTCTCCCAGAGCTGTTATGTGGACTCAGATCACCTCCTCCCTGCCAGAAATGGTACCAGCTTTGCACATGGGGAATGTGGCACTGAGACCTTCAGTTGGGTATCTACAAACACGCACTGCTGACTGTCAAAGCATCCCTTTGTTTTTATTTTGGTTCTGCTTTCAAAACAATCACATGAGGACTGAAAGACAGTCAGTGCTCTACATACTGAAGTATTCTATCAAATAAGTACTAATACTCTGTTTCTCCCAAAGCAGTTTAGAGAGAATCACTGTTATGTAAACTGGAAGGGGAGGAACACCACACACAACACACCAACCAAGAAACCTGAACAGGTGATTATAAGTTTACCCGTAATAAACCCAGGAATAATTTCATTTAGTATTTTCAGTCCCTTATTACAACCAGGAACGGGTTTGTAACTTACCCAGGGACTGCAGAGCCCTGCACTTCTCTCCTGATTCAGAGCAGGTACTGTGATCCTGGACAGTGGGGACCATTAAAGTCACCCCAAGTTTACACATGTATCACTCTTTGTAAAGAACCCTAAAGCACACAGTCACTCACCCCTTACTTCTAAAATACCAGATTTATTCCTCCTGCAGTATCTTCCTGAATTCACAGTTAATGCTGTTTTTCAAACATCAAGAAACTTTCTGACACAGCATCTAGTGCTGGGTTTGAACATGTCAGTGGAACAGCTGAAGTGAAAATGACAAGTGGTTTTGGTATTCTTTTAGAGCAGGGCTTCTGGGTAGAGGCAGAAGATGAATTTCTGGCAATGCTTTTCAGTCCCTTCACAGCCCTTTGTTCTGGGGGATCATTGCCTGTTATTAGCCTAAATCAAGAAATCCAGCTTTGTCTCATTTACTTTTAAATGATTTAAAATTCATCTTCTAAATGGAGTATAGTCTGCCGTGATTCAGAGCTGCAAGTCTACATCTCTGACAGTAAGAAAGATATGACACAAAGTTCAATCTTAGGCCTGCTCATAGCTTCACTTTTCGTAAATTATTTACCATCTGTTCACAGTACTGTCTATTTAGACGAAGATGATTCAGCCATCCATGCCAGGAGTTACAAGTGGAGAAGTTGTACCAAGAAGTCAGACCGATTTCCACTTCAAGTATTACTGCTTTGTGGGTGCTGCCAGCAAATATAGATGCCATGCATTTCCCCAACACTTTTCTGAACCTTGATTCAGGGAACAGTCAGCAATTTGTCTGTCTGTCAGCTCACTGAGCAGCACGGTACACACGGGCCCTTCAGGAGGGACTCAGAACGCACACAGCAAGGGGACCTGTGCAGATGAATGCAGGGAGGTCACAAATTAACATACAGGGAGCCACGGAGAAGGCAGCACAAAGATGCATCACGAAACATCTGACAAGCAAGTGGCAGAGCAGAAGTGACAGGAGACCTCGGAAAGCCGAGCAAGTGACGCTAAACGGAGAGGGTCACAGTTGTGGATAGCTTTCAAGGCTGACAAAAAGTATCCATCAGATACAACAACTGGATGGGAAGTTTACAAGGGATTTCTAAAAAAAAAAAAAAAAAAAGGGAATTTCATGGGCAAATAGGTTAGTAGAAGTGTTTTGGCTGGACCAACAGGAGTTAATGACTGTGACTGAAAAGACAGATTTACTTAATATATATTAATCAGCACAGGTTAACAGAGAAATGCCTGAACAAGAAAACACCCTGGAGAGATGGAGAAAATTCAGAATAACCTGTCTGGTGTGGTCCTGAGCCAAATGAGATGCTGAGGTTTCTGTAACGATCTGTTTGCATCTGAGAAGACATTTGTAAGGCATTTTACAGAAACAAGCCAATACACAAGATCGAAAAGCAGAAGCTCAGCAGTGAACAGAGACACTTTTACAAATCATCTGCCCAGAGATATGAGAGCCTCAGCTACCATTGATTCGGCTGTGAACTGAAGAAATTGCCTGAAGATCAAGGTGAAGAGCAAAGGGGACAAGAACAAAGCCTTAAGAAACAACCTCTTTTCTTCCCCAAATCATTGGGGAAAGCAGAAATTGAAAACAGCAGCATCTCATAGAGGACGAAAAGTGTGAAAGACCGAATACTTGGCCATTTAAAGCGAGCCTATTGTGATTTTTATTACAACTGTCAACAGCAACAGCTGTCCTTTCTGTCCTCAAAAAGATCCCCTCACCAAACATAGCCTAAGCAGCTGACCTCTAACCACTCAAAGCACCTCCTGGAGGCACTCTGCAGCTTTAGAATGAGGCATCTCCCTTCCCCTTGCCTAGTTATAGTATGTTATTACTAATCCCACTATTACTAATCCCACGTAGAGAGCACAACAACAGCAGCTCAGAGGCTGATAAAAGGAGATAACATATATCCCCTCAAACACAGCATCATTTTCTCAGAGATTTGTGCTTATTTATTGGTATCCTCATGCTACTTCGGAGATGGCTTCATCTGCTGGGTACTGCAGATCTGAATTCTGTGCTAAAGAATGCCCATCGATTGTTGCAAGCTTTGACATTTAGATAAACATGGTTTAGAAGTGTTCTTCCGTCTATTAATTACTGAGGAGACAGCAGAGAACCATGTTCAACCAAGGCACATTATCCTGTCCACACAGGATGGCAGTTGTCACCACCACTCCAGGTTTTCTACAGATAATGAATTGTTCTAATGCAAGGAATCATTCCAATTCCAGATATGCAAACCAGCCCCTTACAGGTCTTCTAAATTCCTGCTGCCAAATGCAAACACACACACACACACTCCCTCTCTCAAAATACCAACACAGAAGTGTATTGGGAATCTACAAGCACACAAAAAAACTGACAAGTTGCAAAGCTGCAATTGCATAGAAAAATAGGACATGAATAACTGCTGCATATTCTAAATTCCTTTGGGACTCTGCAAAAAACCCCCAATGAGATATATATATAAACCCAAGGATTTCTACCACGGCACAGAACAAGTAGCTCTCTACCAGCCAAAAATTAAGCTCACATTTTTACAGTCCTGCCAGAAACAAAGTACAAAGGATATTCTTTCCTCGTAATAAAAACCCAAACAAACAAAAAAGTTGAAAGAAATGCTGAAAGTACAGATACTGGAGAAAATTCTTCTTGCCTGCCACAGGCAAGAAACAAGCACCCATGTAAAAAGAAAAGGCCAGTAAAAACATGTATATATTGACAGCAGTTCCTGATTTAGGGAAAATAAAGCTGGAGTATTAACCACAATTATGCCTTGAGTTAGTGGCCTGTTGCCACCCAAATCCCATCAACTGAGAAGCAGAAAAGAAAGCTGGCTTGATATGAGATGCTCTTCTCATTTATGAAATGCTGATATCAGTACCAAAGTTAATAAAAATGAGCTATGGATGATGAGATTCAATTTTGCTCATGTGGTACCCAAGCTGTGCCAGGTTCATTCTAATGTACAGATAAAGATATTTCCTGTCTCCATCAGTGCACAATCCAGAAACTGCATGTCCAATGTGGGCAAAAAACACATGAAACTATGTAGTTCCTTATTCACACACCATCTGAGATGCTCCAAGATAACCCACCAGGGCTTTAGAGGCTCCTGCAGAAGGACCTCGGTCCTACATAAGATTTGTCAGAGGTTGTCTCAAATGCCCCACAACATTTCAAAAGGTACTCTCTGTGCTTATGCAGAAGAAATGTGCCCAGACCACTGAATTTACTGTGTGAATTTACACATGGGTTAAGACTAACTTTCCAGAGCAGATTAAAACAAACTTGAGAGCAGCCCCTCCACTTTTTCCTTCCAGCCAAAAGATGTTGGGAGTCAAATTCCCCTCTTGTTAACAGCACCTAAGAAAGCCCAGGTGATGAGAAGGTTTCAGATGTTACTGACTCTCAGCTGAGACTGCACCCTCCACATCTCTTTGGAGGCTGAAGCCGATGTTATCTACTGCTTCCATCTTCAGGAAGTTCCTCAGCTGAATTGGCTCGATCAGTGCTCAGCAAGGATGTGTGTGTGGTGGGGGGTGGTGGTTATCCTATTTTTAGTGTACGGAGCCGTTTCGGGGGGTTTTGTTGTTTGGTTTTGTTTCTCTTTTAAGCTATAATCATCTTTAGAAGATGAGAAACACACAAAAAGAGCCGGCAAGACTATTTACCCTTGCATTAAAGCAATGCCCCGGAGCACACTCCTAAGCTCAGAGCCCTGCTGTGCAAGGTGCAGGAGGAACAGCAACTGACACGACTTCCCTTCCAGGAATTCACTGGTTCCTGGCCAAGACAGGTCATAACCCTCAAGGAAGACAGGACAAGCTGGAGACTAAACATGCAGCAGGGTTAAGAAGTATTGGGAGGAGGAGGAGGAAACAGTAAGGTGAACAGCATCTAACAAAAGAATAAAATAAATATCAAGAAAAAGTCATAGTAGCGCGCGCTCAAATCTATTTCTGATCTTATTCAAAGGATGACAAATATTCTCAAGGGAAGTAACAGTTCCTGGCACCACACCCACACATCACTATGCTAAAGCATTAGCATTTTCTGACTGCTCAAATTAATTCAAGTTTTAAAGAAACACAACCGGGAAAATTCAAAACACGAGTTGGAAGATTCTGCCCCTATTTGTGCTCCAGCTCCTATTTGTAGCCCCAGTCAGTTCTCATGTGGCCAAGGACAAGTCAGCAGGGAAGAGCACAGACCTGGCTGAACAGAGAGCTCTGGCTGGCAATCGGGGTAAAAAGGAGAGCTTATGACCTTTGGAAGTAGGGGCAGGCAACTCAGGATGTATCCAAGGATATCGTGAGGTTATGCAGGGAGAAAATTAGAAAGGCCAAAGCCCAAGTAGAACTTAATCAGGCTACTGCCATAATAGACAAAAAGTAGTTTCCACAAATACATTCTACAAATACCACTCTAAATGGACAGATTACAAAGAATATTAAATGAAACAGTGTACTTAAACTGTACATAAACCTTGGACTCCTATGTTTTTGTAGTGCTGTTTTAAACAATAGCACTGACAATAACAAAACATTTTATGGCTAAGGAACCATCTAATGCCAATAGCACCCTTAGGAAGCAAGTCAGGCAGGTTTCAAAACTTTAGCTTTACTTTGTTTGCAATAACCAGGCAACAACCACTTGTACTACAAACTGACCCACCTATCTGGCCTATCTGATCGACCACAGGACAGCAGAAGTTTTCAGTTACCACGTCTCACATCAATGTCTGTCATCAAATTGCAGCACTTTCTAAAGCACCGACTGAAGACAGCAAGATTCAGGACCATCCACAGCATCTCAACTTCCCATGTATGAAATGCCTCTTTCCATATGAAAATCGAGCTGCTCCACCCTTATCCAGAGCCTCCCTTTAGCGGGAGGCAACACTTCGATCCCAGTGTTGTGCCCTTTTTACACGGGCACGGGAGAGGAAAAAGTGAAAGAAGGTAGGCAAGAAAGCACTCATGGGAAGCATATTCCTTGCCCTGCCATGGACACCCACTGCTCCCCAGAATGAGGCCAATGAGTCTCATGGCAGAGCAGGGCTTCCTCAGCTCATCTCCACCAGCCACTCCACTAAATACAGCAGTCCAGTCTACAGAACCAGGTTATGCAGCATTTGCTAAGAATTTGCTATTCTATTTCACTTAGATGCAGTATTTCTAATGAAAAGTGTGTAAGAGGACAGCTGGGGGGATTCAGAGTGGATACACTGAAAGCCACTGCTCAAAAAAAATTCAAATTAGAATCATTATCATAATCAGAGGTGCATGGCACTGGTTTCAGCAGTGCTCCATCTGCACAGATGAAGCAGACTAAGTGCCTGTCTCTAGTTCCATCTATTCTCTACCATCTGAAAAACAGAAGTAAATTTCCAGTCTAAAGAAACAAAAATACTCTTGCATCCTAAAGAGGATGGAGAGAACTTAATGCAGCAAAACAGAATGAATTAACTTGAATTTTATACCCTGTAACTTGCATGTAAATAAAGCTAACTTTATTATGGCTCTTGTGTTAGCACCCAGGCACTGAATACTTCATCATGGAGGAAAATGGAAACAACTTAAAAATCCCATGCACATGATAATAAGGCTTTGCAATGTACTCAAAGAATACATATTCACAGATTTACACTCCTTGTTGAAAAACTGGATATGAAGCTGGAACAACTCAGATATGAAGCTGGAACAACTCAGAATTAAGCCTCAAGTTTTAAGCAGAAAAGAAAATCCTCATTCTTGTTGGATTTCTGGGTTGAGCTTTTTGTTTGTTTAAAGGTAGAACTATACTCAAGGATTTGAATTCCTATTACTACAGCTATTACTGATCTACATTTGTCTATTATCACTCTCCCTCCAAAATCATGTTGAGATAGTCTGCTGAGACACAAAAGCAGAACTACAGTAATAACACTGGATGGGACAGAACTTCCTTGCTTTCCTTTGACTGCCAGGCAGAGTTCCTTCTCAGGTGGGTCACTTTTCCTCTATTGAGCTACAAAATAAAGCCATTTTACTTCGCATTAGAAAGAAGAGAAGGACCTGCAAAAATAATTCAAAACTAGGTCCTCGAGTGTTTCCCATTCTGGCTACATGCCTTTTTGCTGCAATTAAATATATAAACAAACAGTACTGCTTTAAAACAAAAATAATTAAGAAGTCCAGGCACAATTTTATGTTGTTTTCTTTTTTCCCAATCACACAAACAGACTTTAAGATAAACATACGGTATGTACAAGCAAAATATTGGGGGGAGATTGTTTGTGTTTTTTTCCCCTACATACTTACTTTCTATGCTCTTACTTTCACTGCTAATTATGTCAACTTCAAACTTTGTGCATATGCTGTCAGTAGCTTGGGGAGCAGAAAGGTATTCCTAGCTCCACACTGAACAACTCCTTATATAACTAAATGGTCAGATTTTTCAAGCACACTCCACTTCGCTTGAAAATAACCATTTTTACTTTGGGAAAGCAGCCCAAAGTTGTAACCAGATTCCCTGCTGGGCTAATATATTCCATGTGGAAGCTCATACTACCCAAGTTCACGCTCAGTAGTACAAGAACTCGCTACGCCAGCGCTGCAGCGTCACTGCCTGCACACCCTGCACTCCAGATTTCCGTGCAGCACAACCAGAGCTTCCTTAAGGAGCTGCAGGACTCTCAGCACATTTGCACAACAGCCCCTGAAGTTTTCAGAAAGCACCTCTATTAACAATGCACTGCTTTTGTGGTTTTGGAACTAACACAGTTTTTGATTCCAGCTTAAGTAGCAGCTCAAGAACCGAAAGAAAATGACGCATTTTTTTGAAAAGCGAGAAACGTGTTGCTGCTGGCACTTATCTGGAATCTGCGCTCCACGCTGGCTTTGGCCAACACCAACCGAGATTCCAGATGGGCTGCTGAGTGTTTTTGGTTTTTAAAAAACATGGCAGCCAATGCACCCATCTGGCTGCACACAGAAGTGATGTAGGAAAAGAGATCAAGCTCTACCACTGTAATTGAGATTGATAAATCAGGCGCTAAAATTGCGCACAGCAGGGAAGAAATATAAATGTATATACAGACAGAAGAGCAAGCACAATTTATCTGCATCATTAGAGTGAGTGTTACCATTGAGTGACTGCCACCATGTTCCATACACAGAGAAACTTTCCACTGCTGAATCACTGTGAATTTTTAACGTTTGTTCTGGTATTTTAATAGAGTTTGCAGCAAAGATTAGGAGCTTAGATGCGCAAACCTGCCACACAAATATAAAGAAGCGAGCAGTATAGGTTCCCAAATTTATGCTCCAAGGAAAGTCAGGGGTCAAATTACCCAGGCACCTTGCATTATTTTCAGTAGTGCTAAGTTAACAGAACATTTCTTTTGTTTTATGCCAGCTTACATTTACTTGCAGCAATAAGTAATCTCAAAAATCACACAACATGGAAAGCCCAGCAGATCCTGACAAAAGTACATTAACTCAGTGGCATAGCAGATGAAAGCAAAGACTTCAAATTATTTAGCTTTGGATCCACTGCAGTAATTCTCAAGTGTGGCCTGTTACTTCTCACATGTGGCCACAACCAGTAAAAAAAGATTGAGTGTGTTTTGTCATTAATACAGCCTTTATGTACCCTTTATTGTAAATGTCACTGGTCTCTGACCTTCAATTTTGACAATACTTGATAGTCTGAGGGAGGTGAGATTGAGCCTGTTGTTCAGTTTAACAGGAAAATATCTATTCTCAGTTGCAAATACCAGAGCTGTTATCTTTCAAAGAACTGCCTTAAAAAAAACCCACTTGGGTTTTGTTATTTTTATTCCTTTGAAATCAACAGGCCCAAGTATAACTCTCTTCTCACAATGCTGATTTAGTTACTTCAGCAGAGCAGCTTCTAATTTACAGTGGCATAAGCAGGAGGCAAGTGAGAATGACAGAACTCTCGGGAGGAGCACTGATTAAGCAGACTCTTTTGGAGGTCTCAGCAGCTCCAAGTTCACCGTCAAGGCATGTGACCACCAGAGTGTCACATTCCTTCAGCTGCCACGCAGGACAATTGCCAAGAGACAGTTTAACTCACGTGCCTTGCTTTGCTTTCTCCTTTCCCTGAACAGTTCATTGCAACATTAATAGAAGGAAAAAGAAAAAAAAAAAAAGTCATAGCAACCAAGACATGGAAGGAAAAAGCCCAGGCATATTGAAGTCAGTGGGCGTTCTGCCATCCAGAATGCTGGAGCCAGGATTTCATGCATTGTCTCATTCTATTAATATTTAAGTAATAATGAGTACAGATGTACCCAAAAGGACATATCATTCAAACTCTTAGATCACTGGCATCTTCTAAACAGCCAGCCAGATGTTCCCAGAAGCACATGTCCTTTGCATCCTAAAGAACAGAATCATTTCAAGCAGCAGCCACTGAAGCATTAACAAAGGAAGGCTGGACATACTTCTACTAAGGATCATTTGGTTTTAGCTCACTGAAATGGCAGCTTTCTTGGGACCCTCATGTGTTGCAATACAAGGGGGATTTGTGTCTATCAGTAGAGATTATTCTCCTCTTTACAGCTTTTAACAAAGCACCAAGAAGCAAATGGAATTCTGCTTTCATTTAAAGCAAACACAAAACCTTTTTATGCTACAGTTGCATCTAATAAACACTTAATGACTGAAAGTAATATACTACTTTCCTAGAACCACTGAAATTATAAGACAGACAAATACTTGAGTGAAAAGTAAGAGTGACAGTATGATCAATCCCAGCTGGGAATCCTGCTTTATAATTCAAGGACTTTGGTTTGCTATTTCAAGTACCTGAAATAGCACAGCAATTACCTGACCCTGCTCCAGCTGTACCTGCCTCATCCCAGAGCTCAGAAAGGCACTAGGGAACTAAGATCCAGCCCAGTTGTTAAACTGAGCTCTTTATGTATTTATTTTTTTTTTCTTTTAAACAGTATTGCTTGCTAACTAGCATTCAAGGTTACTAAATATAGACTGCTGCTGTATAAACAAAGACAAAACAATGTTGAGTCTACTGTCATTCTGACAACTGCAAACATCCTGCTCAGTTCGGACTGTCAGATCCAGAACTGTAGCAGCAGCAGTATTTAAGTCACATTAACAGTGCTCCTCCAGGCAAAGAGACAACATTGGAACCTAAGGTACTCAGCCAGCTAATTCTTTTCAATGTTAATAATATGTTAATATACTTGATCTTCTGCTAGGTCAGGGCACTAACAATCTCTTGGAGGTAGATATTATTTCTAGGAATTTCAGCAGATTTTTGTAAAGCTTACTTCAGTATCAATATTTATCCAAGAAGAAAATTGAATCAATCTGGCATCTGTCTGCCTTCTCCACTTTGAGGTCACAAATGGATATACAGAGATGCAGAATTTTTTTTTAATTGATTTTTAAGTTTCAATAAGCCTTAACTGCTCCTTTGTCAAGCCACGAGACAATGAACAGTGCTTCAAAGGTGAACAAGTAACTTTAAATGAAACTAGTCCAGAAATAATGGACTTCTGCTTCACATCATTCCTTTCACTGCACAGATGTAATACTGTATATGTGTGTGTATTTTTATATATATATATAAAACACAGCTAAAGGTTTCTGCTCCACAGAGATCACCCAAGAAATCTCTGCGGGCATTAGGAACTCCCTGCAGTGGCTGCAAACATCTTTGCAGGTTCTACATAAAACAAAACCAATAGAAAAACGTGCTGAGGCACAATAATTACACCTGTTGCCCCGCTCACCTCCCTCAGCTCATGAAGGAAGAAACACTTTGCTACCTCCTGTGATCCCCTTGTATCACTGACAACACTCCACTCGCCTGGGTGATACTTGGAGGATTTTGTATCACGGGCAACAAGTGCCATTATCACTGAAAACGTCTCAAAGCCTAAGAACTAAAAAGAGCATGAAGTATTTGAGGCAAATAAGTCTGTGTAGGCTTAAATGCTACAGATGCAGAGGGCAGAGTCTGATTCGATTGTGAGAATTTGGAAGCCCTGGACTATCCTTGGAAGAGCCCAGTTTTCACCTTATCTGAATGTATAAGCTTTACACACACGTGAAAGTTCATGAAGTCTTGTTTTTAAGCATATTAATCATGTTTCTTTCTAGGGCTCAGACACAGAGGCACTGGTTTCAGTTTCATCACACAGCACTGCTATTAAAACCTAAAATTACGAGTTATACCAGAGAAGAAAAATATGGACTTTTCCTCACTATCCTGCAGACTTTAGATGTATTTATGTACATGAAAGATGATCAAACTTATTAGCAGTTGGTGTACTGCTCAGGCTTTCAATAGAACTCCATTTAACAATACTTTTACAGATTGAAAGCCAAAGAGCCAGAGGCAAAATAGGCACATATTAGACAACTGGGTCAACTCTAGCCTGATAGCAGGCCATTTCACTGTAATAAGACATAGAAATAAGGAAAACTGTTTTAAAGCTAAGATCTAGCAATATCTAGTTCCTGCAGTTAAAAAGAACAACATTTAGCTGAAATGCATAAGCACAAATTCATCCACCGGGCATACAGAAAAGACTTAACACACATCAAGTCCTTTATGGGACTTGTCTTCAGCTGAGGCTACTGAAGCCATATATGAAACCATTCACTCACATTTATCAGGACACTCCCATATGAAGGAGATTTAACTGTATATTAAACACAGTTACAAGTCAGATAAGAACTATCAGTTTTACTGCAGTTTTTGCTCACAAAAAATTAGTTTATTCATGCACACACACACAAACTGAACAATTAAAGCTACCAACATCACTTATAAATTCTGCTATTCATCATCCCAAATGTTACATTTGGGAGCTGGGGGAGGAAGGAGCCTACAACGAGTCAGATTTAATCATAACATCTGCCAAGAACTCCCAACCTTCGATTTCATTCCAACAAGAAGTAACCTTTAAGAAGAACACACAAAAAAAGCTACACTCTGTTCAACAAAACCCACTTGAAATATTTAATGTCAAGGCACTGATAAATTTAAGAGAAAAGGTTGGGATGTTTCAGTAGCCACGTAAGGCAGTTGAAGCAAGTTGCAGATTTACAGTGTCTGCCCAGAGCTGGGGGATGCAGCATTAAGGAGGCTCAATCAAATGTGCTGCTTAAATCCAAGCAAGCTTTGATTTAGATTAACTCCTTCTGATTTAAAAGATTCTGTGTCCATCTGAGACCTCCCAATACACTGTCTGACTCACCGGGGAGACACACTACAAGCTGTGAGGATGCCACGGTGGGGACAGTTATCCTCAAGCTACATAAACCCTGGGAAGCCTGTCAATAATCCAGCCCCAGACACCAGTTGGGTGCTACCAAGTAAATCAACGCAGGGTCAGAAAGAAATGAGTCCAGCAGGAGTACAGGACACGGGTGACAGGGTGACTCTGGCCCCTGGCTGCACCGCTCCCGCGCTGACGCTGATCACAGGCTTTCCCATCCCCACCCTGCAACCAGGGGGGAGAAAAAAAAGGCAAAATAAGAGTTCTGCACTTTGGATTGTTCATGGAGAAAAGGGGAGGAAATGGGTTTAAAATTACAGAGGAAGGAAAGGTCTGCAAGCTCAGGAGAACTTTTTTTTTTCCCACTTCCAAAAACCACACAAAGCTGAAAGGACACAGTTCAAAGGAGTCATTGCAGCTTGAGCCCCTCAAGCCTCCTTGCACCCCACTGGAAAGGGACATTTCCTTAACTGAAGCCTTTAGCAACAAAGTGCCTCCATAAACTAGTGAAGTTTCTACTTGTAATATATCAAAATACAGCGTAAATATGAATTAACCGATGATCAAGAAAATCCAATACAGTAACTTAGATGGCAACAGTCTCATCTTTGTTTGCTCAAACCAGACGAGGTCTCCTGTAGCCACCAACAGATTCGAGGTCAAACACCTTCAACCTAGGCACATGCAAATGTAATGCCACATACATTTGGAGGCTGATAGAGAACTGCTAATGAAGCTAATCCAGATTCGTCTCCAAAATATTCACAGGTTTCCCCCCACCCCCCCATCATCATGTTACATTTCCAGTTTAATTTTGTTTCAACAATATGCTTCGCAGACTAAGATATTACACTTAACATTTGACTCTAATGTGTTCTAACAAAGTTGACGCATTAAAAGGATTACACATTTGCAGATTACTGAGCAGGTTCCTCCTGGATGCCTGCCGAAAAAAATCCTGCAAATGTTCTGGCTCCAGGCTCTCCCGGTTACACCCAGCATTCATCCTGATGGGTTCGTGTAATCGGTTTGCATGCCACCGAAGGATCTGAGGCAAGCAATTGGGCTGCCTTCAGGAGAACCAGGCAGAGCCATAGAACCTGAATAAATTAAAAAGAAGGTTAAGCATCAGCTAATTCTCCTCACAACACACTGCTGTTTCTTCTGGTGCTTTGTCAATTTAGTAATCCAGCAAAACCATATATATAACCGTTATCTTGTTTGTGCAAGCAAGAGATTATTAGGAGGAAAAGGAATTGAAATTGTCTCTAATAACAAACCTTGAACATTCAGAAAGAAGAGAGAAAGGAAGAAAGGGGAAAGTTACCAGATAAATTTGGGTTGCAAAACCGAAATAAATATTTTGTTTGCTCAATTTATTTTTAAGCAGTATAAATTCACATGTTCTGAAGCCATTTTACTTCCAGGGATTTAAGTATTGAAAATGAAATGAGAGAAAAGGCACACAGCAGAAGGGCTGGCACATTTGCCTCCCAGGCTGCTGGCTGAAGGGTCTCAGAGGGAAGGACAGGACTGCAATTCTAGAACAGGTTAATATATATAACAACTCTCCTGAGGGCTTTCTGCATTTCTCTACTTGCCATTTCAAACTTTCAGCGTTAATTTGAACTTTTACATCCTTGGGGGGAAAACATGAGTTCTGAAATAAGTCTTTAATCACTTCAGGATACAGTCACATGTCCCACCAAGAAGTGTCTCTTTCGAACCCTGTGGAAGTATTGTTCTGTGTTAGTAACTCATCTGAGAAGGAATTATGAAGTAGTTAAACTCACACACACCCTTCCTGCCTCTCTGGGAAAGGAAGAGTGCATTTATTTATATATTCCATTCAGAAAGCTATATTTGAAAGCTATTTTAAGGCTGCAGACTGAAACGTTCTAGAGGCAACATTAAAGCAGCTTGGACAAAAGGGACTTTTTCGCTTGCTGTATCTGCATGACACTATAGTCTTTAGATGAATTATATATATTTTCAATAGATCCATGCCAAAGTCAGTGCACAAGTGAAACAGGAGCATGGAAGAACACACTACCATACCCTTAGCTACCTATGACTAGAAACAAAATATTCCAGCAGGGCTCTCTGATGCCGTTTCAAGTTGTGCTGCAATTTGGGAAGCTCATTTTTGACAGACCTCACATGTCTGTTTCTGATCAATTAGTTTTTATGAACTCACCAGTTGCATTTTGACACGCATACAATATTGCTTGAAAAGAAGTTCCTAAAGGCACTATCAGGAGGCACGAAGTAGGAACTTAAATCCTCGGTGTTTGATGAAAATGTCATAAGTGGGAAAACGACTCCTTTGTACAATCTGGTGCAGTGAATCGCTTTCTTCAAACATTGAATATTTCCTGTAATGGTACACCAAGTGATCCTGGCAAATCCAATGGTCCTGAGTAACCAAGTGATTTTCTTTTGGCTATAAAAATGCAACAAGTTCCAATCTGACAACTTCAGTTCACAAAAAAACACCCTAAATTTTGCTTTCCTTCCATCACTCATTCCACCACCACCTTTGTACTGCATCCTTCTATTTTCAGCATCAGCCAAATTAAAGGAAGTGTACAGAACTCAAACTGCTAATCACCTGCTTGTACTATTGATCAGCAGCTTTTACAACCTACTACAGCTGAATGAGAAACAACCACAGAAATTTAACAGCACACTACATTTAGACTTTTGGAAGCAGACACCCTCCCACACCTTTCCAGCAGTTAATTCCCCGCTCTGTTTTAGCACAGCAGCTTGAAAACTGTGCACTGCATCAGACAGAAACAGACCCATCTGGAAAAGGATGCATTTCTAGAGGTTTTGGTGTTTCCTCCCAAAATCTGATCACTGCCCTGACATGGAGAGTACTTGTGCTAACACAGCATGGAGGACTCCACACAGAACTAGGAATGAACAGCCAGCACTAGTCAGAGCAGCAAAGCCTCCAGCAAAAACTGCACAGACCTCCAGGCTGACAAAGGAAGGAGCACCCATCCACTGCTCCCCTTCAAGACACAAAACAGTAACTTTGCAGCAACAACTGCTGCAGTCTGTGTTGATCAGACACCAGATAATCAGCTTTGAGGCTCCTGGACAGTCAAAAATTACAGAATTTTGGTCCGTTGGTTTTACTTGTATTCTTGTTTCCTAATAGTCCTAAAAAAGGAGTAAGCAGAGGCCTTAATGGCCATGTTCTTTTCCTCTCATAGGCTGCTGTTACACGTCACTGGTTCATGAGCAGAAAGTTTTCAACTGTGCAGCGTTCACCCACTATCTCCAGAATGACAGCAGCTTAAAAAACAGCTCCCACAGAAGAAGTAATGTGTAGGAAAGGGAGAACAAACACCCTTGCCTGAACACTTTCCCATGAAGAAGAGTTCTATTATTTCCTCTGCCCTCCATAGCAGCCTTTAAAAAAAAAAAAAATTAAAAAAAATCACACACAAACACACAAAAAAAACCCCAAAAACAAACAAACAAAAAACCACCCCCCCACACACAAAAAACCACACTAAGCAGCTTACATATTCATGGAAAAAGGATGCACAAAAGCATGCATTTCTTAAAATATACGCTCTGGGTTTTTATAGCCTCAAAAAGCAGCAAATATATTTTTACCCAAATTCTCAGAAATGCTATTCTGCACTACACAGATCTGTCAAATTGGTACCCAAAAGAAGATATAATGCCCTAGGAGGGGACATTCAGAATGAAACTATTTACAGAGCCTCAGCTGCAGAAGTCACTTTGTACCTGGGCTATCACGCAGTTGAAAGCAAACATTTTATCAATGAGGAACAGACTACGTGCATTTGTTTACCTGAACTCATTACCCTACCTGTGAAGGAATGCTTGCTGGATACAGATGGTAAAACATGAAAATCACAACAAAATTCAATCATGTAATTAAATACATAAATAAATAAATAGATCACTTTCTGTATCTCATCACTGTGTCCCCCAATAATGACAAGAAGTATGTTTTATGTATATAAAGCAGGTAGGGCACCATCACGTAATATCAACATCAAACTAAGCAGCAACCTGCCAACAACAGGCAGACAGTAATTTCACATGCCATTAAATAATTAAAGCTAAGTGTCCAAAGGATTCTTGTAACCACACGGTTTGACAGTTTTCAGGAAGCAGGACTCAATATTTCACTGCATATTCAAAACTGAGCTCGTGTGCTTTACAAGGTCTCTGCACTCCTGTGAACCTTGTCCATTATAAACACAGGCTCGAGATATATTCTCACTTTGAGATAACTTACACAGTTGACTATTTGCAGGGCAAACGAATGCAATCAAACAGTAAAGCTTCAAGGAGATTAGAGAGCTGCCAAGGTCTGAACTATATCAACAGCTTGAAGTCAGCTCATTCAATAAAGCTTTGACAGTATTACACTGGCAAAACAAACAAACCGATGGTGTTCCCATCGGCCGGGGTTTCCTGTTGCATTGGCTCTTTCTGCTCATGTATGGGGGAAAAAATACCTGTTAATTGCCATTTCTAGAGAAAGAAGGGGATCCTACTGTCCCAGGAACATCACAGCCGAGGGTTGCTGGGCCAGCACCCAAGCTCAGCCCGTGCATCCCCAGTGGGAGCTAACTAAGTGTTCTTGCTTTATTTCAAACCGCATTTGCCCAGTTTTAGCTACTGCTCCCCTTCTACCCCATCCTCTTTTCCAGGCTGTCACACAGAACTAAGTCAAACATCTTACAGAAATCACAGTGTATCATATCACCATGTTTCAGTCAAACTTGCAGCTCCACAGCAGAAAGCCTGACTTGGTCCCATAAAACACTGATGGTCTCATGCATCACGGTCCTGCCTTTTATTCACAGTACTCACTGCTTCCCACATTCACTTTTCATTATTTTGCCTGGAATGGATCTCAGATCAACACCCATATTTTAGCCACCAGAAAGTAATGGCTATTCTCTAATCACTTCATACTTCTCAGTGTCTTAAAGTGTACTGAGAGTCTTTAGTATTTTGGGGGTGTGAACTGTTATCTGAAAACATTTATCCCCAATAGTGATTGTTTAACATCCTCTTTACTTACTGGAGAAAAGTTATGTTCTTATTCTTGCAATATGGAAACACAGCAGCTGCTTCTCCCCTCTTACTGTAAAGCAGCCACTCATTTAGGATCACATAGATGAATAAACATTGGCAAATTTACCATCCTCATCCATAACGCTTCATATTTGGTTTGTCTCAATTAATTAAAAATATTTCTTCTCATTAAGCATAAGTCAGCTGTCCGGTAGTTCTTAACTGACACTTACCTTCCTTTACCAGCTGCTTTTACTGCTACTGACCTTGCTTGTATTTTTTTTCCTGAAGTTTCCCTTTTTTATTATTTATACTTTCTAGTCCCTCTAACGAGGATTTAAAAAAAAAAAAAACAAAAACAAAAACAAAAAAACCAAACATACATTTTTGTTCCTCTGGAAAGAATGCTTGGTTTTGAAGGGTGTATACCAAAGCAATTGAAATAGTTTCCATCTATTTCTGTTTACATTTCTTTTCTACCCAATTAGTAAATTCTTCATGACTCTTTGTATAGAAATAACAACCCTTTCAAAGCCTCTGCATAGGACTATACGCATGTGTGTATACTAACACACTTCTCTAACTTGGGTTAACATTTTATCTGCACCTAAATTTAGTGGTTTCAAGCTCATGAGACCTGAAGTTCATATACACAGCTGGAGGCGCTCTTACCTAATTTCTTTTTAAAGGTCTTCTGCATCTCCAGCAGATTTCCAAGTGGCTGGAAAATCTCCAATCTACTTCCTCATACAGATTTAACAGATCTTGTCTCCCTAGCTTTTGTGCTCAAACACTAAAGGAAAGGAACTAGACATTAGAGTACCTGTGTTCTCAAACACCATTGAGCACACAAGGATCAATGAACAGCAGTCAATGTTTAGAAATGCAGCATTTCCAACAAACCTGAAACACCCGGATTCACTTCTGATTCAGTATCTCTTAGTTTATTACTTCTCTTTGCAAGAATCTGCTTACTAGAGTGCTCTGGATTTATACATTGGTGACAAAGAAACTTTTATTTTCAGAGTTATGAGAAGAAAAGTGCAGGCAGCAAAGCTGGGAGCTGGTGAAGCTTTGACCCTATAGAACATGAGAGCAGTACATTGAACAGCTTGTATTCTCCACGACCTATAACAAGTCATTTTACCTACCACGTAGAGAACGCTTTAATACTTGGGAGAAGGCAGAATCTCCATTTGTATAGCTCATTAGTAACCAATTTCCATAGCTCATTAGCAAGCAAAAGGAATGTAAACCGACACCTTGAAAAATTGTCCTGTGCTTAGTAATAAACTTCCCTTCCTTTCCAGGTTAAGGCAAATATGCACAGTATGCACACTCTGGATTTGCATTTCATGAATTTAACACCAGTGTGGCAGAACAAAAATAGATCAGCGTTATTCGCCCATGGAAGATAATATACTAAGTTCTGGCCTTCACTGCAAAACCAATCAGTGCTCTATCAGATTCTGGACATTTTAAGCACTTAGGAACTCACAAAATTGAGATTCTTTCCTCTGGAAAATATAAAGCCTAGCAAAACATATAACCTACTTAGTACATCATCCTTGTTATAAAAACTTTCATTAGGGCTCTCTGAGCAATTGCCAGGACAAGCAGATTAAACCTTTGAGCATTCCTGTGAAGGACAGAGGTGCAGTGAACAGATTTTGAGGTAATAGTAGTGCCAGGCACGACTATTGGATCATCTTGCATGGTCCACACAACCATAAGAAATGAAAACCACAACAAACTGAAAAACTGTTTATAAAAGTCCTCTGTGTTTATTTCTATTTTAGAGCACATGAGTTGAGGGAAACCCGTGGTGCAATTAAGTGGTATTTCAGCACCAAAGAATACCAAGCATGTCTCCCTGTACACCAAGAGCTGTACACTTGGTGCAGCTCGTACCTGCACATCCAGAGCAAACCATCTGCCCACGTCTGACGTAGTAAAAACAGGTACAACTCCACTGACTTCAGCAGAGACGTGCTTGTTCTGGCTGATGGTAAATTTGATGAAGGCTCTGTGTGCAGTCTCTGTATTCAAACAGCTGCTTATCTTAGCCTATTACCATGTTCATCCAGCAGCTGCAAACTCAGTTGCTCTCCACTGCAAAGGTACGTATATAGACACATTTCTCCCTTTGTTCTACTGCAAAGCACCCAAGCCAACATATCATCACTGGTAGCAACACACCAAGCCATCAATGTCACTTTGAGGAAGAGATTCATGGCATATTGTGGTTTTAAAGAGCTGCTCATCTGTACCAACTGAACCAGACAGTTTTTCCTTCTACCATTTCCTAGCAGTATTAATTAACATTTTAATAATAAATACACATCTCCCCTTCACTTGGAAAAAAAATATTTCTGCTCTTAATGCTCCTCTGGATCCTTAATCTTGTCCTCAAGAACATTATCTCTTCCATTAAAATGATGTGTGTGTATACACACAAATAGTCATTCAGTCTATCACCGTTTTAAGCTCACTGTTCCAGAGGTACTCTGGAAGGGCCCTTTCCACAGCTGAAATTTTCAGGTAAAGCCATTTCTTGCCAGCATGACAGAACATGATGCCTTTGATGAAGCGGCCAAAAAGCTGAAGCCACTTACTTCCCTAACACTGGTTAACACTGCAAGTCTCGCCGAGATCAATTTTAATCTGCCATTTATTACGGCTCCAAGAACTCTACATGCCTTCAAGAGAATCTACAGTAAACCCCTTGCCCTTTTTATCTCCTTCATACCTGAGATCACAAAACTAATATAAGTCACAAGCTTTAAGAAGATATTGCTTTCCTGTTGACTCAGATTGCTTCCAAGCAGCTTTGCACACAAAGGTATCATTGCATTACATCACACAGACCTTTTAAACCTTCAGTACAAGGCAGCAATAATGCATACAAAACAGCTGGAGGACAGGTTTCATTTCAGCAAGACATTTTGGTGATTCTCTACAGAGGAAAACCTTTGTCTTCCCCTTAATGGATTGCTACCATGAATGTTTCATGAGCATAATGTTTTATGCGGGTGCTAAGTAAGGAAAAGCCAAAAAACATTTGCTACTTCCAGTAAAACAACTGAACCCTGAGCCACCGAACAAAGTATTCAGATAAATGCCTGCACATACACAGATACACCATAAAAAATCTACTTTCATTGATCAACAGAAACATTACTGTGTTACACCTGCCAATTCCATCTTAATTCAGTATCACCAAAACACCTCATAATGGAGCTGCAGCTGTGCTACCCTCTGTGGAGTGGCAGGAGAGAGAAGACAACCCACCTCAGAACAAACAAGCCAGAGACTTCATAAGACTTGGATCCAATCAAATGTGGTTGCAATAATGCATCCATTTTCTTGCCTTTGCAGTGTGTGAAAGGGCATTTAAGGTGTACATGCAGCAAATTATTAGAGAAACAAATAAATATTTTGCAAAATATAAGGGAAACACCAAGCAGTACAATCACCTATTTGGCTTCAGAAAATATTTACTTACAGTTTTTTAGAGGAAAAAAATAATAAAATAATAAAAATAACAGGAATTTACTTGTTTAGTGGGAAACTTCTTGCTTTCACCATTTTGGCTCCAATTCAATAACATATTTAAAGAATTCAAGAGTTAAGTCCATGTTTAAGTACGTTCCTGAGTTAAAGCCAAGAAGTAAAAATGGGCTGTTGAGCCAATATAGAAGGAACACAGCATTAAACCAAAGGTACTGATGGCTGCAACCTCACACACCCAGCTGGGCACGCACAGTATGAAACTCAATATTATGAGGTACGAGTCCCTCCTACATCAGCTAAGAGCTCCTGCTCCAAAATCAACAACAGAATGGCTCTCTCCACATTTATTTGTCTGTGCCTTGAGCACAAAGTCAAAATGTCACACAGGCTGCCTGTAGGTGGCTTTACCTGCGAGTTCTCAGGGCTCCCATCAATACCTGCAACTCTGCTGCTCCTGGAGAGACTCCCACAAACCCTGTGTCAGCTCCACTTCACAGCTGCTGCCACCTGACCTTTCACAACACTCACTGCACCGGGGTGAAACTGCAGAACAGCTTTTCAAGGGTCCACCTCTCTCCAAGATGAAATTTGTTCAAAGTGCAGTTCTTTCAACCTCACCCATTCTGTGATATCACACCACAGACAGTTTTAGACCCCTGCTTCACCAATGTGAATTAGTACATAATGACAAGAAATCAGCTTGTTCAGCAGACAATCCTAAATCACAAAAGCAAAACAGAAAATATACTCCCTTGAAACCAAGGCAAGAAGTTAAAAAGGTACAACAGTGTTTTTAAAGTAACCATGGGCAAATCTGGTTTTACCTTAATATTTGAAAATTCAGAGAGGAAATGTTTAGCTATTTCACAGGAAAATCAAAATTCCTTGATTCTTTCAGCACTTATTCTTTAAGCACTCTTAAAAGGACAGACCCAGCACAGGTTTCCTGGATTCAGAGGTGACTATTGGGGAGTGACAGGCACATCTTCATACTTCCAGCTTTTTCTATCTGCAAGATGGACCGGAACAATGGACCAGAAGAGGAAGCTGCCATCCTCCACAAAGGAAGGAGACAGGGAAAGGTGCTGTCCCTTAATGCTATTTATACTGCTGCAGCACTCCCAGCTTGTAGAGGTCTAGAGCTGCTGAGCCCTGTGCAGAAAGGGGAGCAGCCTCAGCCCCAAACTGTTCACCCAAAGGGGATGTCAGACCAACCCCAGACCACACTGATTCTGCTCGATTCTAAAACAAACCAGCAGTTTCCAAATACTGATATTTAAACAAATGAAACCCCACCCACAGCCCTCTGAGCAGCCTGGCTCTCTCTGCCTTTAGCTTAACAGGATAGCAAAGCCAATTAAAATAAACAGATTTATGATGCTCACAGCCTTTCTGCATCGGCACCATTCATGGAACACTTAGCAGAAAAATAAAATAATAATTAAAAAAAAGAAACAAAACAAATGCAGTAAGGCCTGTAGCCAAAATAGCTGGTGTTACATTGAAGGAAATACTTTAGGGATCCTGCTCACAATGGGCAGTTTCCTGCGGCACCAGCGGTCTCGCTGCCCCAGGAAGGCCCCAGGAGAGCATTAAGCCAAGCTCTTGTTCAGAAAGCTCAGGCTTTAATCAGTGGCAAGACAGAAACAGGGGCAATATTAACCACAGGTTAATAAAGGTGCTGGCTTTCCCCCACACACTCCCCTTTTAGTCTTGTACAGCTTGAGAGCAGATTCACCGAATCACTCCCAGCGATCACAGAGAATCACTCTGAGTTGGAAGGGACCCACAGGGATCATCGGTTTCCATGACGTGGGCACGTGTGCATGGGCCTTTGCATCTGAACCACTGGCTGCAATGACTTTAAATGCAAAAAATGTGTAATAAGGAATGTATTTATAAAACCAGAAGCACTTTTTCCTATACTCCATAATTACTTCTATTCATACTTTTAAATTATATGACATTTAACAAGGACTGTACTCTGGTTAAAATGGAAGGCAGTTTACAAGTGTGACGTTCACTGGTCCAAAAAAAGAAGGCAAAAATAGAAACCAGAGGAAAACAAAGCCAAAAATCCATCCACACCATTAAATTATCGTTTTCCTGTCACCACCAGTTTATTCTGACCATATGAACGCTGGTATGTCATTCTTCTTTTGCTCTCACAGGAGGGAAGACGGAGGTCCACTGAAATCAGAGCAACTCAGAAGTTATCCTAAGGCACATAAAACTGCACCCAGGATATAAAGAAAATTCTGCTGTCCACTGGCAGCCCAAATTACAAATTCAGATTACAGGCTGGACAGGATTGTCCCACAGGAACACAAGTATCTAACACAGCACCTCAACGTAAGGCACCATAGTTAGCCTGGAAACTCCTCAGGGCCAAGTCTTTGCTTAACCAGACATGGTGCAAAGTGTCTGGTACATTTGTTGTGCTACATGAAGTATTTACTAGGTTGGTACCATAAATCTACACATTCTTAAGAATTCACGTCAATGTACATTTTGCTTTTATTATTTCGTAAATCTCAAAGAAGCACTACCCTGACCACTTTTTCCCCCTCTTAGGAAAACCAATCCCAGTATCCCTTCCTTCCCCTATTGAAGTCTGTGGCTCCAGCTCAGACTTTGCATACTTATTATTTGCCATTAGCTAGTAACTCCCACTCAGAGTGAACCTGTGCTACCTTCCATAGTCACCTGCATAAATATTTTTTGTCAAACCACAAAATTGCAGAAAAAAATGAATGAATGACCATTACAAATCCATTTGGGCTACATCATTATCATTTCAGACTACAACCAAATCCCATTTTCCCTTTGCAAATTCAATTTTCATCAATAGCCCCATACATCAGTAGCTGCTCATGTTTGTGGCCTCATTTTTTACATTAAAAAAACTGAAAGATTACTGCCAGTGTATTATAGGCAAACTGCATTTTCAATTCCCAACACATGTGCTTCAGGGGGGAAAAAAAAAGGAAACACAAGGTAAGGGGAAGAAATGCAAATGAATGCACTGCTATCAGCTGTATATTACCCCAGTGACATTACCATTCTTCATATCTCTGGTTGCATACTTCAGAGGGGGGAAAAAAACCAAAAACACTACACTGCCATTCAAGTAAATTCTTCTATCATTTTACTGAATATTAGTTTACTCTTCAGGTTTCTATTTTATTTACCCAGGGGCAGCAGAACCGAGCACAGATTTGCCTTTCTGCATGTATAGCTTTTATCTACTTTGGCAAAATTTTTTTCCCATGATCACCACGGATAACAAGCTGGATTTCAGGTGAGACACTGCTTTCCAAGTGACAAGACAAAAATCCAAAATTAAAAAGCATCCCCCAGATCCTGAAAAGGTTAGACAACTCCTTGGTATGCCAAACCTTCTCTTCCACCCATTCTGAGGAGCAGCAAAGAGCCATGAAATCTGCAGGAGTCAAAACTCTAGATTTCCCACAAAAACAAAATTGCAGTGCCTCGTTATTACAGCTACCAGTACCCAGCACACTGAGTAAATAACTTGCACTGAATTCCAGCATCTGTGCTGCATGGATAATTCAGTCACGTTAGCTGGTCACTTCTGGTAAACACTCATTTCATTTGCGATGTGCTGCAACGCAACAGAACGGCTCTTGAGGGAATTGGAGCAGGCAGGTAGTTCCTGCCAATCATTTCAAGGGTCCATTCTCACACCAACACACAGAGGATTCAGACACAACACCAATTAGTGCTAATTGTAGTTTTCTCCAAGTCCCTCTGCAACCAGGGATGACAGAGACTTCATACGTGGTTTTTACAGAAGTGGCAACAGTAATTTTGTTCACTTTTTATCCTTTCTGGAAGCAGAGCTCTAAGCTTGATAAATAAGGTTTACCATGTTTTTAAATGGCAAAAGTACCCTCTATTCTAAGAGCTCTACACAGATATTTTTCTTTAGCTCAGTGCCACAGCTATCTGAGCTGGAAATGGTTGTTCTGTAGGTTTTCATTTCCCTAAACACAAGGATCTTCGGAGACCTTGACACAGTTTTACCAAGAAAAAATGTGAAGAGCTGCCCACACCTTCCTGAAGGGCCATCTTAGTTAACCACAGACTGAGTACAACAGATCAACAAAATCTCAGGGAGTTAACTTCAGGTCAATACTGTCATATTCATCAATGGAGAACTTGGAAGACAAAGGTCATTTGGTACAAACACCATCCCAGTTCCTCCAGTGAAGTATCTCCGTTACCTGGGAAACCCATCGTGAAGGACAAATACGGTTTGAAAAGGACATTTTGGGAATAGAGTTTTTACACTGCAGTTTCACACCAATCCTACAAACACCAAAATTACTCTAAAAAGATGCCCATCCATCCGTACAGACGCTTTCAGGCCATAGATATGAGTTAGACTAAAACTGTCTTTGCTGTCAGCATTTCACGCCTTAATCATTGTATGTTTCAATACACACATCTACAAAACAAATGTCATGTCCACAGACCACAAGCTTATAAAGAAAAAAAAAACAAAACCAGAAAAATGTTAACAATTAATTAAACCAGTTCTCATTACCTCAATTTCCATCTGCAATTATAATCATTTCCCATTTAAAATATCTACCACATTTTATTCTTAATTAAAAATTACATCCTTGCAATGAAGTGCAATATGAATTAACAATTCAAATGTTATCTATGCAAATTCCTTAGTCCTTTGATTTTTTCCCCCATTTATGCAAAGTCATGTGTAGGTTTATTTTTCTTAAGCTTGTATAACTTCATTCAACGTCTTCTGCTCTGAACTCTACACAGATTTCAATCCAAGGACGCAGCAATAAGTTGTAAATTATACAATTTCTTTTCAAGTCTCATACCATTCATTGAAGAATTAATACATATGTGAAGAGGTATCTTGCCAAATAATTGAAAAAAAAAAAAAATCTGTGTAATTTGAAGACACGTTAAATTTTCCAAGGGTTTTGACAACAGCCATTTCTTCAGGCTCTGCTGTGTAAAGCAAATGGAGAAATTACTATAACATAACAAAAACCCATCTTTAAATCAGCTTTGTCTACACCCAGAGTTCAGTGACTTGACTCCTCAACATGACTCTCTGCCCTCAACCCTCCCAGAGGCACCTCTTAGCCTATTTGTTTTTATCTCCCTCTGCAGTTTAAAAGTTGGAGCTTTTATTCCAGATATAAAATTTCTTCCTGCTTCATCAGCCAAGAGCAAACTCATCTCACATTCTCCAGGTGAACAGACCCAACAAATAATATCAATGTCTTATAATATGAATCGTTTGCCTCCAATTTCTGTTGATTTCAAAGTAATTCAGCAACACAGTAGCACTAAAATCCTAACTTATTTCAGATGTTTCACCACCCACTTTGTATTGAGAAAGCCCAAGAGTTTAAAACCCATTTAACAAGAGTGCCATTATAATAATGCATCCATAATTACACACACAACCTACCAACACCGCTCACTGCCTTGCCCAAAGCTACTCTTCCATCCCATTCCAGCAGGAAACACACCAAGAACAGGAGCAGCTGAAACTGTGCCACACACCATACAACGATGGGGGATTTCTCAGCCAGGATCAGCCAGCTCCAAGAGCATGCCTGTGATTCTGTGTTCTGGTTTCCCTGCCAAGAGAGGGCATTCTGCAGCTGGGAGAAATGAAGGCATCACACCGTAAGTTTTCCTCCGCTATGTGGTCGGGGTTACTCAGAATGGCAATCGGCTGAGTACGCTCAGTAAGGAAGCAAGCAAAGGTGGCCAGCTGCTTCACAGATAAGATCCACACAGAGATTATCATTACAGCCCAGAAGATGAATTTTTCAAGGTCCAGAGGGCAGTGCAATGGCTTTAAACTGAGTATATACTTATGAGGCAATTAGATGCGTCAATATGAGGCACGAGAAAGAGGTGGCAGATTGGAGCAAGATCTGCAGTTTACCAAATTACAAGGACAGATCTTGAAGTCAAATTATACAAACACAATTACACAAATTACACTGTAACCTTCAAAGGAAGAGGTCTTCATTGTATTCCAAAAGCCTCATTTTGTTTTATTAATAAATTCTGGCAAGACAAAGTTTGAAGTCATGCATTTATTTCAGTGGCTAGTTTAAAAACCCCTTTATTCAATGATCTTTTTCTGTCATAATCTCCTTATCTAATTTAAACAGAGTGCATTCTCCTGCTATGAATGTAATTTTCATTTAAGTTGCTATAACTTGTGCACAAAGGAATATGTCAGTTCAGCTCACCAGCTGATGTGTTCTCCTGTGGTGTATGAGAGCAAAAGTAGACTATTTATTACACCCCAAAAAGAGAGTTGCTTCTTTCTGCTTTCTTGTAAAAAGGCCAGATAACATCAAGCCCCAATATAGCACACCTGGGAGAAGTCATGGGAAGCTTTTACACAAATACTAACTTTCTTTTCTTTCTTTCCCAGCCTGCAAAGTCTGCTTGAGATAAAAGCAACCAGAAAGGGCTAAGATGTCTGAAGGCAGTTCCCTAGCATTGTCTTCTCCCTTTCACTCTTTTAGAAGCAAGCACGTATGAAGTCTCTGTCTCCCCCTCCAATTATGTCATTTGTCCTCTGCTAACTCTTATCCACATTAAAAAAAAAAAAAATCCTTCTATCCAACACTGTAATTGGAGGAGCTTTAAATAGATAATTTAACCTTGTGAGGATGTTCATTTTCACTGAGCGTATCTCTCCAATCTATGAAAGAGACAAACCCTTTCACCTGAGCATGCCATTCTTTAATTGTGACAGCACTCTGAGATAATGCATTTCAAATAGTTGATCAACCTGGGGGGAGTATGAATGCCCAAATATTTAACAATGATGCCTTTAAAAATGAAAACTCAGGCTTGCAAAGGCAGCTGTTGCATGATCAACAGCATACCAATACTATCACACACAGACACTTTATTTTACACACCAAAAACATCTGCTTTTTCAGAAACTAATCAGTAATTAGTATTTTGATGTCTCAGCCACTGCACATCAGCTTAGCAGCTACTAGCCTTTCTCAGAGGAGAGACTATCCAATTAAAGAGAAATGGAAAGATCACTGCTGTTTGAAAAATTCCACCAGGTCAGTATCAATGTTGACTTCGTGATTATGAAGCTCCAGAGCAAACCAGATTTATCCTGTAGTCAGCCTTACAGGAGCTGAAAGGGTGAAGGTGTAGCTGTAACATCCTCTAGGTCAGAGAAACTCAGATAACACTGAGGAAAGGCTCCTTTTTTCTGAAGTGTAGTGAGATCTGATAGACAGGTGCATCCAAAGGGAATTCAAGCCATTAAAGGGAAAAAAAAGTTTCCCTGGAGAATACACGCCTTTTCTTCCTCATTGTCAAGGTACTCATCCCCAGCACTGTCAGACACGGGGACCCCTAAGGATGTCTGCTGCCATGATAAACGTTGCCCAAAAAGATACCACGGAGTCCTCACAAGCATCTGGGGTCCACTCAGTTCAATCTATTGCTGGGCAGCACAAACTTCTTCCTTCCCAAGGAGAGAAATAATTCAGGTTGGTACCTGTACAACTCCCAGGCCAAGAAGGCTTTCTGGCAGCCTAACTTTACTGGTGGCATGGCAAGGCACCAAGATCCTGAATTCCCCACCGGAGAGGTGCTTCTGTCTCTCAAGATGTAAAGAGCTTTCCATACCCTCTCTGCTCTTCCACTCTGTCCTGATATGGACTAAAGCAGGACGAAGCCTTGCCATTTGATACCTAAACTCAGTTGAGCCCAACAAAATGCAGCAAAGAAGTTGACCTCCTCCTTTGCCAAAACAGTGAGAAGCCATCCTGGCTTCAGCAAGGTGGTTCAGTCAGCCTGCACTGTGTGTACCTGGCCATGCAACTGCTCATCCTTGGGCAGCAAGGCTTGAAAGCACCACCAAACACTCTACCAGCAGCCTGATGAGCCAGAGTCTAGGAAGGAGAAAGCACAGCCACCTCCCCAGAGCTTCTCATCCAAATGTACATCTTCAGCTCCCAGATTACCAGACCAAAACACTTAAGCCACACTCACTGAGCTGGAAGAAGGCAATGAGGAAGTTCATGCTGTTTCTCTGAACAAAACAATCCATGTCACCAAATGCAAGGAAACAACTGGATGCCTTTCTTAGTGTCTCCTTTCACTGTCACTTCTGAGGCATTACACAAGATACAGGAACATAAAAAGCCAGGACAGACTGTGTTTTATGGGTATATTGTGATGAACATGGTCCAACTGGTTGAAGTCTAATTAAATTTAAATGTTTCTAATTCAGGAGTGACTTTGGCCTAAGGAGAACTGAGGAGTTCAGTTTGCCAGTCACAGGTGCAATGTGTTCACACTGGCCTTCACTGCAAGGAGGACAGGCTATCAGATTCAGCTTTTCTGTAGCTGTCAGATCCAACCCCAGTGACAAAAGCTAGAGCAATTCAACCTGGTTCAACATCCTGGAACTGATGGAAACACAGACTGTCATCTGAGGAGTGCTGGTTACACACAAGTCAACTTCAGAAGGTATTTTTAGCATGTTTGTTCAGCTTCATCATTTCCAAAAATAGCTAGAGCCCAGTCCGTTGGTGCCCTTCTCAGGGATACTGGAACATCAGGAGACATCAAGGTCTTCAGGGGCAACACACCCCAACACTCTTAAAGGCCTGCATGTCTTCAAAGGTTCAAACCAGGACACTAAAAACTATCATGTTCAAGATCCTACAGTACACAGTGCCCCAGAATCATAGCAGGGTTTGGGTGTTTTTCCCCCTCTCCAAATTATCATTAGATCCTTTCAACTGTTTTATGCTTGGGCAAATCACCCATGACCTGGTATATTATACTGTGCTGTTTCCTTATAATTGTCCCTTGCAGAATTCTCACATGTTCCACGGTGAAAATTCTGGGCCTCAAAAGCACTCCTGGGATGGCAGGGAAAATAGCTAAACTGGGGAAGAAGAGGCAAAGAAAAATATAGCTGAACTTTAGATTAAAATACGTGCTAAAAATAAGCCGATTTTTAGAACACCAATGTGTATTTCACACAGACTCTGTTGTCATTGTTTCTATTGCTTTTTTCTTGAAACACTAAAGAAAATGTACAGCTGCTAAAATGGAGCCTAGATAGGAAAAGGGAGAAATCTGGCTGTGAACATGACTGTACAAATAGCTTGTTTCTTCACTGCTTTTCCTCATTGAAAAAAACGTGTCCACGGGCATTAGTGTTTGAAAACAAGCAATCTCCCCACAATTCCCCTCCATGATAGGAACTGCCCAAACTGATGAAGCAACATGTAAACTATAAAACATCAATGCCACTGCAGCTTTTCAGGGAAGGAACTGCAATGAAATATCATTGTCCTCTATCAACGTAGCCTGCGGTAGATAAGTTTTTTTCCTGTCAACGTTGCAATAAATCACTCACTAGTCAGATTTCATCTGATGTTGCACCATCACACTCAAGGTGGAAATCTCCACTAAACTCAGCAGGAACTTTCTTTCCCAAGACCAAAATAGTACCAATAATATAACTGACTACCTGCTGCTATTTGATGCAGCCTTTTTCCACACTACTTCAACTTGGGTGCAAAAGTAACCAGTGTTACCAGTTTTTATATGCACACTTACAATTCTGGCTTCGAAGTCAAGAGAAAAGCAGTGGCAAAACACATTTCAGCCAAACGAATCACAAGGCCATCTGCCTCCAGTATCACCTCCCAAAGAAGTTCCCTGCCCTATGAAGTACCTCATTTGCTGCTTGGACAAGACTATTCTTGGGGTTAAAAAAAAAAAAAAAAAACAAAAACAACACCAAATTTCATTTCACAGTCATGTCTATAATCACAGATTCAGACACACATTATGAATCCCCAGTGAGAAGTCAGTTCTACTCTACTACTACAACATCTGCTGAATATTTGTTCTAATCCACCTACTAACTGCTTTACTAATGGAAGAAAGCTATTCAGGTATATAATTCCTAGACTTAATTATTGTTATGCTAGGATTTAAAAGCAGTTGTATTCATACATAAATATATCTATAGCAATACATAGCAACTCGAAGGCAAAATAGCACTTTAGGAGTGCTCAACAGATCAGACAGTGTTGCAGACTGATCCAAGAGCATCAGAGCATCCTCCTTAGCAGTGAGATAGAAAATACCTCAGAAATCTCATCCCAGTGTCTGGAAAACTGTTCCAACCACTCAGCCCCAAGGGGATGGATGACACCACGCCCTCAGCTATGCATTCAGGCACTGGGGGCTCCTCCTTGCAGCCCATCTAAGGCCTGAACAGCAAACACTGTGCAAGGGTAAGGGTCCAATTTTGGCAGATGCTGCTTGTATCAATCACAGCAGAAGTCACCAATAGGCATCAAGGGAAGCACAAGACAGTTCATCAGCTTTCCAGGGCAAACAGGACACCACCACTGGCTTTGATCCTTTATTTCACACAGCATTGCATGGCCCAGACAGGCAGTGGTAACAGAAATCGTGTCCACCAAAACCATGTATTTCATCTCCAGCTCACCAAGAAAGAACACTCTTGGCAAGGCCCACACACTTCAACATCATTTCCAATGAATACAATTGAAAGTTTGCAAATCAAACTGTAAGGCCTGTGTCTCACTCAGTGTATGTAGTTTAGAAAGACGTGGTTTTGCAAAGCAAGAGAGCACTGCTTTATTACAGGGGCTGCTCATAGCCTCTGTTAACTGAAAGCACAACTGTCAGCCACATTAATAATTCCATTCTGATCTTCAGCTTTTTAGCAAGTGAACTTGTTACTAATCGAGTGCAAATGAGACAAGCTAGAGTTGTTACTCTTTGACAGTGTGCATCTTACAACGCTCATCTGTCTCTGCAGACACTGCCTGCACCCAAAGTGCCTGATGATGTCTCCCAAATACAGCAGTGAACAGGGGAATGCAATCTCAAACCACAGAATGAAGAGTCATTGATCAAGATAGTAATCAAAACTGTAAAGTGTGAAGGTGTAATCAGGAATACTGTGAAACTCTAAGACTCCTCAGGTCCAAAGAAAAAAGTTCATTTTCTCCTAAGTTGATTTTCACCTTGAAAGCTAATTGTTGAAAGAGAAAAGGTCACACTGCTTAATAACATTAAACAGAGAATACAATACATGCAGATAGTGTTTGACATGAAGTATTAATTACCTTTTAGACAGAGAATCTGTTTGTGCTGTGATGTATCACTCCTTGCACTGAACTATATACTGAGATTCACTTATGACAGGTGTCACTACTGTGTGGGCAAGTCACCTTTACCTTACAATCCTGCATCACTGTATACCAGGTTTGCTCATATATTTTTAAACACAGCTGGCTTCTTGGCACATAAACACGAAATGTTTATTAAACCTGTGTGGTTTTAAGTGATTCGTTGAAAAGAAATGGTTTTCTGTTTTGATATCACATTCAAGAAATTTACACACAGCTCTTACATTGCCTTCAAGGGTGAAGGAAATACGCTCTTCATCATGTCATCTACTTACTAATTATGTTTTGTTCCTACCAAACACTGCTTTAGCAGTTTACTTACGAAAACAGACTCTTGCTTTGATTACCAGGGTAGCCAGATCCACCTCTTTTTGCCCTTGGTTTGCCCTCTTCCTTGATTCATAAACATAACTGAACCAAAGTAATTGGAAGCAAAAGAAAAGGTGAGAGAAAACTAAACCTGAGAAATTAAAGTAACATGTAGCTCATA
This sequence comes from Lophotriccus pileatus, assembly GCA_035583135.1. Classification (NCBI taxonomy): domain Eukaryota; kingdom Metazoa; phylum Chordata; class Aves; order Passeriformes; family Tyrannidae; genus Lophotriccus; species Lophotriccus pileatus. The sequence goes on from JAWWES010000024.1 coordinate 7,739,676, forward strand.
AGACTCAGGCACTTCAAAGCAAAGTTAAACAGGAAATGAAATTTAGACCTTCCAAAAGGTTCTTTTATTCAGAATTAACAAATTCCAGGAATTCTTAAACATTTCTGAAATGATGAGAAGCACTAAGCAAGATGACAGCAACCCAAAGAACTACCTGATAAAAATACTGGCATTAATTTTTCCACAGACTCAGGTTTCACCTGGCAGAATTTAAAACAAGATGCAAAAGAACAGAAATACTCATACAGACACTGGCCCAACATTGCCAGATGCGGAACTCCAGAAGAGGCAGAGCAAACACCTCACCAAATGCTTCCACGCATCACAGCATCTGATCAATCCTTTCTGGAAATGCTGTTTCTTAAGACACAAATTATTTCTTCCAAACCAGATACCCTCAGCAGGGACAGGAAGCCTTGCCACTGAGAACTGAACCCTCATCAACACAGAGGGCAACCACCACCCACAGTACCGTGCCCATCACTGGCCTTTTGGGAAGCCTGTCCTGTAAGGCTGAGGGTGATTTCTCATCCAGAGCACCAACACATCCTCCTTTGGACTTCATCAGAGCACTACCTTTAGATATTTACTCTGATGTTATGGTTCACCACTGCCTTACTAGGAAGCTCCACCATTGCTGCAGCCTGAATTCCATGTTGAATTTGACTCGTTCTTGCTGCCAACCTGCTGGCTGTGGGGTAGATGCAAGCTGACAACACGACAACAGCTTCTCACATGAATTGGTGTAATGCAGAAATAACCAACACAAAAACTCAAGGCATAGGGATCCAGACTCTGCTTTTTCCATTGGAAGTCATCCCTGCAGAACGTTGCCCAGATGTGCCAGGGGAAGCCTGTGCTACTCTGCCAGCACAGGACTCCTGGGTCTCAGCATTTGCCACAGCCCCCAAGATATTTTTAAACTACTTTTAACTGCCAAGTATTCTTTACTGCATTTATTGTTCAGCGATGACTTAAAGTAAGTATTTATTTTTAAATCATATTTGACATTTTGGAAAACAAACCAATTCCTACATATGCAAAAATTAGAAATTAATGAGATCTGGCAATTATCTTGATGGAAAGAACCAAGTGACTTAGTTGAACATACAGAGACTTACTAAAAAAAAAAAAAAAAACAGGCTGCTTTAGTAGTTAAAAAACAAACAAAATTGCTTCTTATTGATTTTAATTTAGGTTGAAACACTAGCTGTCTCTCCAACTAAGCTAGAAATGGAAACAACTATAAATGAGTACAAGATGTGATAAGATAGACAGATTTTTAAGCAATCTAGGACAGAGATGACCTCCAGTTTAGATTGTAGTTAAAATATGATATTATATGTATGGATCAATAAGTAAGTTTGCATTTGTCTCAGCTCCAAAAGCTGGAGAGCTCCACGTCTTTTTTTTTTTTCTTTAGCTACTCTAAAATGTTGTCCAATTAAGCTCCACTGTTTTTTTTCTTACAGATCCTCTAGATTCTAATTTACAAATAAAATCAAGAGAAGCAATTAAATGTTAAGTACTATCAGCATGTTTCCCCAAGTGATGCACATGTGCAACAGAACAGAAGCAGTCCAATCTTGATACAGAAGACCAGGTTACAAATTGAAATACATTCCTATTACCATTACTTGCAGCTTCACGCTCTGGCAAGTAACAACATCAGGCACCACTCGCTGCCCGTGCCTGCACACAGGAGGCTCCTGGGCCACAGGTCTCACAGGCTGCAGCAGCTCCAGACCCACTTTACTCCTCCAGCCTCCAGAGACAGCACAGACACAGAGCAGGGGCAAGCAGGGGCTTAGTGTGCACAGGAAGAGTAAGTGCAGCACAGAACAGTGCTGGAAGGGACTTGTGGTGATGGCCATCCAGTCCATCATGTTCAAGGCTAATTAAAAGCTTCCTGGCAGACTGCCTGGTCACTCCTCTCTGCTCTCCAGACAGCACACACTGCCAGGGCCTGCCTGGCTCACACGGCACTCTGTCCTCAAGCACACCAGAAGTATCGGTATCGATCAAACACGATTTATGATCCTTTCAGCGTGCCAGAACTTGGGGCGATACAACCTGATAGGTATGGATCAGATCTCTGTGCTTTTTGTGAAGGCTTTTATACTTGAAAGACTGGACTCCCTCTCTCCTTTAGACATAAGAATCTCTCCACTTTCTCACCCACTTTCACAGACACCAGCCTCCTCCCAGACAGGTTAATATGAGCTGGGGCAGAAGGGACTGTTTTTTCCTCAATAATTGCATGATGCTCATTTGCCAAAACAGGCAGGATCAAAGTGAGAAGCTAGAAGTACCCAAGGGAGGCCACCCTAATGGAAAAACGACCACAGTAACGGAGCAGATCTTGCAACCAGCTCAGTATTCAGCAGCAGCAAAGAAATACCGTCAACCAAAGCCAGCAGCCTGAGTACAGAAAGGAGATGGGGGGGGGGTACTCTAAACTCCACCACATTCCAAGAAATCTACTGCCTCTTTGGGGACTCATCCAAATTGTAATTCCCACTCCAAGGTTCTGATGAACCCCATCTGTCAGTCACATCAGAGCTACCACACCAGGGCAGTAACAGAGGCCAGGTCACAGGCAGGTTCTGGAGCTGTGTGAAGCTTTCAGTGTATATTGCTTAAGTCAAACCCTAAAATTACCCACTTTAGATAACTCCACAACAGTTACAGGATGCACTGAGTGCTACTGCCTTAAAAAATGTTGGGCTAAAAAAGGAAACAAACAAAACCACAAGAAATTATGCATCTGAGACATCAACACTGCAGATGACTTAAGCCTTTCTATTTCTAAAATTGCCATTATAACAGCATTCAAGTCACATTTAAAAAAAAAAAAAAAAGAAAGGGAAACAAGATACATTCAAAGAGTTTATTTTAGGCCACATCCACTGAACAGCAGAGTATTTTGTTCAGCACTGACTCTAATAATGATCTAGAAGTCATACTAGGCAAACAATCAACATGAGCCTCCTTGCTGTGGCAGAAAAATAGGCCACTGAAAATCCTTGGACAAACAGAAAGGGCAATAGCATTGCACATACATAATATGAACAAGACCAGTGTTCAGTTCTAGTGCGTACCTTTCTGGAAAAAAGAAAAATGGAAAATATGCCAAAAAAGAACCAGATTGCTAACAAAAATTAATCAAGGACTGGATAAAATCTGGTGGCAAAGGGCTTATGGGGTTCAAGTCACTGAGTTAATGAGGACATTGTGACATGGTTTTATTATAATGGACTCTGATGGTAACAAAATACCAGAGGGCTCTTAAAATTAGTGGAGAAAAGTGAAACAGATAAGAGACAGTTGTTAAAGTGGTTGTATATTTACAATTTGATCTACAATAATTTGAACAACCACTTTTTTTCGTGGCTTATTGATTTTGGTAACTACTTTATTCAAGGAAAGAAGTTGGCTATCATTTAAAAATGGGCATCAAACAAATAATCAGTTTAAAAGAAGTAATTGACAGCTGTTGACAGGCAAACTCTCAAATACCTTTGCAACAGCCACAGTTTTTCTCAAAAAAACTAAGATACAATACAACAGAACAATTCCAAGGACTGATTGTTATGATAAGCACCCTCCAGAAAGCCAGAATTTTAATGGATGGACTGGACACCTCCACTTCACCCCAGGCAGAATCACACTAAGAAATGGCTCTGCATTTCATCATACAGTAAAAGAAAAACTCTCCAAGAAGCATAGACAGTAGTAAAACTGTGCACCTTTGACACAAAACCACCTTATGGAACTGCTGAAAAGAACACACACGCAGTTGTATCTGAGAACAATGCCATGATGGGGTTTATGGTGCAAATCCTCACCTGCTGAAGCTGCCACAGCAACAGCAGCATCAGTCGCGCCACCACAAGGTGCAGCAGCTGAGGACCTGCCATTACACCAAGAGAAGACATCAGAGAATTTGCACATTTTGCATCCCCAGTTTGCAAATATAACAATGAATTAATTCACAGTAAACAGAAGGGAAGTGTTTTGCGATGCATAAACAAGGTAGTAAGAAACAATTTAAAAAGCCACAGTTTCAGAAACTGCTGTCGCTGAGCACAAACTTTTAACACTTGCTTAAATAGCTAAAACTGCACAAAGGTGTCACTTTGGAACACAAACAGCTATACAGAAGCCATACAATCTGATGCAAAACCCTTGGGCAAAGAAGGAAAAATAAACAACTAATTTTAGAACCTGAACACTCCATTAGCAATTCTCACTAATTAAAATATGATGCAACTGCTGTCAACAGGCAAATTTTAGTTGTATTTTAAGGATGGATTTAAATACAAAATATACAAGCTATTGCACTTCAAGAATAATAATTCACCTAGCTCCAGGTAGCATGGAGGCCAACAAGAGCAGACACTCAACTGGCTCTCTCTGCCTACCTAGTGAACGGATGCAGAATTTAAGAGACAGACGTGCTGCACAATCCCTCATTTCTCCTTTGACTGCAGTAAATCTATACCATAATCTCCAGAAGTCTAAAAGCACCTTAGGAATCTAAATGCCAATGAAAGTTTATTGAAAATTTAATCCCTAAACTCACTTGTGATAAAAATGTGGATCTGTACCTCATTATTTGAAAGCTACTAGGTATCTTTATTGTCTTAGCTTAGCTTTGCCAGGGGGTGGGAGAGTAGGGAGGGATGGACAGACAGAGATCTCATGCTGAGGCCCACTAAACTGAGGTTTATATAAACATGCATCCACCATAACAATCCCTAAACTTCCTCTGAAAAACTCTCAGATAATTATTTGTTTTGACATGTGTATCACTAACTTTTCTACCTCCTGAGATATAAAACAAATTACTGTAAAACCCAGAAGGAGGGGGGCGGGGGGGGAATGGGAGAAAAGATTTTACAGGAGAGCATTTCTAAGCACACCAAACTGACAGAAAGGCAGGGACTGGTCCTCAGTGGGGCAGGGGCTACTTCACAGACATTCTTGTTTTAAAGAAATATAACAAGGCCCAAAGAAAGTAACTTGCTTACTGGTGAGGACCCTCAGCAAAGGCCAGGGCAGAACTCTTTCTATTTACCCCTGCAGTAAAGAAATTATTTTCCAATGCACTGGCACAAACTGAACCTACCACCATTTCCTACTTATTCAGTGTTCATCTCTTCTTCCAGTGAAGTTCCTCTTCCACTCTGGGACAACTAACACTGGCAATCAACCAGTCTGACAAACTCCCCAAGGACCTCCAGGTCTAAGAATTCAGACTGCTAAAAAGCAGTAATCCAAACTGTAGATACTTTTCTAGGAGTAAGAAAAGGGCAAGGCACTGTTGTGGTTGCAGCAAGTATTATAGCATTTCCCATGTCTCTTACAAGCCTCCTACATGGATAGAAAATGGAAAGAGTGAGGTGTGGGAAAACTGAACAACCCTCCACTTTGCCTGCAAGGAGTTATCAGATAGCTTTCCTTTCCTGTCAGCAGAATAAACTGACTCCAAACAGAAGAACTTGAACAGCACTCTGTCAGGGAGACAGGCACATTTTATTTCAAAAAAAAAAAAAAAAAAGATAAAACAGCTGCCACAAGACCAAATAACATCCAACATTTTGCTCCTAAATACCAATGCAGCTCTTCAGGGCTCAAGGTCTCATTCATTACATTGCTGCAAGCAGAGAAAAAGATTTTTCAAAGCAGCTTTCCTAAGCTAAGCATCCAAGTCTCAAAACACCTAGATTTTCTTCAGAAAGGCCTCCATGCTATGAATGCAAAGTTCCTCAAACCAGACACTGGACAGGATAAACATATATCAGGGATCACTGTAGCATTTATGCACAGAAGAACTGCAACACCCACATCACTTGAGATTTTATGTGTCAGTACCGCTGGCAGGTGCAAGATGCGGTCAAGTTTTAAGTTCTGGAAAATGGTTCATCATTATTCAAATGGCTTGATAATTAAGAACATCAGTACTTCAACTCTCAAGCAAACTCAGAAATGCATAATAACACCACATTTTTAAAAAAAAAAAAGGCCATGCACCAAGTGATTTTACTTTAACCATAGTTCACCTGAAGACTAATTCAAATTGCTGTAAGGTGAGCTATTCAGTGTAGTAAAAACATGTGTTACAGTGATTACATAAACTTTTTATCTTCCTTACTGCCCTGTGTCTTCCCTCTTCCTCCAGACAGGTGGGGAGTTTATTCCCACCACTGTTTCCTCAAGCTTCCCATCAGTAATCAGGGAAAAGGAAAAATGAAACAAGAGCAGCAATACCCATGGATTATCTCAGTATCATCACTGCTGTGCTTGCAATCTGCGCCCTCATTCATCTGTTCACTTTCAGGCTGGGAAGAGATTCTGCTTAGGCCACAAATATGTGACAGCTCAAGGCATAAAGCAGGAATCTGCTGTGTCCTGGCAGCTGTGCCTGGAGAAGATGACTGTACATTGAAAGGCAAGCGTTTGGAGACAGGGCCAGTGTAGCCCAGATTCACCTCAGAGCACACCTGGCCTCACAGAAACTGGGGTGAGATCCCACTGGAGAGCTGCACGACCTGCCAGCAGCACCAAAAGAAAGAAGCCAACTTCAGTTGCCCCAGGGCAAGTGATCTGTAGCTACAACCACAGACAACATGATCATCAGCACTAGCACAGGGTATTGAGTAACAGGAAAATTAACAGCAATCAAGGATTGCTTTTCTGTGATTTTTTTTCTCTAAGGGTTTACTGACACACAATTGTGAAAACTACTTCCTTTCATCCAAAGTCATTCTCGAGTTGGGCACCTCAAGTTGGCCACACCCCAAGTGCTGCTGTTTAACATGAAAGGGTGCATTAATGTACATCTTCCTTCTCTGTCTTGCTTCCAGCCCCTGCCTGTCTCCACAAAACCTACACAGCCCAATTCCACCAGGGAGGATCTGGCAACCGGTGAAGGCACATTCTCGCCAACCTGGTGCAAAAAGATGCAGATCCACAATTTGCACTTGGAAGAAAACACTGACAGGAGTTCATCTCACAAAGAAAGGAAAACTTTGTAAAGATATTTAGACACATAAAGCAGCAAGCATTCCCCAGAAGGGATATATAAACCATAACTTAACCCACTTGGTGCATATCTGCATCCTTAGATGACTCTATATTTTTTAAGAGCATTTATCTGATGAGACTCCACTTCCTAAAATACTTAATAATTGCTGTTTAGAATTAAAGTTGAAGTAATGTGACACATAAACATAAATAATTACCATTTCATCAGCATACAGGAGCAACTCTGATCTTTAAAAATGGAAGCACAGCAACTTGGGCAAAAAGAAAATCAGGCTCATTTTCTCATAATTTCTCAGATTAAAGTTACATATTAGCTAAAATACAGAGTTATTACTAAACCCTTAGGCTTCAGAGCACATCATACCACATGTTCATTTGGCTGCTAAAAAGAAGCAACCAAATGATTAGCATTTTTTCCAAGGACAGTTGAGATTAATAGTTTTAAGTCATTTCTTTAATTTAGCCGTGGAACTTGAACATTGAAATTAGAGTCAACTTTAATAACATTTTATTTCAGAAAACTCTAAGTATGGTAGTCCTTGAGCACTGATCATAAGATGGATAGAGTCCTCACTGTTAGCAGTCTTTTCTATAATTGGAAACAAACCCCAACCATTAAATTTGCAGAACTTGATAGCAGTACAGCCAACACTTGTCCCTGCAAAGACCCAGAAACCAGGAATGAAACCATCACCCTCCTGAAATCAGTAGGCGGTTTTCAGTGACTTTTATGGTACCAAGTAGGACCTATTTGTTCCACACAGATCCCCAGTGCAGATGCAGCTGGGATGGGTGAAGGACATGACACGGCTGTGCTTGACTCACGGAAGTTCCTCTCTGCTCTAAGACATCCATTTTCTGAACAGAATCAGAAACCCTTTTATCTCCATTTCCTAGACAAAAAGAAGAGACAGGGGTTGAGAGAGAAATCCTAACTCACACACATGGGAAAAAAAAAAATCCTCCCTGCTCTTCCAAGCAAACACAGGCTTTGTATGCATTGCAAACACCCCAACAGGACTCGGGGAATTCCAGTTACCCTCAAACTGTGCTCCTTTCTTTTTTTGGACACACTGAAATCCCTTCCTTCTGGGATGCCTCTTCTTCACTCCCAACTTTAAGACGCCCCTCACTCTGCCTGCTAGCACAGACAGACAAGTGACCACTTGAAGATTTCTGAAAGCTGGGTCCAGGCCCCGCTAACCACAAACCCACTAAGAGATAGCAAAGTTCTCTCTGGAGTTCCCCCCCTGAAGCAAACAGCAAGCTCAGCTCTTACAGCCTGGGAAGGCTCACTTGACATTCTTTATCTGCAAGGACTCCATTAGCAACTTCCCGTAACATAAAGCATATTTTAAAACGCCACTGAAAATAAGGGATAATTAAAATGTAAGAAGTGTCATCTTCATAAAAGCCACAGGACTAAATAAAGTCTTGGAGGGCCCTCTCCTGTACATTCCGTATTTCTCTACGTGCACAACGTACCTTCCTCTGTAAAATCTTTAATAGACAAAGCCAGTCTTCTCTGTACCTTTAAAAATATCTGAACGAGTATTTGATTAGTTCATAAGGAAAAGCTCCTAGTCTAATTTTTCCTCCAAGCAGAAGACAGTTACATGCAAAATTAACTCTCAACTCAGAACTATGAAGACTCAAAATCTAAAACCCATTTAGGCAGTTACCAGGTCAGCAACAATTTGATTCATTACCAAAGAGCTAATCCAGACTCGAGAAAATTACTTTCATTTACGCATCTAGCCTAAGAAAATGGTAGCAATTGTCATTCTTTAAATGACAGGATTGTCACAGCAACAGCTAAGAACTGCACAAATGTGTACTTTTTCCTTTACAAAAAAAATATTTACCCTCTCTTGGCAAAGCACGGAGAAATCAGGTAGTAAGGATATTTTCATAACACTAATATTTACATCTTACTGATTTTTGGTACTGTGAATTTAGATTAATGAGCAAACAGACCCCACGGAAACAACCTCTCTTACCTTGTCTCGGTCTGATTTATTAAGTAACGCAATTACCAGTGACAAGCCCACAGAGAAAAGCACTAAACACTTCAGAAAGAGGAAAACCTTACCCACGTATTTTTTGTGCCAGAATGACTCCTTTCTCTTACTGCAACCAATGGAATAGCAACAAAAATACCTACTTAAACAGTGAAAACGTATTACAACCCCCCCAACAAAGGAATACTGCAAAGACTTATTTTCTACATGGTTCATTTATTGTTGCTGAACAAAGAAAAGAATAGCCTTTATGTTTCCTCACAAAGTAAAGTGATTTGCAGGGGAGAAAATAGTGACCTCTCTTTCATTTAAAGGGAGCGAGATACGAAGCAGAGGGAAGAGAGATGCTTTTAAATTACCAAAACAGCAAATACCTTAGTTCTCTAATCCTCTCTAGAAAATGCTACAAAAAGGTACGGAAACATTTGTGGTGGATACTAAATGGTTAATATCTGGCCGGGATTCCCCGCCAACACAAATTCCGATGATTTGCCATTGGATGTTGTCAGCACCGATGTCCTGTTATAGTCCACCGAGATCCTCCCTGCAGCTTTCCTGCCTCGGGCATCTCTGATGTACGGGATCAGAGTCTGGAGCGTCCCCGTTTATCACGATGTTTCGCTCACCACCCCTTGCCTGCACACACACCGGCTACTGCTGCTCTTCAGAAGGCACACAGGAGGCAAGCAAGTCACTGAGGTCTAACATTGTAGCTCCGCACAAAAACTAAATGCATAAAGCCCTCCTGGAAAATAGTTTGGTTTCCAAGCAAGCTTTTTAGCCATGAACAGCCCTGAAACATTCCCAAGTATTACACAGCTGTTTTACGGCTTCTGGTGTTGGAGAGTTTACCAATACACTGCAAATGTCCACAGACCTACTATTCTCTGCTTGCATCCATCTTCATATTCAACCCATAAAACGCAAATATTATCTGGTTCAAACATTGCTGATCTAAATCAGCAAGCCGTACAATACTGTCATATTAAACCGACATCAGAGCTTGTTTTCCTGCAGCGTTCCTGGAGCCTGCCTTCTAGATGTAATTACTGTACAATATATATCAGAACCAGAGAGAAAGGCTTCACTCCGAGCGCTGAAATTGAGAAGAAATCAATACAAAGAAGATAAATGTTTCGTCAAAAGCTGCAGAGGTATTAACCCTCTCTCCAACTTAGTTTCTTTCTGCTTCAAATCATTTTACCATGTGAGAAGCTGCTGGAAGGAACGGGATGGGGTGGATCTTATCTGCTTAGCTCTGTATTTGGCAATGGAAAAAAGTATATTTCAGAAAGAAATATAAAAAAAATAATTTAAAAGAAAAAAGGAAACAAGTGGACTTTCCTATAAAGCCTCCGGAATTTCTTTCTTTCTTTTCACACTCGGACACCTGGAGGCAGAGAACATTCGCAGCTGCCTCGGGAGCCCACGTAAGGGACGCGAGGAGTCGCAGGGTGGGGTGCGGGGACGCACCTCCGTGGGGAGGGGGCTCGCCCTGCCCCGGGCGCCTGACCCCGCACGCACCCGCACCGCGGCCCCCCGCGCCATCATCACCGCCGGGAGGAGGAGGGGAGCGCGGAGAAAAGCAAACAACCCAGCAAAGCCCTGGGGGTGCCGAGCCGTCCTCCGCAGGGCGACCCGCGGGCCCCGAAGGGCACGCGCGTGTCCCGGGCACGCGCCGGGCGGGGCCCGCGCTGCGCGCCCGCGGAGGGGCG
>JAWWES010000024.1:7752091-7801612 GCA_035583135.1 Lophotriccus pileatus
CGCGGCGGCGGCCCGCCGGGCGCCCCGGCGGCGCGCCCCCGCCGCCCTTACCGCGGCCGCGGCGGCGGGGCGGGGGCGCGCTCGTGTGCGCGCATCCCGCTCCTCAGCCCCTGTGTGAGTGTGAGTGTGAGTGTGAGTGTGAGTGTGAGTGTGAGTGTGAGTGTGAGTGTGTGTGTGTACTGGAGGGGTCGGGTTTGGGGAGCACCGAGCCGCGGCGATCCGCCGTTTGGAATTTCGGATTCCGCTCTCACTCCCAGCGGTGTCTGTTTGGAGTTACTCGTGTCATTGTGCCGCGTGCGTGCTGCAGGGGGCCTCGGGATTGGGGATGGGTGTCCGGGTGCTCCCGTGCTCCCCACCCCGCACCACTTCCAGCTGTGTGCATCACTCTGGGGACTGCCAGAGGTGTCCCCCGCCCCAGCCCCCCGAAATCACACAGTTCTCCGTCCTCTTCCATTCTCTGTATCACTTCCATTCTCTGTATCACTTCCATACTCTGTATCACTTCCATACCCTTCTATATCCTGTATCGCTCTGGGCACTCTGAGGTTCCCCCCACAACACCACACAGCTTGATCCTGTTCTGGGAATTGCCAGAGATTCTCATCAATAATATTTATCTTTTTGGGTATTGCAGGAGACTCATCCACCCCCACCACCCCAGAATCGGACAGTTTTTCCTCCCCATATGTGCAGTAATGCACATCATTCTGGGTACTGCTGGAAGCATCCCACAAAATTGCCCCCAATACTGTGCGTTTTGCCACGTACTTCCAGAGAGCCACCTCAAAATGAGGTAGTTGTCAGGTGTTTCTGCAAAGTCAGGGGAAGGCTGTCCCAAGCCACACTGCATCCACAGCCCCCCTGGGCAGCACCTTTGGAGTGACTGATAATTTTGGACAGGAAACAGAAGCAGAAAATGGTGTGAATTCAGGATAAAGGGGTGGTTGCTTGTACTTGGTATTTCCTGGCTGTGCTGTGCTCTGCTGAAGCTTAAATTTCATTCAGAAGTAGTTTTTGTCTGTTTCATTGGTAATTATTTCCATTACAGGGATTCTGTTTCAGAAGAGAAAGGGTTTGGCTGGGTTTATCAGTGAGTGGTGTCTTCAGCTCTGGCTCTGTTGTTTCTTGTGACCAGCTCCTCTTTGCTTACCTACAATCCCTCCACATTTGTTGTGTTTCCCGAGGAGAAGAAGTGTTCGGCAGGAGAAGGAACAGAGTAGGAAAATTCAGAAGTCATTTGTGGAATGGTGGTGATTTTCTCTCCCCATTCCTCAGCTTACGGGTCACTAGAGCAGAGCCCTTGGGTACTTATCATGCTGCACCCTGATTGTTGTGGAAGAGACTGTGGCTTTGTGTCCATCCAGGTTTACACCACACAGCACAGGGTGCCAGGTCAGTGGATTATGCTGCAGCCAAAGGGTTCCTCATCAGGAAGCAACTGTAGGCTTTCCTTTGGCTTTCTCTTCACATCCCAGGTCATGCCTGCCAAAAGGTACAGCTAGAAGTTAAAAGTGCAGTCCTTACTGGGCATAACTGTGATCCCACTAGGGATTTTACCAGTGTAAGGATTTAAGGACCTGATTAGATGTTCTTTGCCCTTGAGGACACCACTCAATGGGGTCTGCAAAGAGTAGAGAAGTCGCTTGCATATGGATTTATCTAAAGCAAAGAAAAAATTTATAGGCCCTGCAAAAAGGTCTTATCCAACTTACTGTTCATTAAATCATTTCCCAAAACAGGTGGGGTTTGGAGGTTTGTTTCAACCCTCATAACAACAAAGCTACAATTTTAAGAGCTATCTTTCCCTGATTTTTTTCAAAGCAAAACTCAAACCCACCTACCTTGACCTTTTGGATTCTGCAGTGACATCTGTGCTCAGTTACTTGTTGGGCTGCTCAGAAAAACCTGCAAAACATTCCCCTTTCAGCAATTGATTCCAACTTTGCTGATCTAATGCAACAGATAGGTAGGCAGGTCCTACCCCAGTACTGAGACTTGCCTCTTCAAATTATATCTCCCTGGTATCATAAGAGGCAATCTTACAGTGTTTCAATCTTAAAGTGAGTTTCAACAGGTCTTATTACTTGAGAAAAGTAATCTCACAAAAAAAAAGAATAAAAGCAATGGATTTTTCCAAACAGCAGTTGGCACCAATATTTTTCTCAGTGATTCAAAATCCTTTGCAAAAGCTGTTAATTGCACCATTTTATATTAAAAATGTATTTTTAAATTAGTTTAGGATTTTCTGTCCTGGAAAATGACAAAACTGAAGCTGCCCCCATATCTTGGAATTGGAAGAGTTTTGCATTTTCCATCCTCAGAGCAAACATGCAAGTAAGATACAAAATGCATAATCAGAATACTGTCTCCTGAGGAACACAGATGACTTCAGAGCTCTCTAAGCTGCTAAGGAAGATTTTAGAAAGGCAGTGCTCCCATCAAAACCCAGAAGTGTTCAGGCTGGATATCCACAGTAGTCCCCTCAGGTCTGAACTTAAAACAAATCTGTAAAACCCCAATGTCAGCACGACCAGCTTGGTGCAGCCTGCTGTGGTACAACATGTACAATGACCCACTTTTCCTGGAGTGGGAAATCAATCATTGCATCGTCACACATCAGTTTAGGAGCTGTAGTGGCGGAAGCGGCTTTGTTTCACATTAGCAATTTGGGTGGGCAGAGAAATGGAAAGATGTATGATGGAGATGCAGGGAACAAAATTAAGCACGGTTAAATGAGAATCCATTTCCTGCATGCAGTATCTCTCTGCCCGGGGCACGCTGTCTATCAACAATACACAGGTACAAATTGGCCTGGAGATGTATCTTTAACTATCCAAACAGAGCAAACTGCATTAGCAGGATGCTGCTCTGCCGCGCTGGTGCCGGGTGACTGCGGAGCGGGCACATCAGATAGGACAGCAGATTCTTTCCCAGTGACTGAAGTACTGTGGGGTGATTAAAATAACTGCTACTGGATGAAGAGATTGAAAAGGGACGTTATAATACAGTGCAGTTAAACCAGACTGATGGGTGTTGTGCAAATCTTGCAGTATTTACCGTTAAGCATAGCGGGCTCTGTCAAGGAGAAAGCAACGGGACCAGAGGCTCTGGTTTGCATGAAACAGTGAATAAAAGATAACTTCTCTTTTTTTTTTTCCCCCTCCTGTTTGAACAGGTAATATTTTTATGCTGCTTTCATCAACATATGGGCATCACTCCTGGGAAAGAAATGAAAGTCTGTTAATTTATTTGATCAGACATGAGAAATAATAGAAAACTGAAATGAAGACTCGCATTTGTCATGTGTTTGAATTAGTGAAAAGCTGAAGAAAGCAGAAAAATACTGCAAGGAGTTCAAAGATGAGAGGTTTTATTGAATTAGAAAATTATTAATAACATTAATCTTTTCCAAAACAGGCTTCTTAACATTTATAATGACTAAATAAAGGATTGGAGAAATACAAATCAAAGAAAAAAAATCAGATATAGAAAGTTACCCTTTTTTTGTGTGTGTTTAGAAAGAAAGGGATGAGTTTTCACTGATTTACAGCCAGTCAGCCTCACTGGAATGGTTAAGCTGAGGGGAATATACCAGGTGAGGATCTAGCCCTGAAAGGATAATTCAACATGAAGTACCAAGAGGCAGCTACAGTCCAGATTACAAGTAATGTGGCGTATAAATTTACAGGTTAATTCAGCAGCCTGAGTTCCTCTTCAGCTCTACACAGAAAGTTAAAAAAGGATGCTGAACTTGTAGTTTCGTATATTATATTATTGCAGAGTTAGTATCTCGTAGCCTCAGGACAGATGCCTCCGTCTCAGAGTATGCTGTGAGGCTTTGAAAGCCTTAACAAGACACCTGAAAACCTGCTGAGAACCAGAGGTGGAGGGCGAGCAAAGTACTGTGATAAAAAAAAAAAGAGGGCTTTATTTCAATATAATCACAGCAAAGAGCTGTGTTGTTTGATTTATGAAGACATAAAAATAGATGAACTCAGAGGTGCAGGTAGAGAAAAAGGTATGAAGAATGTTGATGGGTGATGCAAACTCTGGGTGAAGTCATATGCTGTGGCCAGAGATTACTGCAGGTATTATAAACTGCACATCTGCAGCTCTGCCAGCATTACAGGAATGAGCTCTGACTTGAATGATGCTCTGAGATGTCCTGGCTGGGCAGTGTCCCATAGGGTTTTGCACAAGGTTCTTTTGGAAGACCAATACATTTATTTCTTTGTGGTCTAAAAGAGGAATCACCACCTTAGGGCAGCCTTAGGCTAAATCATTCTGAACAGAAACTTGGTCACATGCTGGGATACCTACTTGAAAGCTTCATCTTAATCTTGAAGTCAAAAAGTTCTTTTGTCTCCCAGAATGGCCTCAAAATAGCTGTGTTTGTAGAAATGTGTGTTAGGCCCGGTGGAGGGTCAGACTGATCAGCAACGTGTTTCTCTCTTCCAAAAGCAACTGTAATTCAGAGTCCTGTGGTACGACCTTGCCAGAGCTGTGTGTGTGTGTCTAATTCACAAATCCACTCCTGTTAAAAGAAAAGAAGAAAAAAAAAAATCTATTCTCAGTGTGGCAGAGCAAAGCAAATGTGTTAATGACTGGAGCTGAGGGATGAGCGTGAGAGAGCCAGTTTACCATCCTGCTTGTCTGTTGCCACTGCCAGTAACTGACCAGGAATATACTGTCTTTGCAGAATTTAAGGTGAAAACTGAGACAACAGACTTCTGAACTTCTGTTGTTGGTGAAAATACTGTTTATATGTTTCAAAATAATATTTGAGTTCATTCAATGAAAGTCTTGGGATCATCGGTTGCAGAAAAGTAGAAATCCTTTTGAGTGGGAAGACTCTACCCAGGCTCGATGTTTTTACACTATCATGCAGCTTGCCAGGGAGATAACTGCAACTGTCAGGTTTTGTCTACACAGTAAAGTTGACTCAAGGACAGGCAGGGTTTGCAGGCAGCGTGAACTCAGCCTGAATATAAGCTGCTGTAGGGAGTAGAGGGGTTGTGGTGTGCTGGATCTAGACATATTATAGACACAGTTAATATGAGCAATCTTGTCTCTAATAAACTCAACTTTCAGACTCCTTGACTTCCAGAGGGCTCCAGAAAGCCAGTATCACAGTGAAATACCTACTCTTCTAAAGCCCTCATGCATTACAAGACAAACATCAGACTCCATCTTTTCTCCTATGAATAAATTGGTGAGAATGAATAAATTCACTGAAGGTGGAATTTCTGCTGTTCCTTTCCCCTCTTTCACTCCACTGGTGCTTTCTGCCAAAGGAGTTAGTGCAGTGTCCTCCTGCCCTCCTGCATGGGTGTCGAAAGGATGTGTCAGGAGCTACTGGTGAAGGGTAAAGTCACAGGTGTGCAATGGTCCCAAGGGGAGAGGCAATAATGGCTCTGTAACAAGACATGACCTTCTGCTGTAAACCCATTGCAAATGGTGTCCAAAGCCAGGCCCCTGAAATTGCTCCACAATGAAGACCAATCAAGCGGACTGCAAAAAACACTTTCCTACTCAGTCCCAGGAGAGCACTTTAAGAGGAAAAAAATCTGTTCTATAAATGGTAGAACCAGACTCCAAATCTGTTTATGGAAAGAAGAGAAAGTTAAAGAGGAACATTTGCCATACCCATATTGATTCAGAGATACACTCTTTGAGTGCAGGAATAAGATGATGTGCAAACTTCTGTGTTCTGGCTGCTTTTTTTAGTTGGAAATGTCTTACAATACCTTGTACAGATGTGAATAATTACATTCCAGAAACTAATGCAGCCCCTGGGGGGGGGGGAGGGGGGAGAAGGGGAAGAATGGCCTTGAGAGAACAAGGAAAGAAATAACTTTTGTGAGTTACAGGGACAAGTAACTCTTATTTTATTTTGTGTCCCTGTGTTGCAACAGGGAAATGCAGGTTGCAGATTACAGCGTAGTTCTGTCTTTGCTATTCATCTCTGGTTTCACAGATCTGTGGTTTTAGTGTTTTGTTTTTGGTTTGTTTTTTTTTTTGGTTGGTTGGTTTTAGCAGTTATTCAAATATAGACTTGTGTAAAGCACTCTGGATTTGAGTGTGGACAGGCAGTACATTAGCTAATATGATTCCATTAAAAAGGGATTCCATAGTCAGCCCCAATTAAATGAAGAAGTGTCAATATTAATAAACCTTCCGAAGAAAGGGATAAAATCAGATACCCACAGTGACCCCTCAGACATGAATGCAAGTCAGATCAATACATACCCAGGAGCTCTGATGGAAATAGATAAACAACAATGTATCCAGGCCACTGTGATTTGGCAGTATTGCACAACCACAAAGTATCCTTTGTTTTCTCGAGTTTTACTTTGCATTCCCTTCCTCTCCAACCAAAGAGCGGTGTCAGGAGCATGAGCTACTTGTCTGCAAACTCTAGTTTCTTGCTGGAGTTCACCCTGTCTCCCCTTGATGCCTGGCCTAAAAAGGATTTCTTGGAAGAGTAAAGATGCCATCCAAAAAGTTGAATAAGCAGTAATCCAAATCCCTGACAGCTTACATCCCTAATGCAATCAAAATGATTTTCATTCATCTTCTCAATTGTCATCAAATACGGATCCACTGCAGCTGGGCACAAGTCCACTGCACGTTCACTTTCCTGGAACTGCACCCACTGGGGTCCAACTCAAAAGTTTTGCCAGTGCAAAGAGGGATGTAACCAAATACCACAAAAATGCAGTTTTTACTTTCTGCAGTGTTTTGCTACTTTGGGAGTGTGGCAAGGCTGTGCCCTTATCTTTTCCACCCAGATTTCATGTTCATGATGCATATCTCCGTGCCATCAAGGTCTGGTGGTTACAGTGCACTGTGCTCACAGCTACAGTATTGGAGGGTTTAAAACATTTTAGAATTTCAGCATCTGTTTTATGTTGATTTCAGGAGAATGGGAGAAAGGATGCCAAGTTCCAGAGAACAATCAACACTTTGGGCCAAACTCTCCCTTTGTCTATGCTGGTGTAAATCTAATGTCTCTTCATCCAGCTGACAGGTAGATTTGAGACAGTATAATATAGGGCAGAGTCAAGCCCTTTAATTTGGAAGAACACAATTGCTTCCTCTGGTCCACACCCAAAGAAATGTATTTAAGATATACAATAGATAGAGGAAGAAATTTTAATTAACCTTTTTTTTTATGGAGGTATTGGTAAAAATATTCCATTCTGGACAGAAAACTAAGACAAAAAGGGGGAATGTTTATCATAAGCGACCTAAAGAAGAGTACAATTAACACGTGTTTAGAACCTTGAATTGTTCTGTTAATCCACATGCATTTATAATTCCAAGTTTCAAAATAACTGATGATGACCAAATAGATTTTAACACCTATTAAAGGTATCATCCTAAGATACGTTGTTGGGGAAAAAATGAAAGTGAGAATGGAGTTGTTTCGACTAATTCATAGTAAAGAAATATGAGACCTCATAATTCTTCCCAAAGTGTCACAGTCAGTAAAATATCACACTTTTTTTTTTTTTTTTTTTTTTTAATTCCTGCAGCAGAAACACAACGGAACAACATTATTCTCTAGCGGTCAACATTAACTGCAAACTGATGGCCACTTCTGAGCACGGGAGTGTTCTCCGGGTCGCATTTAATGGCTGTGAGCGCGGGCAGCCCCAGCCCGGCGGCTGAGCCGGAGCGGCAGCGGCATCGGGCCACACGGGGGAGTCTCAATGCGCGCTCCGAGAAGTTCGTGTTCCATAAATCACTCGCTTTGAAACCTGATTTCTCCGTTCTGCCGCTTTGTCAGTCTGTCTGAGAGATAACACAAGATCTGCAACACTTAGCACAGCAAAAAAAAAACAAGCTGAAGCCACGACGTTTCTGTAACAGAACGGCCTGTAAGTGCAGCGCGTCGGGTTTTGGTGGTGGGAAATCTGTGCCAAGCATGATTCCCTTTATTAAACACTGTTTGAGCCACCAACTTGGTGCTGGTATTGCCATATAAAACACTAAGAAAAGTTAAAGAAATCTCAGCCACCAGTAACGAAATACTGTAGATTTTCTGTAATCCATTAGGAAAGCAGAGGGTACAGCAGGATCATTGCATGGCACAGCAACACGGAATCTCAGCCCAGGGACAGGGGAACAGCAATGATGGGGCGGGATCCAGGCCTCTCAGCATCACATTTCTCATTGCAAAGTATAGCACAGCCTTCTACAGCTACAGGGATTCTGGGCATGGCCCATGGTGTGGGCAGTCTCTGGGTGCCTCTGTCCTGGGATTTAACCAGCCTGATGATCTTGACAAAACTCACCTTTCGTGAAATACAGGCCATGAGCAGTGGGCACACAGCCTGAAAATCATACAGCACACACTGAGGGGTAAAATTTCCTCATTCCCTAGGTCCATTTTAAGCTGGAGGATGCAGCAGCGATGAGGATCCTGAAAAATGCAGAAAGGGAAGTGTGGCCAAAGGTCTCTCAAGATGGCACAGGTTTTCTTGCACTGCACAGACCATCCTAACAAGCTTTATCTTGGATTTTTTTACATCATTCATATGACCTTACCATGCCACACAGGAGACTTATTCCCAGCTCATTGTTACCTGCTGCTGATACAGACTGGCTGCGAGCACAGGATACTATTATCCAGCAAAACAACGTGTACTGACAAACGCTGTTTAGTGAGCATTGGCCACCAATCTGAGAAAGCCAGGGTCACTGCTGAACAATACCAAGAGAGGTCTCACTAGTTTCTTCTCCCTCCTCCATTCAATGAGCTGTTAATAGACAAGCTGTTAGAGAGAAAAAGAACTAAATAGTTTACAAACTTACATTTGAAGGCCTGTGAATTGCATTAGCTGAGCCAGCTGAGTGAGAGCCAAGGCAATCTCCCCACGATTGTAGGAAATGTGGCATTGAGGCATGTGGAGACAAAGAAAGAGTGACAGTGACCAGGTTTACAATATGCAAACCCAGAATAATTACTGCTTACTGTGACATAGAATTTTTGGCTGAACTATGATATGGAATTGAAGGATCTCCTTTAAATGCACAAATGTGTTTGTGTATTCATATTTTAAGACTTTCTCTCTTTTATGCAAATATTAATTTACAGCCTTAATAAAAACTTCCTGAGGTTGACCTTTAATATTCCCCCATTGGACCTTTCCCCTTCCTACCCCTCTTTCTCTGCTACACAGGCCATTCTCAGTATGAGCAATGACCACAATCTTTTTCATTACTCACTGGGTTTTTTTGAGCCTTGCAGTTATGAATAGGAATGTGAATCCCTTCCAATAACAATTACCTGGACAATTGTTTGGGATCTGTGGAACTAGAATGTGCAGGTGAAATTATGTGGAACCCTTTGGTTTCCAGCCAGAGACTGAGACAATTCTTTAAAAAATTTCTTTCTGTCCTTTAACTTAACCAGAGGAAAATAAAAAGTTTGAAAAGCATCAGAACAAGAAAAATTACTAAGAGTGAAACAGAAAAATTGAAAAGTAAAGAATTGAACCATCAGATCATTCATTTTAAGACATTCAGTGGCAGAAAAGAATGAAGAAAATGACAGTTAAAAAACAGCCACTACTAAACAATTGTAATTCAAAATTTCTACCTTTGAGGAAAGCTCTGAAACTTCTAAGGAATCAGATTTTCACAAAAAAAAAATAAAATTGTTTTGACTCAAATACAGTTTTTGAAAGTTTCAGGTTAAAGATTTCAACCTGCTTACGAGTTTTCTTCTTTTTGTTGTCCTCCCAGATTTATACAGTCTTTGTTAGAAACAAGCCAGGTGCTGTCTCTAACCCATTGCTGCAATGACAGCAGTAACTGGTTTAACACAGCTCTTAAAAACAACCTGAGAGGATCAGGCAATCGCTGAGAGGGCTTTCAGCAAAGGACAGTGGTGGCTTTTGCTGTAACGTCCACTCATGGGTGGTTGTCTCTGATGGCTCATTCACAGTCCAGTTAAACCAGCAGAAATTAGCCTGATAGCAAGCACAACTTTGTTTTTTAAAAAACTATTTCTTGGTACATTATCATTCACAGACCAAATTAGCCTGGGTTGGTGATCTGGATAACAGTTTTTCTAGTCAGGCTTGAGCTTTGCCCATTAAACTTGGTCTCAAAATATGAGTATCTTTACCAAAGACGAATCTTTCAGTCATGCTAACTTAGAGTACCAGCCACCAGCCATGGCTGAAAGGAAAACGTTATTCTACACTCAGATATCCAACATCCCTCTACATGGGGCAAGAATTTCTACCACTATTTTAAGACCAGTGGCAAAACTCAAGTTACCTCAGAAGGGACAGAGTAACCTGCTGAATTGTTAGATGCTCTCTTTTATTTCCATCCTGCAGTATCAATGCAGATGAATCAGCTTCTAGAAGTATAGTCACCTGAGAACAGACCAAGTGGGGATTATGAATTTTCAGGTCCTTGATTATGAAAATTTTTCACGTATTTTCTGAGAAAAAAAATCCCTTTAAGGGCTTCAGAGAAACCATCATGTCAGGGGCAATTTGCTTCAGTGAAAGGCTGAGGATTTACCTAATCAAACCTGGGAATCGTTCTCTTTTGTTTTGGTGGGTTGGTTTTCCTGAGTTGTTCAGTTTGCCCTCCTGTTAGATCCTTTCATTCAAGTTAGTGGTTTCCTTAGGTTGGCTGATCTTTATTTCTGCTTTTGATATTCCCTATCGATTTTATTGTAGTGCACTTACATGCTGTTCAACAGTCCCCTATTACTGTAAATAAAATAAGATAAATAACTTGGCTTTCTTTCTGCATTTAAAACATTTGGCAGCAGCCATCTCCACCCTTAACTGAGCACTTGACAGTGTTACTGCCAGTATCTGTGAGGGCAGCCCTGCATGCCCTCTCATGTCACTGGTATCCATGCTAGTTAGATAAAGCTAGCTTGGAGTTTGCTGATATTACTGGCTGGCTTTATCTAGCAAGCAGAGGTACCAGCAGCATCTGTGCATCTGTTGGATGTGCAGATGGAGGCCGCTGCCCTCTTAGACACTGGCAGCAATAGCAGTGTTAACACGTGCATCTATGACCAAGCAAGATACTGCTTATCTGCACTGTATGGGAAAGTCAGTGAGGCTCCCGTTTTCAGATCAGGTAGGTGTTATTCCTATCTATCACTGACAGGCTTTGGTTTAACTGGTCACTTAAATAACAATGATAAGATCCAAAACACAGCTTCATCTGTTTTCCCCCTTGTGACTCCTCTGCCCTGGCTTATTCCACTGTCCTCAGGGAAACAACCAGCAAAGCCAGATTAGAAAAGGGGCATTCCTCTGACTAGCAGAAGTCCAAATGGCATTCCCAGCACCCACAGTCCCTTCAGACTCCTTGGTGCTGGCGCTGTTACCAGCACAGCTGGAGGTCGAAGGCGCTGCCGCAGGGCTGGGGCAGCTCCTGGAGCGGATCCTGCTGCCTGTGCTCCGGGGGTGCTGCCCTGCCTGGCTCTGAGGGCACCACCACAGACCTGTGAGAGGCTGACTCCTCTCTTGCCATGGGCCTGGCCTGTGAGCAGACACATTCCCACACAGCTCATCCTGGCTGGTTTGGGTATGGAGAGCACAGCAGCTGACTTGAGTGCTTGAATGAGCGCCAGGGTCTGCTGAAGCCAGCACGGGGCCACCCTCATGGCTATTTCACCCTGGATGAGACAGACCAGGCTTTTGCTTCTCCACGATGCCCAAGACTGACTGCACCAGGTCTGAGTGGCTCAGTAGTTGTTGGGTACCAGGCAGACATTAGGCCTGGGAAAGCAGGTGCAGTTGCTCAGCAAGAGGCCTCAGAGATAAGGATGGAATCCAGTAAACGGCCTTGGATACTCAGTGAGAGTGAGAGAAAAGCTGCTAAACTTCTGCGGAAGAACATCATGCAGTGGGTACCTGCAGCTGAAGTTAAAACTGAGAAAAAAGGACTTTCAACCCCTGCCTTACTTGTAGAAAAAATATAGCCTTATATGTAGCAATGCCAGAGTGCCATATGATAGTGTAAAAGAGTTTGGATAGAGTGAATAAGTTTTGAAAAATTGTATAACTGTGAGCCAAGTCGTATCCTGCATGCTCCCTGCCCTGTAGCCTGTAAGATCCCTACGGTAGGCATGATAAATATGCTTAATGTAAACAATTCATGCCAGAGTTGGCTCTTCAGCCATTTCTGGTGCTGCTCTCCACTTCCCCTCACCCTGTTGCGCACGAGACAAAGAGGACGAAGGATAAAACCCTGGTTTTTGTTGCTGCAGTCAAGCTCTCTTCATTTCACCAGCAAGCCTGCAGACAGCTAGGGACCGAAAAAGTCCAAGTTAGAGAGCTGAGTTAGGGGAGTGGATGTCAGCAAGTAGTGACGTCCTCTACCTCTGTCAAGGTTACAGATCTGTGTCTTACTGCAGGTGACTCTCACTCCTCCTCAAGTCCTGCAGGTTTTTTTCCTGTTATGTCTGTAAGCCAGCTCTGAAGATCAAACCAGAGTCAGGCTCAGATCAACACCGCCAATAGATATCTTTACTTGTTCTCCCAAAATATACAGATGTATTGTCTTGCTGTGCTTTGCATGGCTGCAGCCCAGATAACCTGTAAACCAGACCTTCACAGCGAGTGTGTTCACATCCAGACATGCTGAAACAATGCCAACACTTCCTCCAGTGTCCCAAATTTTGGAGTGTGCAGTTACTGGTTTTGGCTCACTTGTACTTAAATGCATACTTTGAGATCTGAAAAGACTGTGTTCTTTTAAATTTGTTCTTGTAAAAACAAACCTATTCCAGTAAGTAAATACAAACTGTTTTGAAAAGAGCTGTGGAATATCCTTGTAAATATGTTGTGAAAGCAAGTAATTAAAATAGTCAATATAATAAGGAAAGATCACATGACTTTGTGAAAGCAAGTAATTAAAATAGTCAATATAATAAGGAAAGATCACATGACTTTAAGAAAGCACATAAAAGGTAATCAAGCAGCTTAAAAGCAAACAAGATTAATTTAAGTTACAGACTCAGTATATGGTGTATTGTATTCTTTGGCCTGAACAGAAATGCATGCTGTGCAAGGGTGTTCTGAACTCCATTAAAGAGTAATCTTTTACACAACCTGTAGTGCTGTGCAAATAAATGTTGTGAGGCAAAATAAATAAGTTTTGAGAAATGAATGACTTTAGCAGTAGTTTGCCAATTAATTAGAACAAAGCGGGAAGTCTAGCAGACAACACAAGAGATAAATAAGGGAGAGTTCAAGTTGCCATAACAGCTTTTGGTATCTCTCACTTCACTTTTTGCTAATTCTTCCTTCTCACAAGCTTTGTGGGATTTTCTTTGAAGGGGGAAGGGAGCCAAAAGGATGCAGTAGCAATTGTGCTCACTCTTGAAATGCTATCTCAGGGTCTTTCCTCAAAAAAGGTTAATTGTAACTTGATCCTTTTGTTCTAACAGGGCAGTGGAGTGTGAACTAGAACGGAAGAAGAATTAGAGGAGATTTAGTTAAGTTGCATGTATTCTAGACAGCAAGACCTGTTCCCCTAAAGCAGTTAAGGAATTAACCAGTGCAATTTCATAATTATTAGTTATCATCTCTTAGAACCTGTGGAGGATAGGTCAAGTCTCAGGAAAGTATAGGAGGGTAAATATAGTACCTGCTTTCAAGAAAATGGAAAAGAAACCATGTATTTCTCACCCTAACTTTAAACAAGTTATAACTGGAAAGAATAAATTAGATATTATAACATTTGCAAATGACACCATTTTGGAAGGGACTGGAAGTACTAATGCAACACAATTAGAACTAGTGCTCTTGGTAAACCAGGGAAATTATTCCAATTTAACAAGGTCACATTCACTCAAGTGAATCAAAGGAACTATATATAGGCTGGAGAAGCCAGATCTCCACGTAGCAAAAAGGCAGAAGAAGCCTGGAAGATCTGAAGGTGATAACATCCACAGTAAATGAGAAGTGAGATGTACTTGTAAGAAAGAAAATCTTGTAAAATGTACTAACAGTAGCCCTGCTTGTAACATGTCAAACAGCATTACTCGGCTGTGCTCAGAACCATTGGAGGTTTACCAGTTTACCCAGAATCTGGCTTAAGTACCATATTTTTAAATAAAAGGTTCAGTCCCACTGGAAAGGAACGGGAATAAATAGAAATCTATAAACTATGAGAAAAGTTTGGGGAAACTGAGTTTGTTTCCTGTACACAATTGAGGGGAGTATGATAACAGACTTCCAGTGAGTAAGAAGCTACTGAAAGAAGATAGTAATCCATTATCCACTGAGGTTAGGGCAGGAAATATTGCTTTAATTTCCAAGAAAGGAGATTTAGGTTATCTTTCTAACTATAAACCTAGGCAAACAGTGGAACAGGCTGCTAGAGTGTCTGTAGAATCTCCATTACTTGGGGTTTTAAAGAACAGATTAGATAAAAGAGCTGTCAACCTTGTTGGGGATACGTGATCCGCATTCCTCAGCACAGGTGGACTTACACCAAATGTCCTTTAAGCTCCTTGCCAGCTCTACCTTCCTCAGCTCCTGAAGTGCTGTGGTTGCATAGTTTTGTAGTTGCAAACATACCCTAATTTTAATTAAAAAACCCCATACAATCAAGGAACAAAAAACGCAAAAAGAAACTCGAAAATGGGATCCTGGCATTGCAAAGATCAGAGGTGAGTAAAACAAGTCTGTCTTTTTGCTGACTGATGATTCCAGATCCAGCTGTGTTTCAACAGAGGTGAAGGACTTAGAAAAGGAAGGAG
Organism: Lophotriccus pileatus; assembly: GCA_035583135.1. Classification (NCBI taxonomy): domain Eukaryota; kingdom Metazoa; phylum Chordata; class Aves; order Passeriformes; family Tyrannidae; genus Lophotriccus; species Lophotriccus pileatus. Next base: position 7,766,850 of record JAWWES010000024.1, read on the forward strand.
TAGGGATGCTGAAGGTGGGGAAAGCAGAACTGGGGAATACTCTGCTACCCACCCCCTAAGAGCTTTTCCTATATTGTATCTCCTGGAAATAATGGGAAGCTCTGGTTCTGTCTGTTCTTGTCTCTGCTTTTGCGGGGTCCAGGGAGAGTCAAGGAAGAGACCCTTTGAGATGCATGAGCAAGAACTTGTTTGGAGCTGAAAGGAGCACACAAAGGGGTTTCTCTGAACATCATGACCAGCATTTCCATGTTCTTCTCCAGCACCACAGAGTCTCTGGTTTGAGACAGAGGATCCCCAGAATGGAGCTCAGAGGGTGTGCAAAGGCAGCAACAGAGGAAAGCAGGAGAGTGTTTTAGGCAGATTCCTCCCCTGCACTGAGAGAGCCCATTCCCTACACACTGGTGTCCCAACACACTGAAATTTGCTGGTACAAAACTGGAAGATTCAGCAAACATTGGGGGGTAGTTTAATATTTCTTCAACTATCCTCAGGTGCTATTTTTTCCTGTATGTTCAATTATGCTGTGGATTTATTGATAAATAAATCAAGTCTCTGCTTTCAATTTTTGCACTGAGGGAAGCCACAGTTGAGTTGCAGAATTTCAGGAATACATTCATCTAAGCATGTGAAATTCTCTTTGGTCTTTGAATCCTCTTGCAGATAAACTACTCTTACCATATTTATGGAATACCAGCTTTTCAACACTTATTTTATAATCCATATTCCTCTGCCCTTTTGCAAATAACTTCTGTTTTGCCCTGAAAGGCAGCCTCTTTCAGCTCACACAGCCTATGTGTTTGTGTCTGTCTGCATTATTTATATCTCTACTAAAGCTATTCCTCTTTTCCATGTTCTTATAATGGTGCCTATCATGCAATATTTGGACAGCTACTTGTTGTTGCTGATGAGAGTTTGCCCACTGCTCCTACCTTTATGGCACAAGCTTTCAGCATAGTTTTGAAGTGTTGGGCCTCCAGCAGAGTCTCAGCAGCAGCAGATGTCCATTTCAGAAGTGAGTTATCAGAGGTATCTGGTGATGTCTGGAGTTTGATCTCCGCTTTTCCGAGTGATGCTTTTGAATTGTGAACACTCGCAGTGTTGATGTTTACTCCTAAGCCATCGTCATTTTGTAACTTCCATCCAGCAAGACATCAAAGACAGGGCCACAGCATATTTTTCCTGCTCAATTACACCGAGAGAGATGTAGATTTTCTTTAGACAAGTTGTAAAGCAGCTGTTTCTACATATTAACTCTCTGTTTAAAAATATTTGTGTTGCACAGCTGAAGGCTGAAGAGAACAACACCGTCCTCCTTTTCTTCCCTGACATATCTTGATCTTAAGTAGGAAAGGTCCTTCCCAATACCACTCGCCACCCCTTCCACCTCCACTCTCAGCCCTGTGACAATATCCCAGTGCTGTTGGCTCCACGTGCCCATGGGAACCACGAGCTGTCTCGGGGATCAGCCTGGCAGGAGGTGACAGCTCCAAGTCCTCCCAGAACCTCTCATTTTGTGGTGCCCTGCAGAGACAGTGTAACCGCATTTAGATTTCTAGCGCAGCACCTTCTGCTGAGCTACTTACACATCAAAGTAGTGCCCAATCCCTATAGTGGGGTACACCTGGGAAACAGTCTGTTCCCAGGAGTTACAAGGGTAAGGCTACTGGGTTTTCAGTATCAATATTTTAGCAAGCTATACACCCCCAGAGGAGGTGTTTGCTCCCCAATTCAGTCTGTTGATACTTTGGTTTGAACTAACCAACTCTGCATTTCACCGTTGTTTGTAATTACAACCTATAAATATTTTATATTACTTTAAAATCAGGTTTTAAAATATTTAAATGAATTGGGGCTGGTGAATTAGAAAGCCAGGAATTTGAAACTGAGCTTGTCTAATTCTCTGTGCTGCTTCCTTCAGCTTTTAACTGTGGCCCAAACACTCCCAACTTTCTGTAGGGTAAACCAACGGGAGAAAATTTTACTTGCAACATATGAATAGTTTGACTCAGTTATCCGTGTTCTGTGTTTTCTTGCAATTATTTCAGCTCACTGAAACTGGGATGAGTATCCAGGCTGACAAAGTATGAATTTGGATGGATGGGCACCACAGAGGATCTGTCTGAGTCTTGTAAAATTTCAGTTACAACTGGGATTGATCTGTAAAAGGGGAACCTGCTGTGATCCATCCTGTTGTCACGCTGTGTGCTGTGCCCTGTGCAGCACTCCTGGGATCTCCTGAGCTCTGCTGCAATAACAAAAGGACTCAGTGAATTCTCAGGAGTATCCCCTTCCATACTGCATCCAGTGACCACATCAGGGCCTACAAAGGATGTTTTCAAAATATTATGTGTTACAGATATATCATGGCAACTGCCAGTATGTCCCAGAAATGTGCTGAGTCCTACAGTGACTACTTGTAGGAATAATCCCACAGACTGCATGCTCAAAATTTGGTTTTTATTTGGCATTTGAGGTACATATGAAGGAAAGTTCAAGAACTGAATGTTATTACTGTGATGTTTCATTTTACCACAGACTTAGGTAGTGTCCTGTTTGAATGAATTACTAGCAAAGACAATGTAGAGGCCCCGAGTTTAAAAGGCAAAGGAAACTATTATACTTATCAGAGTTGGTTTTTAGGAAGGTTTTCTTTTCTTAAGGAGCTCAAGCTATAATAGCTTAAGGCTATTATCTTTAATAACTAGCTGCTAGTCTGAATTTCAAACCAAATACTATCACTCCTATTTAACACAGCTGTCCATTCATCTACCAGCTTGTGCAGTGAGTGCATCTTTCAGGAGAAGAAAAAAGCAATCATGGATGAAAGAACATTCCTGTAAACTCTATTATCATTTACAGAGTTACTGACCTCTTATTCTTTCTATCCGTGAAGTGGGAGGTAAAATTTAAGAAATATTTCTGACATGAAACTCAAAGATACTGAATAGTAAAGCACAAAGTGTGGTATGAAGCTGTGTCAGGGGAGGTTTAGGTTGGATATTAGGAAAAGGTTCTTCACCCAGAGGGTGTGTGGCCACTGGATCAGACTCCCCAGGGAAGTGGTCACAGCACTAAGTGTATCAGGGAATGTTGATATTTTTGGTCTGTGTTTGGGTCAGCCACCTGTGAAAGTTTTGTTCTTTGCTGGCCAAGTTCACTGATAAACGGGAGCCTTGTCCTTGGAGAGAGAGTTTCTTCTACAAACTGTTTTAATTGGTGTTCTATGATTGGCTCATTGTCTGTAGAGGACATTTGAAGGAGAAACTGAAGAGGAGAAGATGAAGTAAAGCCCCCAGACCCAAATAGATAGGGAGGTGTGAGGCCAGTGTCTTGTCTCACACACTTGGAACTCCTATTAAAAAAGGAAGTTTTGGGCAAACACATATTCGGGTTCTTTTCCTTAAATCGAGGTCTTCCACTAGGTTATTACATTGTGTATTATCCACAGGTTGAAGCAAAGTACAGTTTCCCCTATTATCCTACTTAAATCCTAGAAATAGGGTTTATTTCACACACCCTGACTAGGTGGGAGCAGGGAACAGTATGATTGATTTTTGCTGTGACAAAAGCCACCTGGTTCTCCTGGAGAGAGGACAGGGAGGAGGAACCACACTTCCTCTTAGCTGAGCTCTTCATATGTTTCTGCTCTGCTAAAGTTTATCTAAGGCCATTTTTTCCCCACTTTGATTCTTGGCAAGTCATACTTTGCATTCAAAGGAAATCTGTCCCAGGACTGTAATCATGGAATTAATAGACCTATGCAGGGCCTCCCTGAATCTGCATTCACTGAAAAACCCTGTACCCAGCATGTCTGTGAGGAACCATTCAACCATCTGACTCAGAGCATAAAGCATTTGAAAACACCGGCCTTATCTCCTCAAGAGCCGACAGCAAAATGTATGGCCACGTTGAAGGTTCTGGCAGTTCCAGAAATAGTGCCTGCTGAGCAAATAAGGTCAGAGTGGGTGGGTGAAAATAGATTGTTCTCAAAATTTGGCACGTAAAACTTTAAAAGTGCTTTATGAAGAGAAATCATTCTCTCAGGTCTTGATCCTGCAATGTGGGTAGAGTTCTCGAGATCATAAATTTAAAGATCTGTTTATGTTTTTGCAGGGTGGGCTTCTGGGCTGAATAAAAGAAGGTGAAACAATAGCCATAGGAGGTTTCACCTTCAAAGGAAGCTATCTGTGTCTTTCTGTTCATTTCCTGTGAGAAAAATACTTGACTAACTCATTTTTTTTCTTCATTTGCCCACTCTTTCAAAACTTAAGAAGCGGTTCCTCTAAGGCAGTTGTTTTGATTTTTCCACTTAGGTATTCTAGGAACTTGCTTAAATCATTTGATGTTTGTGTTAATAACATAAAATCTCAGTGATCTGAAATCTTTATGTAATTAAGCAAAATAATACAGCTCCCTACATGAAACTAAAGTAGTTCGGGGAAATTCTCAGTGGAAATAAGGATGACTCATTCTTTAAGCAACACTAACAATTAAGTATATATAAGCTATCAGTTCCCAGTTGGAAAAAATGGGGACATTTATATAATAAAGGACTTTCTTAATCTGCATGAAAAGATGACAAGGTGTTTGTACCAGCTGAGACTGTATTCTGGAATATGTTTACCAGTACTCAAGTTTATTCTCAAGAGCAGCATCCAGTGAATAAGACTGTGCTGGTGGTAATTTTAAGCCTCACATACTTGTAAAGTCATTATGCTGTCAGTCCTTTCTAGTGCCAAAGTCTGCATGCTGTGCATTTAAGAGTCTAAGATGAAGCACTGAAAAAGTTTCTACATTTAGGCATTTAAAACCAAATAAGAGTTGTGATCTGGGCAAAATCCAAAGAAAGAAAAACTCCTAATGAGAAAGCAGCCTTTGGTGCTATAAAATCACTATCTTCCTGAGAAAGGCATATAATTTTGAAACTCTATCTACCATTCAGATTCTTCTTTTGGTGTCAGCATCCCCACTTCATTTGTGGTCTAATCACAGCCATGTCACTGCACGCCTCGTGCTGGGTGATGGACATCGTGAGCAGCGACACAAGCCCTTGGATGCATTTAGATCACTTCTGCCATTTGGGTTTTTTGCCTGTCTTGCTGACACAGAGATCCTCGTGTGGAGGAGCTCAACAATTCCTAACTTAAAATGCCAAGGGGGTCTCTTCCAAACTAATCATGTATTGGCACCTGTCTCTGCTCGAGGCCAAAGTGAGTCAGCCAGACCCCATGCTAAAGGTGATGTGGGCCCTCAACATTCACAGAACAACACTGCTTGGTGCCTCAGAGCCCTGTTCTTCTCCCCAGCACCATTTGGAATCCAACTTTATTTATCTCTTATGGTATTATACCTTGTTTCCCACTGAAATCTCATATTCTTCTCAACAGGTGGGGAGCAAGGCTGTGAGGAGAGACAGCCGGGGACACAGAGAAGGCCGTGAGGGCCAGAAGAGTCCTTTGGCTCCTGCCTCCCAGAGTCCCCAGTGCACGGTGGGGCAGCAGCATCGCCCCAGTGCAGGGCAGTGTGAGGGGAGACTGCACTGGGAGACTCTCAGATACCACAGGGGAGGGACTGCACAATGAGCAGGGCCAGGCACCCCCTCATAACCTTTCCACTGCAAGAGCTCCCATCTAAGAACCGCTCAGCTGGTAACAACAGCAGCTTTGCTGAACCTGTGGCTTCATGAACACCAGCACAGCATCTGCTCTTTCACGCTTTGACTTTTCAGAGACAGGTTGTCAGGAGGCAGAGTGTCTATTAGACACACAGCTCCACAGATACAGCTCTCCTGACAGTGAACTTCATCACCCGTGTGGCTCTGCTGACACAATACACCCACTTCCACTGCCTCCTTCCTAAGGAGTGAGATGTTTTTTAAACCGATACAAGATTTGATCCACCGTGTTTATAGCACATATTGGATGAACACTAATTTGCAGGAAGTCTTTACAAGTGGAAAATCTTGCTAAAACACATATTATTGAATGGATATCTTGCTGTGCTTGGATCAATGAAGCTTATACTGTGGCTTAGGCCTAATCTTATGACAATTCAGCAATTGAATCCCCTTATGTTAGGCTGCTGGCAATGTTGCAGGATACATTTTGTATCTACTGATTAACTGTGTTCAGTTTGTGCATAAAATGAAAAAGAAATCAATGAAAACACTTAGAAAACTAAAACAGAGAAAGACATGGACATATCAAAAGCAAAAAGAAGAAACAGCCCTGTAGGTTCTGTAGCGAAATTGGGATTTCTTGGTATCCTGGAATGATTTCTAGGTCATCACACTGAAAATTTTATTTTTAAACATTTGGTGCTTAAAATCCTGAAATATCAGCAGTTCTGGACATGTGGTAACTTTACATGGGACCACTGCAAGATGTCCACTGGAAAGCCGTCAGCCAGCAGACGGGACTGTGAGGATAACATGGTCAAGGAATGTTTCAGACTGGATTCCTGGAATCATGTAAGTGTGGGAATGGGAATAGGAATTGAGGTCTCTAATGTTTTCATACACAGTTGTAGGCAGTGAGAGGAAAGAGGCAACCCTAAAGCTTTTGCTTCAGGGAAAAAACTTCAATCACATCTCATGCCTAATTAGATACTGGGAACTACAATCTGAGTGTACTCCACAGAAAACCAGGCAATGTTAGTTTGGGTTGCTCAGGGAACTACTTGTTATGAAGATGGACCTGAGAATTCAATTCTCACTATTTAAGTGTTTTGGAAGTGATTTTCACTGTTAGATTAATCTCCAAATGGGAAAAAAATGTAGGCATAGCAGCCTCAATTTTGATCTTGCAAAGCATTCCCAAGGTTTGTCACTTGGTTCTTGCTAAGTGGCTTCATGCAGCCAGGGATACATCTTTAAGTGCGTATTTAATGCTTTTGAAAGGTGCTTAGATGACAGTCTCAGAGGATGACTCCTGGGCACAGTCTGCCTTCAGATATGTGCAAGTTACTCCCCTGATATGAGTGAGAACTGCCTTTGCTTATGAGAGATGTAGGCAACTTACCTTTTACTCCCGTCTTTCCTCTGTTACTTTGATGTATTGGCAACCCTGAACCTTCTCCTTTTTAATTATCACTTTTAATTCTTACATGATTCTTACATGACTATCATCATGTGCCCACTGGAAGTCAGTGCTGGAGCTGCAGCTCTCTGAGCAGGGCTTGCTTCATCATTTTAATCTTTTTTTCTTTAGACAAGCCTCAGCATCCCTTGAGGATTTCTATAATTCTCCCCCAAATGCCTCTACTGAGTACATTATTCTGCATTGGTCTGTGTTCTTACACCTTGATCTGATGCAGAATTATCTCACATTGGATTTGTGTTCTGGTGTCTGCTTTTGTTCATGCATCTCCTCCACTGCTTTCCAAACGTGTCTGCATTGCTAAGTTCCTGTTCAGAGACTGATGCTTCCCTTCTCAAAGACCCAAACTTGCTTTTGTTTCTTTGCTCTTTGGCCACTGTTTTTGTCCACAGATGTAGCTTCCAGTTCCTTCTGTTTTATCCTGGTATCCAGTGGTGGTCACAGCACCATTTAGATTGAGCTTGGGACAAAAAAAAAATAAAAATGCAGGTACCTGGAGCAGCAGACTGTCATTGGTGTCAAAATTACCAGGCCTGGCTGTGGGGGCTCACTGTGTCCTGCTTACCCCAGAGCCACATTGACAGCTCCTCTGGATGCCACAGGGGAGGACAGGGCAGGCAGGGAGTGGTGTGAGCGAGCAGCACCATCCTCCCTGCTCCTCCCACGAAGCAGAAGGTGCTGCCTTACTGTCCACAAATCTCTTGTTCCTCAGTCCTGGTTATTTCCTTCAGAAGAGCAAAAATTAAATTTGCCTGCACTTCTGAGAAACCAGGAGCTTTTTTTTCCTGAAGCCATCAGACTGAGGCATTGTCTGCTCCACACTTTCCTTTATATTCCCCCCCTTCCATTTCCATTGCTTAGGCTTTGTCATGATTTGAATCATCTGCTCTCTGAGAGTAATCAGATTAAAATATTAGGTTTCTACATTTGAGATTTCCTTTCTTGACACTCACAGAAAAGAACTGCAAGATGAGGTGGTTCCTCAAAACCTGCTATCACAAAGTCATGTATTTCCCCAAATGAGTTGAAATTCATGTTGTCTGTAGTCTAAACATCACTTCCATAGATTATTTTAGCACTACCATTACAAGACAATGCTAACAAATTTTTCTGATGCTGTCCTGATTTTCTAATTTCTTTTCTATTTTAATTTAGGCTAAAAGTTAACCATAGACTTGCCACTTTTCAATCTATTGCTTCTCTGCCAGAAAATCATCCTCTGCAAGTGTTATATTTGTAATCTAACAGGACACAACTCAGAAAGGGATTTTTGGTTTTCAGAGCTATGCTCAAAGGTTAATAACTGCAGTTTGTAGTGCCAAATACTTTTTCCTGTGATGTTACTGTGAGCGTGCAAGCAAATCCAGCTTTTCTGTCTAGTGGAAAAAAAGTCAGATAACCCCAAGTGGAAATCACACTGAATCTGCAAAGATGCTAATGTGCTAAGAAGCTGGTCAGGCTTTAGATGAGATGAAAAAAGGCCTCCATTTCCTAAGAAATAAAGATTCAGGTGAAGAAGATGAATGAAGTCCTGTGGATAAAATGGAAAGCAAAGATCTTGCTCTTGTTTCCAATGAAGTGCTGCTAGAGGGTCTCCCAAGAGATTTCTGTTCATCCATACATTTTAGATTCCTGAAGTTCAGTTGTTTCAGCACAAAAACGATGAAATAACATAAACTAATGTCACAGCACATACTCTTGCCTTGGTATCAGCTGTCTGAAATCTTTAATGTTGACCAAGATACTACATCTCATTATTTGTAGTTTGGTGTAGGTTCATTTTTCACCACAGAGCTAATGGATTCTTTCAGGCTTGCAAGCCTGAGTGAGCTGGACAGGTGAGGGTTGGCAACTGCCCCTGGCAGAGACATATGACGCAGGTACAGATCAACAGCTTTCCTATAGTTTGATTCTGAATATCATAAAAGCACATTTTGGTAACAGATTAGTGCATCATATGCTCAATGTAACGTTGTACAAACTCTGATTAATAAATTTACATTTTATCAGTAAATGTAGCCACATATACACAAAACTTTGTACATTAAACAATGCTGACAGGAACATGGTTATGTAAGTGTATGTGTCTCTCCTTTGGCACATAAAGAGTAATTTTTGTTGTGTTTAACTGCAACAGCCACATTTTTATTAATTGGTTATAAATTCCCTTAGCATAGGACTTCTCAATTATTATTAATTGTTCTTATCCTCAAAGAAACAAGCCCATTAGGCTCCAGAGAGCTGTCTTGTTACCACTGTACATCTGTGCATAGATGGAAGCTGGAGAATGATTCAGCAGCTCTCAGACAGCTACAGTCAGCCTGGGCTTCTGCTCCGTGGGTGCATTTATACCAAAAATCCAACAATCAAAAAGTAAAAGGGCAACAGAAGGTTTGCTCCAGGGCTGCATCTAAACCCCAAACCACATCAGTGGTGGGGTCTTCCTCTTCTATTCCTCAAGCAGCTCTTTTACACATCTTGAACTGTGTGTGAAGATTTTATGTGGAGGAGTTGTGCCAAGTGATCTCCCTGCCCTGCTGGGGACAGCCCTGGTGCAAAAGGGAGAGGGTATTTGTCCCTCCTTGTGGACACTGGAGTTCTTGGGTGCAGGCTGGGAAATATGATTGCTCAGGCACCCTAATGTTTATAATTTTACAGGTTTCTCACTGCCCTGCAACGTTCCTGATCATTTCCAGCACAGCTTCAAACAAGCTGCCTTCAACCACCCTGTGGCTTGGGGGTGCAGCAGGAGGTTTGCTCCCATGTGCTACAGGTACTAAGTGCTGAAGTCATGTTAAAGTGTTGGCCTCTTCTCCCTGCCCAAACAGGTTTCTGCCCCTGACCTCTAACCTGCTGCTGTCCCACTGCACATGCATTTCATTTGTGATGGTCCCCATCATCTTCATCCACCAGGTGCTGACATTGGGTGACATCAGTTCCTTCTCATTTCTCATAGCTGCACTCAGGGTTTAGCAAAATCTTAGCTTTTAACCTCAAAGATTATAATTTTCAGGAAGTGTTTAATAAGCAAGAAACACTCTTAAATCTTTGGAATTAAGTTTGGGTGATTTAATGTAATTCTCACCTTTCAACTACTGTTTCCACCTTTGCCTTTCATTCTTTTGAGTTGTTCCTTGTCATGTTCTAGTTCAGAAAACATTAAAAGTAACCTTTTCCTAATGTTACAAGATATCAGGAGAATTGTCTGGCGGAGTAATGGAAGTGTTTAATTTCAAGGGTGGGGGGTGGAGGGCAGGTTATCATTTGACTAGTACAAAGGAAAGGAATTATGTCTAGAGGCAAGGTCCCTGAACTGGGGTTTGGGGAGTGTCTTCCCATCTCCGCTGTGTGAACTTCTTTTTTTCTCTTTCAAGCTTTCTATATCTCATTTACTGAGGCTTCAAGTTCTTTCGGGTAGAGGCTCTACCATGCACCAGTGCATTACCTGAAACTGTGGGGCCTTGAATGTTAATTGGAATGTCTGGGTACTGTAATAATTGAAAAGAAGAAAAAAAAAAGCAGCTCTAGTCATTGGCTTAGTGTAGGAAACAGGCAACTCTCACAGCCTCTGATCCAGACTCACTCCTAAAGGCACTCTGTTCATCATCTCAGCCTTTTACCACAGTTTGAAGTTGGTTCTTTATATGCGTCCACACCAGTAAAGTGTATGTTGAAATCCTTATCTCCCTCCTAGGGGTGTTATTAGGTTTAATACATTAACATTTATAAGTACTTTTATGTGCTTGGATGAAAGTAGCTATAGATATACAGGAACACTCTGCATTAAAGGCAAGGCTTAGCATTAATAAAGCACCATGGAAAGGGAAAGGGGGCTTGCATATGAGATACAGCCCTCTGAGGGCAGCACACACCAAAGGGGCATCCCAGTCCAGGGATCTTATGCTGGGCAAAGCATGTATTCCTGGTGCTGAGTGAGACAGGAACATGCTGGTGAGCAAGGCACACCACGGTGGGGACTGTGCTTGCCACTGGGAGCTGGAAATCCAGCACGTCACTGTCCTTCCAGAGCGCGGAGCTGCAACCATCCAGCAGCACTCTGCTGCAGCAGGAAGCCTGGAGAGATTTAATTGCTCCACTTTTAGAACTGGGTAATTGTGGCTGGTCAAAGTGTTTCAGCACTGAAGTAATAATTAACCATGTAGTGCACCAGTTCTGACAGCCCTGCAGTGGGGCTTTGCAAAGCTGATTTCCTTCCCTATTAATGTGCATTTACAGCAGAATCTACACCACTGACCTTATGTCTTAATGATCATTTGGGTATAGGAAAAGATGCAAGTCAGAACCCCAGAGGTTAAATGTATCTAACTGCACAGCAAAAAAATACCATTCAGTGTGGGAACTAATTTCAGTTCACTTTGAAAAAGAGAAACATTCATTACATGAGATAATTTTTAAATGCCAGGATCATCTGTTTGGGAAACTCATTAAAGAGATTTTGTATTTCTGAGTTCCTAGACTGTTCAGGTGAACTTTTTTCTTCGTAAAAGCCATATAATGCAGACACTAAATATACTACATGAATTTATTCAGATTTCAGATTTCAAAAATTTTCTTTGCTAGAGCTACATAACTGCAAGTCCCTGTGAAGAAATTCCTAGTGTAAAATAAGAGTCCAGTTGCTTGAGGATTGAAAGATGCAGCAATAACATTGAATAGATGTGAAGCTACAACGATTCTGAGTAACATGACTTGGAGAGAACAAATAGAAAGAGAGAGAGAGGCAGAGTTAATGAAGCTGCTTGGCTGTTTGGGACAAATCCTGCAGAGACAAGATATTTATAAGACTCTTCGTGATTATGGTCTGGTGGACCCATAGTTGAGGTCAATTAGATTAAATACCTGGGATCATCAAAGCCTTTGTGAGGCAGCTGACAAGGATGTGTGGGCTGTGTGCTGACAGGGAGCATTTGGAATGCATGGAAAGATCAAGTTGGGCACTTTTCTGCCAATGGGATTAATTCATTGAACAGGGTCATCTCATCTGTGTTTTATAAGAGAAAGAGAATGCTCTGAAAATGGTGACATTAGAACAGTCAGAATTTGGGCTGATCTTAGGGGTTCAAGTCTTTCAAAGTATTATATTTTTCATTTATTTTGTTTCAGTTTGAAATCTCCACTAAAAAGTTTTACAGCAGTTATAAGGTCTTCTGCATCACTTAGAATCCCCTCAACAGCAGAACTGGGCCAATCCTGACCTCTTTGTTGTATTTTGGGTCTCTTATTTCAGCAAATAATCCACAACCACAGCAAACCCCTCAGCCAGGGACAGACCAGGCTGTGCATTCAGAGGAACTGACACTTCTGCTGGAGGGGAACCTGAGGCTGCTCATCGCTGTGGGCTGCTCTCCTTCAGCAGATCTTCCACTTAAATATGGCATTCACACTGTTACTCCATCAGCAGAGATACAGTATCAAAGAAAGTTTGGTTTTTATATGCAGAGACTCAAAGTACTATGAAATGTGACAGGGAAAGAAAAGATACGGAGGTAAAACGTTGTTGAAAAGTCTGTGTCATGCAAATATATTTGCAGAGAAATTGCACAAGTTCCATCCCAGCACAGCACATTGCAAAAAAAAAAAAGGATTAATTGGGAAAAAGAGAACAGGAAATATCACTATATTCAGAACATTGTTCTGCTGAGGAAAAATAACCTATTTAATTAAAGTAAATTGACTAATTTGAAGATGTCTGGAAGCTATTTCTGGACAATATTAAGGTGAAGGATAAAATGTATATTTTATAGGAAACGTGGAAAACGATATCTTCTCTGATGATTGGCCAAAAGTATTTGATGTGGAACATGTCTCTTAATGAAACTGTTCCCCAAAATAATGATTACAAGGTGCTTCAGGAAATATTTAAGTCTAATTTAGCTTTATTACCAGTGTTCTAGGTTAATGAAAAGCATTCCCTATGCAGCTGCACATTGCCTGATGTGTTTTTTCTCTCTGTGTATCTCATGGCATAAACCATAAGAATATTAAAAAACCCCAACATGCTACAGGTCATAATGTACTTACAAGCTGGTGGAACAGTGTTAGCACACCTGGCTACTTGGCTACCTGCTCCAGCACTCTCCTCTTAGCAATAGGAAACAAGTACATTTGTGAAGCATTACCTGTGTTCTTCATTTAAGAAAGGGAAAAAATAATAATGAAACATCCCAATTAAGGCACTGAAGCACTGCAGAGCCATTTACCACCCTAAACCCTTCCTAATGGAGACTTTTTTACTTGAAACACAGCACCCTGCATTATGTCTCTGCACTTCTCAAAGAACGCCTCCAAAGAGATCTGCAATGCGAAGGTATCTGCATGCATTGATATGGTAATCAAATGTAAATGTCATAGCAGGTTACCCAAGATTATGTATTTTATAACACAATTACATTCTCATTAAATTAATACAGGAATCTTGCATTAGCAAGTCACACTTGGTAGCAAATGCCTACTAAATGGTTGTCTGCTACAGCGCAGAAAAAACGCAAATTTTGACTGATGTTGAAATGCACAACTTTGTTGTCACAGACAAACAATAAAATTCCAGCTGATCTGTTTCTTAGTGGTTTGTGGGTTGATTTTTCCTTATCTAATTTATGTCTTACAGCCTGGGTACGTGATACACTGACCTGTATTTCAAGATGTGCTTGAAAAGAACCCCAACCAACTACCAAAAGGAAGGACTGTGAAAATGGAAGAGTTTTCATGTCCAAGGGGCAAATGTTTGAATGATTTATGTGTCTAATACTATGCCCTCTTATCTTCAGCACAGCCTCTAAGTGCTAAACTTTAATAGTTTCCTGAATTAGGATTTTGTGTTGCAAATTTCAAGGTGTAAGAACTGATTGTCCTCTTCACAGCCTTGAGTCTACCTCTTGGCATGCTACAAGGTTCCCTCCATTAGTGATTTGTTCCTTCCAGTTGACAGTACAGAGCTCTGGGTGTTTGGCAGTGAACACACCAACTGTGCTGGGTTACTTTGATACAGAGGGCTACGTTTTTTTTTCTGGCTGTAGCAATGGAAATCCCTACTTTCAGCTTCCTGACAAGAAAAATGGAGAAAACCCTGTATCCTGGTGAAAACTCCAGAAGTAATTAGCAGTCGAAAGATTTCTACCCAGAAGCTGTGTCCTTTTCCCAGAACCCTCCAGGAAAAATTGTTCATTTCTTAACTCATTGTATCTAACTGGGCTCTTTGATACACTAGGAGACATTCTCACTGTCTAACCTGAAATACTTTCATAAGACATGCTGGATGCTGTCACCTTTCTCCAGGGACTGAAAAGAGGCTGCTGCGAGTCATGGAGGCCACTGCAAAATAAAAACCAACGTGAGGGAAAGCTGAGGCCACTTCCTTGGCTGCTCACAATAACTTTCACAAAGTCAATCCTGCTACACTTAATTACTGGGAGTAAAAAAAATTTGGTCCATATTTTCATCAGCCTTCCCAAGCAATAGGATCTTTGTTGCCCACAGCACAGTCTTCATGGTGGCAAGAAGAGAATTAACTCTGGCTGTGGAACCAGCCCAGATCGATTGCTGGAGGAAAAAGCTTTGTTACTTACAAAGACAGACTTGCATTAAGTATGCACAAATCATAGGCTGAGTCAGGAGAGCCTGTGCTGTAGCCATTGTCAAAGGCAATGAAACAAAGTATTTGTGTAGATTTGCTTCTCATCAGAGATATTAATGCATACAAAACCTTTCTGGACTCCTTCCTACAGCCACAAACCTTAGCTCGGTCCTTAATCTCATGATTTGGCTTCAAACTTACAAAAAAAAAAAAAAAAAGCCGGTCATGTAGCATTTGCAGCTGTCTGCAACATAATTCATAGTGGAACATTCATTTCTGCTTGATTTATTGATGCTGCTCACTTAAATCTTCTGTAGCACGATAGATTGCATCTCAGTAAAAAGGGCCAAACCAAAATGGTATTTGGATGAAGTATAAAGCTTTAGACCCTGACCTGAGCACATTCCTAAGGCTCAATGACTTCATCATCCAGCCATTGCTAAATTAGAGCTGAAGAGTGTAGGAAGTTGTGAGTAGCAGATGCAAATGAATTTTATATAGAATGTGCTAACTTTGACTATTTTTTGGTATTGTTTGCACACCCAAGGAAAGTAAGAGGAATTTATACAGATTCTCCGTGGGTGTAGGAAATGCACTCTCAACTAATAAAGGAAATTACACACATGAAAATTCAGTTTTCTTGGAATTGAACCAAATTCATCTATGTGAAGTACTCAGTACTTGCATATATATATATATATATATGAGTTATTTTCTTCCAAGTACAAAAAAAAAATCAGTTGTCATCACAAGCCCATCTTAAGAGATCAATTATATGAGTTAAATAGTAGCAAAATGCATAAATTACATGAAAAATTCTGTGGAGATGTCCTTGCATGACAAAGATCAAAAGTTTGTAAAGCCAAAGCTGAATACATTTATGAAAAAGAAAAAAGTTCCAGTGTCTGTTCTGGAACTGAAAAGATTTGGGAAAAAAAAAAATCTCCTATATGTTGAGAAAGAGGTGAAAGAGAAAGAAAACTTGAAAGCTGCCTCATACAGTAAGTAATATTATCTGTGATCTGCATTTTAAGAGTATCTTCAGAAAGAATCAAGTCAAAACAAGGATTATCAATACAAAAGTATCATCAGCAAGGATAGAATTTTATGGGCCTTCTTCCATGCACAGACAAAGAGAAATGAATGTGCAAGTAGGAGGCTGAGAGAAGATTATGACACTGCCTGGAATAATCATGCTTTTATTTCCACATCTAATTTCCACATATAAATGGAGAAACAACTGAGTCAAACTCAAGGCATCCTTGCTTCTCTTCCCCTTTGTCTGTCACTCTGATGAAGAAATTACAAATTTACAAGGGATGAAAAATAGCAGTTCCCAAGGTGTTCCTCCATTCAGTGTCAGACCTGCTAAACTGTGGTGGTTTAGGTAGGGATGGTGAACAACCAGAGCGAGGACAGTGAGGATGGCCTGGATTTATCAACAGACACAAAGGGCCTCCACGAGGAGAAATGAGCACATGTATAGAACGGCTGCTAAAAGGGTAAAACGTGTGTACAAATGGTCATTCATGAAAAGCAACATTGAGGGAGGAAACAGCACTGCAGTTCCTGTGGCGTGAGCATCACAGCTCCCACCTTTCTTCATATGCTGCTTTTAACCCAGTCCTAATTTCCAGTGTCACTGCCCAACAAGCCCTGACCAAATGTTTCAAGGTGAATGTTTGGGACATGTTTTCCACCTATTTTTTTTTTGGTGATACATGTTGCATCATTCTTAATTCTTGCTAACAAACAGTTGGTATTTTTTTGCTATTTCTGTATGGAAGTCTAGCTCTTTTTTTTAATATATGCATATACATTTTCACTCATTGTATTTGACCAAAACCTTCCTATTTTTAACACTTTATTTATTTACTATATCCAGATATTATAAATTAATAGAAGCAGCATTTTCATTATAATGAGCATGCAGCTTTTCAACCTGATTGACCTTGTCTTTCAGTTTCTTAATTAAAAAGATGCAATTTTGTTTCTATAAAGCACCTAAGGAAGATGAAATTCTGAGCCAAAAATAAACTAAACCTCTTCTGGAATTTATAAAGAAATCTCTTATCATATTCCAGTATGAAAGGTCATTGATTTACTGCCTCTGACTAATTATAATTAATTTGGAAAACAGAATGTTTCTTCCCTTCATTAATATTTTCCTTTACTATAGGGATAGAGGTCTGAGACTTGGACAAAACAGGAAAGGTCATAAATGTAGGGCACCATTCTTTCTCTCTTTTGAGAATCTGCTGAAGTCCTCAGAGAGGCAAGATATTGAAGAATGTTCTTCAATGTCCCCTGTCAGTAAAGCACATCAGCACATTCTTCTCTTTGATTGCAGATTTTAGGTATCTTTTTACAAAAAATGCTGCAAGACATTAAATCAAGCCTTGCACATGCAGCTTAAAAATACACTCAGGACTGTAAATGTTTATATTGTTAATAATAACGTTGCAAACCCAAACTAAGCACAAGCAAGTGCAATGGTACCTGGCATATGAAATTCCAGGTCAGAGTTAAAGCCCTTAGAAATCAATGGCAGGAAGTCTGTCCACTGACATCAATCAGCTTGCTAAAACCCAAAATAAATGTAGGTCATTCTGAAAGCTGGTTTTGCCTGGAAAGTTTCTCCTGGAAAACTGCATTGTGGCACTTTTCATTTTTCCCTAAGAGTCAATTAAAAAATGAATGCAGGAGGAAGGACTTTTTGCTGAGAGAAAAAGTATCTTCTCAATCTTGGATGATTATAGATTTAATGACTCATTTCATGAGTTGACACTGTTCCGAATGGCTTTAGATAAGAAACCATCAATCACTGCTTGAAATTCAGCTTCTGCTTGAAATTCAGCCTCGAGTATTTGCCTGCAAACAGTTAACAGTGAAGATGGAGAGCAAGGCAGTGGCAGGAGGTGCCATGGTTTTGTAGAGCTGTTGTCTGCAACCAGCGTGCCCATTGCCCAGCCCATTCCACAGGGTGTGCACGGTGATTTTCTGCAGAGCACAAACCGAGGAAGGGACTTGCACGTTGGGGCTGCACAGACAGAGCTGGGAACTCTCAAACGCCGAGTGTTCAGTTCCAGCTAAAGGACAACTTGTCAGCCACTGTCACTGAATGACACTGAATGACGTCCAATTCATCCTTGCCACTAGATGACAGCACAGCAACACACATCCAGGAGGGAACCAGTATTTTGCTACGGGTTAAGAATTCGTGGAGAAACAGGTTTTGGGAATTTTAGGACTAGCCCCATGGAGGGAAGAGGTGACATGTAATTTCAGTGGCTTTGGACTTCACCATCCAACATGAACAATGAGAAAGAACCTGCATGATGTCTGTGCTGCTGAGAAGGACAGAAAGTCTCAGGTACCTTGGAATGCTCAGCAGCTGGATGGTTTTGGGGTGTTTGTGTATGTAAAGCAGAAGGTATGGAAGTGTGGGGGTGAGCAACTGTCAGTGCCAGAACACAGACACAACTGCTAAATCCAAATGTTTGAGGAAGGTGCAAGAAGAAATTATGGGCATCCTTTTGAGATCAGATGACTTACGATGTTTTAATTTAACAAGACCTTTCTCAGTGCTGAACTGGGAACTTCAGTGATACAGCAGACCTTTAGTCTACATACTGAATGACTAGGGAGCTGGTACTGATGGATGCTTTTGGCTGGAAAACACCAATAATTCTGCCATTATTTCATGCACACTTTTTGACACACTCAGGACTTCTGGTAAAATGCTTAACTTTTTTTTAGTTGTTCTGATGAGAAATTAAAGATAACTAAGGGGGAAAACCAGTGAATTCAATGCCATCAATATTAGTTCCAGGGAGTTGACCCAAACCAAAATCTTTCTTTCTTTCTTCTCTTTTCCTCTACTCCTAGTTACACTGTCCTTCCAACAAGGCAAAGGACGAGGCTACCACACAAGCAGGTCCCTTTTCCAAATTGCTATAACCCAGTCCACTCACTGAGTGCTCAGTGCAGGGAGGTGGAATACAGGATCTATTGAGGTCCTCTCCAAACCCATTTTTCTTTCTCAAGTCAGTATAGTCCTTGAGGTTGAATGAATACAATATTTAGCTATGTTAGTTCTTCACTCCCAAAGAAGCAAGATGCAGGAGTAGGTCAATATTCCCATGTCACAAGACAGGGCTTTACAACACACTCTAAGGAGAAGGGTCTCTCACGGTGGAATAATCTACAAGTAATTAACTGTTCGTCAAATGAATTCTTGAACTGATCTCCAGTCTTGTGCAAGCATTCTACTTTCAAGATATTCTGGTGTCACTCCCAGTCTCTCTCCTGTCCTCTGCCTTTTCCCAGAAATATCTGAACATAAGGGTTTTTTTTGCTTGTCAGAAAACACGGTACATTCCTGTGAAAAGTTTTGCTTTTGACAAACCACTGCTTTTCTAAGAAACACCCTCTTGTTTCCAAATCTTTTCCAATCAACAACTAGAGAGAAGGTTTATGGTTTTCTGTGTGGAAAAAAATAGAGGAAGAACTGTGGATTTAATTTCAATGTAACAGATTAAAACCCCTATTAGAAAAAAATTGCCCTGCTTATCTGTCCTTTCTTAAAGGCATCCATATCTAATACTCAGTTATTGGAGTGTTTTCCTCCATGTTTGGTCCACCCCCTTCTACTGCATATTTGTACCTATTCACCACATACAGGCGGTGACACAACAGGACTGCAATATATTAGCATTTTGTGACCAATTCTTAAACATGTTTACAATTTTCCTCATAATCCTGCTTTCTTTTAAAGGACAAGGAGAAATTACAACCCACCGAGAAAAGGAGGAGAAAATAGTTGTGTGTGGGCAGAGAATAAGTGTATTCCAGAATTTCGAGGCTTTTTCTTTCATCTGTTTCTTTCTATTTGACAATACAGCTGGTTGATACCATACAGGGAGTACTTTATCATTGGCAAAAAAATGTGTAGGAGAAAAAAAACCCCAAGCATGCCATTAATTGCTTATAAATATATGCTCTCAACCCTAGCAATCAGCCTTCAGGATTTCTAACCTCCAAGTTCTGTTCAATTCCTTCATTTGAATAAAATTATCAACTTGTATCTTTTCTAGCATGATTAAACACGTTGCTGGCAGGCAGGTTATGATTAAATAGGAAAGATTTGCATTTTTTGAAGTACACAGTCTGTGTTTCTCTCTGTAGGTGAGTCTGTGTGTACACCTGTCCCCATATAAACTTACACACACGTGTGTGTGCGTGTCTGCATGTGAACAGGGGCGTGGGGAGCAGAAATGAAAAACCAAAGCTAAGTTAGATGGACTCATCTACATGTTGAGAACAGATTTTTTAGCCTTCTGCATCCAGTTGCATCTGCTGTGACATCAGAAGAATTTAGTCCTGGATTTCTCGGGGCAGTTGAAACACCCGGGAGGCTGAGCCTTTCTCACTCTTTCAACCACACAGCTAAAGGAGCTCAGCTGGAGGTTGTTGTTTCTTACCTAGAAGACCTGTATTTTAAAAGCAAATAGGAATGAAAAAGAAACTCTCTCAGCCTGCTGAAAGCTTTTTCTTTAGACAGTCATGCCTTGCACACGTATGGTTGCACCTGCAAACACGACAGGCACATTTGTGCATGCCCGTTGAAAAGCTGGCCATAAAAGTAATTTTCCCTAAAGCCATGGCTATAAAAAAAATTTCCTTACCAAAATGTTACATGCTTTTCAATCTGTTTATATTTTCCTTGCTTATTATTTACTGTAATTCCCCCTCCTGCCTATGAAGTACCAAGTAACCAACAAGGCTGTGCTTGAGAGAGACACAAACGTTCGCTCACGTTTTGATCTGACACTGATGTGTTCTGATATTGCAATAATGAATGAGAAAATTAAGTGCCAGTAATATAACATATACAGTGGGAAAAGCTACAGGAGGGAGGGCAGAAAGGGAAGTATCTCATGGCTGCTCACAAGTAACTGGGGATGAGGTGGGCACTTCTGCTGGTTATATGATTGCCTGAGTCTGAACTTCCCTTCTCCATCACTTGGCTGGTTTAACGCTGATACAACACTGTGGAATTAAGACTAACGGACATTGCTGGAAAAGAAGGCAAAATGAAGCCTCCTCTGACTAAGTATCATCCAGTTGATCTTCTTTTACTCAGAGTCTCCAGCTTTTCTCTGCCTGTGGCTGATTAAATAGGAGGCCTCTTGTCCTTCTAGGGTAAGAAACTTAATGTGAGGTTGCTGTTCATCTTGCAGTTACCCAAATTGCTTGGCAATGGCATCCATAAGGTACTAACATTCTTTAATAAGCCAACTGTGTGTTTGGATATGTTGGAAAATTGGTTGAAAAGACTAAGAAAAGGTGGTTACACATATGTGGCAATGCTAGCATGACAGATGGTATTTGTTTTATTTATGTCTTCACAACTGTGTTTATGTTCTTTTAAGAAGCCTGTCTGGGTGGAGTCTTGCAGAGAGGTTGTGCAGACTCCTTCCTCAGGGAAGCTGTTGAGTATGTTGAGATAGAAACAGTTCCAGGCTTCATGGGGCCAGCAAAGGAGACACTGAATGAAGGTGATGGCTTGAAGCTCATGCAAAGGCCCTGCAGGGATGAGGAGTGTGCAGCCAGGCCAATCTCATAGGAGATGGAGACCCTCCCAGGAACAAGAGGAGAACAGAATTTGCTTAGTGACTTGGGATGTCATGGAGTTTGACTGGGAGCAACCAACTGCCTGCAAGAATAGCGGGACATGGGACAGCTTTGTACAAAACACTGTAATGCATTTCTGTCTTCCCCGACTGTTGTAAGTGGTATTTAACTAAAAAGTTTATATTCTAGTTTTTCTTCAAGTAAATGTTGGCTTTTCTGAATTTAAAACCGTTCTCTCTGCACTGGGGTGAAAGTACAGGCACATCAAGTACAGTGCTGTAGTTGAATGGCTGTCCTGAAAACAGCCGAAATATGAAGTGTTAAAACAACCTAATTTAAAGCAAACACCTATTAAATATTTCCTAACTTCCTTGGAAAACAGAAAGCACTGGAACTCCTCTAGTGATAATAAATTCTTAAATTACAATTTTTGTCTTTAAACCTTTCTTTCAAGAACAAATTATATTTAGAAAAATATCTCCAGTAAATACTGTGCTTCTGGAAGACATACAGTCTCATAACAGAATTTTATTTTTGCCAGTTGTTGAGCTTTGGCTCAATTGAATTTTCTCTTAGAACATAGTTTCATCTCCAGGTAAGTCTTTGGAACAGATCTCTAAAACATTGTTTATTCTTTTCAGTTCTTCACGTAACTTCACTGCTTGAGGTGCTTCTTGGCAACTGTAAAATAGAACTCCCTTATGGTGAAAAGATTTTGTTTGTTTGTTTGTTTTTTCCCAGGACATTCCCAGGAGAACTGGATCATTCAGCTGTCAGCTCCTGTTAGGTAAGCAGCATATCTTGGACCTTAGTGCAGAAGTCTCTCACTGCTGCCACTGCCTATAGCATAATGCAAGCAATTTATACTTTCCATTTATGTTAATAGTGATTTATTAAAAATTTATCTGAACAACTGAAGGCGGTAGAATCCCTCAGAACACTAAATAATTAATAACTTCTCCACAAAGGTGACCTGGGCTCAGCATGCAATAAGTACTTTCTGGCTTAGCACAGGAGTTTCTTGTTCCCTACTGCAGTAAATAACTAGTGTCCTTATGCCAGTGCCAGGGAAAAACTACGGATCTTCCAAAGCTGCATTATTGAACAAGACGCTGCCTAATGTGACTGACAGTAAATGCCAAGGAGAGAAGAAAGTTATTTCCTAATCTCCACTCCCTTCTGACACTTCCTCCCCTTGTTGATTTTTGGAGTTGCTCTAGTTTTGACTGTTACAATTTCTATTTGATATGAGGGATCTGGATTAATATACTTCATTTAAAATATAAATAGTCTTTGGAGGAAGAGCCCAAGACTCCTCACTTTGCAAGGGAGAGACAGATTTTACTTTCAGTCACTACTTTTATCTCTCTCCAGATACGAATATATTGAATTTTCAATTAATATTCAATTTTTCCACGCAATGTACTATGAGTCCAAGAGATGAGTATTCTCTCTTAGAATAATCAATACTTGGGTTTTGAGGACAACATGATGGAATTTGCAGGGTCAAGCCACTCAATATGGATCTGTCACATCTCCAATTTGTGCATTCAAACATTTCAGCAAAACTGAGACAAACTCTGAACTGTTCAGCACTGGTAAAAGGCATTTCTGACCATGATCAGTTACTACTTGGCCATTTCTGATGATGAGCAGTTACTGGTGGACAAGTTTTACCACTGTAGACGTCAGGTGGTATCTGAAGAGTGAATCTGAGGATTAAATGTGGTATGAGTGTCTAAAGAGGTATCTAAGGCCAGTACAAGCACTTTAGAGGATCTTGCTCTTACTGAGTTGTTATCAAATGAATAATTAGGGCTGTAAAAAGGTGTAATTCTGTGCTTTTCATACGCCATCTATGAGCAACTCCAGTAAATCCAATTGTGCCAGTTGACAAAAGAGGGACACCCTCATTTCAGTTCTATAGAATGGAACCTATAAATTATTTAACTTTTAAATATAATTAGGACAATGACTAAAAAAATGCTGTCATTTTATTGAACAGTGAAGGTCTGGATTTGTCACAACTACACCAAACAATACTGACTTTTATAGCTGTGCAGGTGAAATTGTTTGTGCATCTGAGATTCTAAAGTATTGATCAGCAAATCTAGTCCTCCAGTATGTTACCTTTTTCCTTCCATAAAACTTAAGGATCTGTAGTCCTTCACAGTAATTTTAAAAAGGAACATTGAAATGTATTCCTCCTTCCAAGAGGTTTGAATTACTGATTCTGTTGGTTTAGCAGTACAATGACGGTGAAGTAATTCAGTAAGCGCTGAATCCAACCCTGCCACAACAATCAAAGTGTTTTTGGACTGCCAGACAACTCAGCCTTAACATCACATGTTCATTCCAGAGTCTCTGAAAGTCTACAAGGATGCAATATATATTTTCTTACTGTTACCAACTTCATGGCAATCACTAGACATGTGAAGTTGTAATGGTTACATATTTGAGAGGACACACATCTGGCCAAGAAGGATTGGAATATTAAATGAAAAATTTGTTAGAATGGGAAATTATTGCACAAAAAAAATCTGTTGGGCTGAAGGCTGTTGTAAAGAGTCAAAAAGAGGCTATTTGTGACCCTTTAACATTCAAACTAGAAGACTACTCTACCTGCTCCTCAGGCACAGGAAGAATCATTTGTCTAGCAGAGGAAAAGTACTCATTTGTTCCTCACATAAGTTGCTTTTTAAATGCATCTGTAATAGTTTTTCTTGCAGCCTTTCTCCTATATAGCAAACAAAACCAAAGATGATATAAAACTACAGATTATAACAGTGTGCTCTTTCTATGAGAGTTACTTTGAGAGACTTTAGCGCTCCTTAAGAGCTCCCTTCATCAGTGGAGTGGACAAATGGAGCTACACAGCACAAGGGAGACCAAACAGTAATCTGGATCCCCAAAGGAGAGGGAAACCTCCTGTGGAAATGAGTAAGTTGCTCTCCTGAGTAAGTCTTTTTCCCTCAGCCCTTCTTTCGGACTGTGATCTTTAGCTGTGTGCTTCTCACAGGTGTCACCTTGAATATTCTATTAGAGTGTCCTTGAACTCTCCCAGGCAAACAAACCTAATCCCTCATAATTGCTTTGTATCGAAGGCTCTCGTAAGCTGGAACCACCCTGACTTCCTGCACTGCACCCTTCCAGGACTGATAGCATCCCATACCTGGCAAAGTAATAAAAGCTGACTGCAATACTGCAGATGGAACTAGATTTTACACACTACATCTTTTCATTAGTATTCTCTGTGTTGGCATTCTTCTCTTCCTATTGATGCATTTCAGCAAGTGTGGGTTTTTTTTCCAATTCAATGGGATGATGACTTCAAGTAGTTATTGAAAATAGCCCTTATCTATTCTTTTTCTGGTCAGTATTCTGCACAACTTTTCTTTTTAATAAGTACTTCCTACTTCCTTATACAAGTCCAAATTATCTGTATTGTTGGAGACCCTGAATGTCAGTTGCTCCTAATTCAAATACAGTTCCTATCCCTTGGTAAAAGCCTGTGAATGCCCCTGTGGTTTCCCAGCTATGCAGCCTTCCATTATAAGCCCACAGACTCATAAAGTGTTGCACATTCCAGTTGATGAGCAAGGAGACAAAGAGGAAATCACCTTACTTTGTCAGACAATGTGCAGGTCTCAGTGTTATTATTACTGAGCCTGCACTCTTTCTCCCTTGCTGTGAGAGGCAATTTTTTTTCTTTAAAGAAACTAACATCTAAACAGACGAGATAAAGGACAGAGAAGGGAAGAATATATTATCCATTTTATAGATAAGTAACAAAGGTACAGGGAAAGTAAGATACACTCCTGTGGTCACACAGGAGGTCTTTGGCACAGGCATGTTCCAAACAAAGCCCTCACTCTGGTGAGGAGTCTCTGAACTGTGAGTTGCAAGGATATTAAAGCTCTTTTGTTAAATCACATTTTCTCTTTTAAGCAACTTACAGCAGGGCTTTTTATGGGAATCTTCTATGATCTAATTAATCATCTCCAGATATATCATTGCAGATCCAGTACCTCTATTTTTACGGAAATGGCACTTGACTGTGTGTATGATGAACCCCACCTGAATTCCTCCAGGTTCTGTAGTTTGTTTTTATTTAACTTTGCTGTCCCACTTTGCTGGCCCATGTCCTTGGTTATATTAATGCTGCCTTTACGAGTCTTTACCCTGTGTGCAGCAGGAACCTGAGCCAAGTAAGAGGCTTGTGCAAGAGTGAGCAAAGTTAATGGCTGCTGGTGCAGACTGGCTGTTCCTGCATGAAATCTGGGATACACTGAGAGTGTGGAGCTGGCTGAGTTACCACTGGAGCTCTGGATTGTGCAGAAGGACTAAAACTCATCTCAGCCTGCACTGTGCCTACATGGAGTAACACTGCCCTTCAGTCTACACTAGGGTCTCTCTGTCCAGCAAATTAGTTAGTTGTATCCAGTATAGGGTTAGGCAAGAAACCAGTGTGTACAGTGGGGACAACAGGGAGGCTGTGACTGAGACATCAATCAACATCGCAGCATAGTTAATGCTAATTAAGCCTTTCCACTCAGCACAGGATTATTTTTGGTTGGTTCTAGCATGGCCTTTTCCCTGAGATACTCACAGATGTCTTGTCACCAGAAAGGATTGGGAGAGGACAAGCATGGAAATTTATCTCATGACACCACTTCTCTTGTACTCCCTTCTTGGGTTGTCCCAGCTTTGGAGCATGGCCTGAAAACTACCACTGGGCAGGACAAAGAAACACCCAAACAACATAAATAATTCGCATTGTCAGACACCATCTGACTCTCCAGGGCAACAGCTACCAGGATGGGTCAGAAGCGAAGATGGACCTGTCCAGAATACGGGTTTTTTTGGGAATGGGGAGAGTCGGGGATAAGTAGCAACACATGGTACTAAAGAGACAGAACCACAACTGTGCTCTTCTCAGGGAACAATTTCTCTCTTGGCCACACTGTTGAAAGTGGGACTACATTTGCATGTGCGTTGGTGATCCCCAGAGTGTATCAGGGCCTTTCTGTACCACAGAAACACGGAAAAGAAAAGCAGCCACAAAAGCCTCCATCAGAGACAGAAATTACTTTTCTGCTCCAGGATTTACTGTATTCATCACATCATCTTACCTAGAATTTTTGTGGCTTGGTTTCCTTTGTTTGGCTGCTTTGCATTAATATTAAAGGATGATTCGGGGAGGAAGAAAAAGTGTCTCTTGAGAAAGAGAAACGCAAAGGAAAAAAGAAAACCTTTTGTTTGCAAGTGCACCAGACCTTAGAAAAGTATATAATCCATGGATCATTGGCACGATCAACTGTAATGGCTCCAAAAGAGCCATTGTGTTAATGTGGCTGATGAGCACGAGCACTGCCTCTGCATACTAAAAATCCTATGAAAATTTTAAAAACATGCAGATAGTGGATAAGTGCAGCACGTAGTTTTTAAAAATTAAGAACACAGCGCTCTAAGTCTGATCAGAATGCAGAATAAACCACCATCTGATATTTTTACTCAGGTGAAGTAACTGATTTTTGACAAAGGAAATGAAGCAGGTCTTATTTATCTGGGCTTCATAAAGTTTTGATATAGGTTTTGATATAATACCATTTGGGAAATTACTAGTTAAGCAAGAGAAGTCAGGGAACAGTACAAGAGATCTAAAGTAGGCAAGGAAATATGTAAAGAAGGGATAACAATTTAAAGGGAAAGCATTGCAATGAAAAGAGCATGCTAATGGAGTTCCTCAAAGTCTCGTTTAATATTTTTATTAATGAGCATGACAAGAAAGGAAAAACATGGTAATGAAATTTCCTCAAAACAGAAAATTGGGAGAGATAATCAGTACAGAAGAGGACCAGAATAACATGTGGGTCAATTTAGATGATTTGATGATCTCAGAAATACAAATAGAAGAACATTTGACATTGCACACTGCAAAGTCATGGGTTTAAAGATGAAAAGGAGAATTTTTGCCTTTAACTGGTGAAACTCTACAGAAGGAGATCCAGAGTCTTAATCAACTGTGAGATAACTGTAAGGACTAATGCAAAATATTCAAGAGAAGGGACAACATCATGTTAGGATGTATCAGGAAGGTATGGGAGACAGTGTTGCATTTAGACAGTGATGTAAAACCTGCTCTTGAGTATGATGGAGAATCACAGGCGGAAACAACTGGATTACAAAAGGGTTAAAGGAAATGTAAAGAATTTGACTTGTGTGGCCAAAGAAAACAAAGGCAGAGAAAGGTTCTGATTAACGTCTGCCAACACTGAAGAGAGGTAAACAGCTGACATGAGGGCACTTATTTAAATTAAAACATTGCCAATAATGGGCAGTTTCACATTGGCAATGCATGGGTTTTAGCTGGAAATTGGAAGTTTCTGGTCATTGAAGGGGAAATATTGGAACAATTTCTAATAGGGATAAGCGTCAAACACTCAGTGGTGTCTAATCCAGGATGTGAGCAGTTTGGGAACGAGGTGAACAGGAGGCAGTGGTGGCAAACCGACAAGATGGAAATCATCTTTGCATTCCAGATGTGATGTTATGCAAGAATATATTTTGAATAGTAATCTTACTAACTAACCTCTGAGTGAAAAGTGTGATCTTGGCACATGAGCATGCAATTCAAACAGACAGTTACTAACTCAGACTGAAGTTGTTTCTTGTCTCACTTTCCATGAGAACTGCTATGGCCTTCCATGAGTTTAAATTATACTGGGACTGAACTTGTGCATTCAAGAACTCCTGTCCTTTAAAACAAATGTGTATTTCTAAGTAACTTTATTTGTAATCCTCTTGACTGTTTCCTTTTATAATCTTTGTCCTTTAACTTTTCGTTTTTGACAAATTTGTGACTAAATATTCTGGGGTTTTTTGTGTAAATAGTCTGATTATTTCCAAATCTTTATCTGGGTTGAGTTTTTTGACATTTATTAATTTTTAATTTTATTCAGCAATAATTAAGACTGAAAGACATGAAGAAATAGAGAGGAATTGACAGAGACACACAATTTACAGCCTCAAAAGAGTATTATGATGTTGCTGTGCATTAAATGGTACACTATTATTTATATATTTACTGTCATATTTCGCATGGCAGGAAATACTGGGAACTTGCTTGAAATTCTCTGTTTTTTACCTTTTTCTGCTTCCCAAGATTCATCCCTCTTCAATCCTTTGGTACCTAACCTTTCTTCTGTGAGGTCTCAGAGATGTCTGTCATATCCATCTCAGTCAATTCCTTAAGATCCTTCGGTTGAATATGATTTAGATCTTCTGAATCATAAATATTTAAATTATCTAAATATTCTTTTACCTTTTTTTTATTAATTCTGCTGCTAGATATTCCCAAAGCCTCATTAATATTTATGTTACTGAGCTCCATGCTTCCCTCTTCTTTTACATTAAATATAGGGAAAAAATTCAGATGTTGAGCAATTCTTTTTCTCTCTGGCCAGTATCAGTTGACCTTTCTTTTGATTTAGGATGATATTTGTTTTCTTTTGTCTAGTGTATTTATTTTCTTCATCTCTTTTCCCAGGTTACTCCCTTAACTTGGATTTTATTTTGTCCTCTCCCATCCTTATTACTTCTATTGTTCCGCATTACAGATGTAGCTGTTTGTATTTTTAGCTCTCATCTATTATGTGTTCTTTTCCTCCTGTCATTTTGTAAATGGACAGTGTTGCCAAATTTATGACTAAGGGATGTTTCTATGTAGAACTTGTAGACCACCTCATAAAAATATTGAAATATGTGCCTAATATATTTTTCCTATATGCAACTGTGTAAGAATAATGCCTGTTCATCTTTGCTAATTTAAAATAATGGCATTTGAAATAGTAGGTTAAAGAGGGTTGTTGGATACAGGTGTTTGAATATGAAAACTGTGTGATTAAACACTGGCATTGCTGTAGCCTGTGGGAATTTTGCCACTGGCTTCAGCCGGTTTCAGATTTTATTCTGATTCTGCATTTATACGCAGCTTTAACTTTAAGCCTAGAACTAGACCGACGGGTTTAGAAGCTGCAATAGAGTAACATTATTCCCCTGCCTAAGAGCTTGCTGAACTGGGGCAATATTTTTCAGATAAAAAAAATTTTCACACAGGAGAACAAATTAATGTAAAATGAAGATGTTCCTGTTTTAGAGTTAATGAGCAACATGAGTGAATCCTTCATGTGCACTTGCTCAAAAATCAGTATAAAAATGTTTATGGGCAATGTATCATTTTACAATGTCTGATATAGCCACAAATTTCAAAGAACAGTTGAAACAATACTTTATTAATTATCATGATGTAATAAAAACATCCTAAATTGTGACATTAAGCAAGCCTAATTCCAAAACAGAAGGACTTCATTTTTTATTGTTGATATTTCCTAACACAAGTTGCTATTTTTGGAAGTTTGGAGGTAACATCTAACAAAAATGCCTAAAAAATATACTGCAGTGCTATGACTACTACTACAGTGCAGGTGTGGATGTATATAAGTGTTTTTTTAACAATGATTACTCCACAGACACTATATTAACTGCACTAAAGCCAAAGTTTTTTGTAAATATCATGGCTCCAGCTGCATTTTTATTGTAAAAGCCATCTTAACTAATTCATTCAGAATCAGTAATAATAAATAAAACGAGACCTTCAGACACTAAATAACAAAGACTATATGTAGACTACATTTCAAAGACTCAGTCTACTTTTACAGGTTATTAACATGGATTGTGATTACTGCACTTTTGTAATCCAGATTCCATCTGGTTTTACCTTATGTTCTAGGAGATGCATGTTTGGATAGAGATCTTGAGCATCCATCTTACTGGCTGCAGTGCCAAAAGAATTGATGTGAAAACTCACATGCTATGGAGGCTGATAAATAGAGATGCAGCAGCATGAAAATTATGGTTATGAATAAAAGATTTATCCTCAAACCCATGATTTTTTATATTGTTTATATCATCACAGTATACAATTTTCCACTGTCACTTACTCCTCACTTGTGAGATTCTTCATGGGAAAGTAACTGAGACTTTCAAACCAGGAACACCAGCAATTGTTCAATGGCTAAAACAGGCAGTTGCATGAGAAATGGCCATAACAATGAGCTGGAGCTGCTCATCCGGGATCATTTTGTTTATATTGATCTCTTGCCAGTGTTTGCATAGAATAAAGTATCTTAGCAGTTTGTAGTTGGGAAATAAATACAAATGCCTAAGGATGTGCTGTTTGTATCCTTTCCCAAATGTTGGTGTGCCAGCAGGACACTTTCCAATTTGTTTATCTTCTTTCTTAAGTTATCTGAAAGCCTTTTTGTAGCAAGAATAATTAAAGTAATAAACAGACTGATTACTGGGCCCAACTACATATAAAGTGAAGATTCCTAAATGTTTACTAACAGCCTGTTGCAAAATGGCAGCATTATTCAAGCAAATCAACAAATATGGCCATGAACAATAACAAATAAACACACACGAAAAATTAACTGAGTCCCCACTACTTATCCACTGTTGTGCAGCTTTACCACCATGATTGTCTCTAGCGTGGCAGTGCATTACTGTGACCTGCCAGCTGTCTGATATTTATGTTTGATATTGAATTGATATTGAGTTTAATACTTTTCATGTTTGATTACAGAAAGGTAGAGTAGAGACTTCAAAGTTAAATCCCTCCTTGCACTTGAGGGGCTATGCCCAGCTCCTTACAAGAGATCCTGCATCCAGTGTGTTTCCTGTTGTGTCAGATTATGAAAATCACCTTTCTGCATTAAATTCCTCAGGCTTTTCTAAGTCATGTGTGACCGTTCTGGATATTTCAGGGACAGGTGATTTTCTAAAGTTGCAATACACACTTAAAGAGGCTTCCTCGTATTCTACATACAAAACAAATCTAAAAAACACAAATGTGAGTTTGACATGAAAATTCACATAAAATTTATCCCTCAGACTCCAGTGGTATCTTTTTCACTGGCTTGTTTTTCTGAAGATGATGTACACATATATGAAATCTCTCTAATTCTAAAAATTTTTCATCAGATTCTGTTTGACTTGCTTGGTAAAGTTTGTCCTGCACTGCTTAAGTTGATGTCATTGTGCAAATATTTATGTATCTTAGTATTCTTCAGGTGTAATCCTCCATAGCAGTCAAGTGGAATGTCTGCAGTTTTTGTAACAGGGAAAATGCCTGCACAGGGATAGGCTTTATATTTTGTGCTAAATATATTAAAAGTCAAATGACATCTTATGGAAAAGAGACTGAAACCAAGACCCATTTATTAAACATCACATAAAAATTTTAGAGTGGCCAGAGCTAGATCCTGCTCCCTGTGGAGACAGACCACAGCAAAGGGTAGAAGGGAGAAAGAAGGTATTAGGAAAAAAAACACAGCAATTTTCTTTTTCAGCACAAGAGGTTGGTTACGATTTCTCCTCAGAGTCCAAGGATGGGCTGCACTCCTTCAAGCACTGCAGCTTCCAGATGGAATACTCTTTTACTGAGTTTCTAGATATCCTATTATCTCTATCCTATTCTCATGCTATCCAAGGAATTATGCTATGGTGCTACCAGATCAAACCACTCACTGCTTTGCTTCTCAGCAGAAAGGAGCTACCTGTGCATTGCAGAGGCTGAGTGAGGAGTGAGAGAGGACAGGAGAATCCTACCCCATCTTACAGCAAACACAAAATACATCAGCTAAGACAAGCCTTTTTGCCTACTCCCTGCCTGAGTGGAATGCCAATCTAGGTTAAAATTCTGCTATAGCTTATACTCATTCTCCTCTACCAAATATAAAATTCTCCTCTGCCAAAATAAAAGAAACATATTTTTCCCACCACTTCTTCAGGGAAGCATACTGCATTGCATTTCAATGTTCCCACGTGGCCTAATGTTTGTGAGACTGGAATTTATCTGAATGTTTCTGTTGCCATTCTGTTGGCAATCAGTCCAGGCTTTCTGTCTTGCCAACTAAGCGATTTTAATGGCACTATCTGTTTCTTGAGTAGCACCATTTTTCTCTGTAATGCTCTACTTGCTTCTCATGTTAATTCCATTTTCCTTAGAAGTTTCTCGTGATAGCAATGCAGTTTTGCTTTGTACTCTAATCTTTTTCATAAAAAAAAAAAAAAAGGCATGAAAGCAAAACAATTTAAAGGCCTGTGAATTTCTCTGTTGAATTATTATGTTCCATCTAGAAGATGAGCGACTTCATAATGAATCCAGTTGGGAGGCTTGTGAAGGACTGATTTGAAACCTCAAATATCTTGGTCTTCCCCTGGAATTTAGCAATGTAGCTTTTGATTCATTCATGCAGCTTGTATTTTTATAAGGTTAGTCTCAGTTGGTTCAGCTCTCTGAACACTTGCTAGGGAGCACAGAGAACACACAGTCACAGTACTGATGAAGGTGAAAGCAGAGTGGCAGCCAACAGTTAATTACTATGAATCATCAGTAAACCCAGATACCTTTAGATTCTCCCTCTCTTCAACCAGCAGTAGTGGCACTTTTACTGAGACCCCAGTTTGAAATCCTTTCCTTTCCTCAAAGGAGCGATACAGGTGAGAATAAAGTGACAAGACTGTGCTGAGACTGTGACATTGAGTGCTGCGAATTTTTGTCAGTCTTTGCACAAGGCCATCCCTCTTCTGCTGTTTCCTTCCTACTTGCAGACTACATTCCAAGATTAATGCCAGGTGTGAGAGCCACAGGTTGACAGAGAAAACTGGTCATGGTCTTATGTCAGTCAGGGAACATCCATTCAAAACTCCATGTGTTTTTTATTGAAAGAAATGTGAGACAGGTTTCATGTGCTTTATTAATACTCCCAAATATAAACAAGAAGACATATTACCCAAACTATTGGTAATACTAAAATAATGTCAGCAAACAAAAAGCATATTGACATCAAAGCAACTAACCAACACATGACTATCAGACTGTAGCTCAATTATCCAGTTAATGCTTACAGTAATAATTTTGACACACTCTGAACAGGAGTTGAGAAAACTATTTGGCTACAGATGCCAAACAAAGAATTCTCCAAGTCACATTTGTGATTTATATTGGTTAAGAAATGAGACCAAACCCAAGTTTCTTAATGTCCGAATCACAATTCTGGCCCCTGGTGTGAAGCCTCCTCTTGCAGAATTCAGCCTACACTGTTTGAATTTGTACTGTGTGTCTGTACTGCAGCCATTCCACTGTGGAGGCTCCCTCAGAGCAGTGACAGAGATCACAGAGACAGCTCCCAGTTGGACAGTGCCTTACCTGGCACAGACAGCCTGATGTGGGACCAGGGAGAGGCTACTCTGCACTCCTTCATCCCCACCGGCAGCCCCAGAGATGCAACCGTCCTTGCAGCTGCTCAGAATGATCTTGAGAAACAGTAGTTTCATGATTCCCATTTACCAAAAGTACAGTAATAATATCGGTTCCTTATGGCTTAAAAGGTCAGAATATGCTGTAATAAAAATTACTATGAGAGAGTATTTTAGTACTGTTTGAAACTTGTCCTTGTGTTTTCTAGCACCTTTTCTTTGCTGACTGCAGAGGTGCTCACAGAGGCATGTGCATACATAGTTTATGAAACCCAGCCACCTTCCAACTTCTTCACTCCCTGGCTAAAAGCAATCACCAGAGAAAGCAAACAAACAAACAAAAAGAATCTAAGAATATTGGAATTACCTACTCAAAATAGAGCATAAAGAGGAAAACATGAAATATGTAAGTTATCAGGAGTGTGGAAACTGTTCAGCTTTCACATTTTTTTGTGGTCTAGTCAAGCAAGATTGTAACTGCATTGAAGTAGCTGCTGGCACAGCTGTTTTCACCACTGAACGTTTGTCACAAGCACCAAGAATTGTCAGAGGATGAGTTAAGTGTTTGTCAATACTTTATCATACTCAAGGTAAATTTCCTTCAGATAATTTATGGATTCAAAGGACAAGTTCTAAGTTGGGGCAGCAGAATTTGATTAAAAACAGTAACTGATTTAAATCGGTTTTATGTGATTTAGAAAAAAGGTCTTTAAATGACATTGTGCCACTGACATATGGAAATCTTATAAAAATCACTCACAGGAAGTGAATCCATAGCTATACTCAGTCCTTCAACATTGGTCCATCAACCAATTTAAAATACATTTGAGCAAACCCATGAGTGGCTTTGTTACTTCCAGTGAGATGCTTAGAAGAGAAATTTAGAGCATTTTTCTATGTAAAATGGAGCTCTAAATTTTCAGGAGGAAAAGATAATTTTAATCTTCCCAGAATGGAACCACTTAAAATAAGAAATTTTCAATTTTATGTAGGTTCTGTAAATCTCTGTGCGCCATAGTGCTCACACAGAGCTTCTCTGTGAAGACTAGGCCTAGTGTGAAAAGCCAATAGTTGTAATCATCCTTACCTCTGCTGCTTTAAGGGCTGTGAGG
>JAWWES010000024.1:7811373-7877537 GCA_035583135.1 Lophotriccus pileatus
GTCAGAATTGGAACCCTTTCACTTTGGAGTGTTTGTAAGTTTTTGTTGGTTGTTTTGTTACCTCTTCACGTAACAACGAGTGCACCTACTAAGGATGAAATTGGGCTGTGTGAGAATCAGCTTCATAATCAGCACTTAGAAAGCTTTACTAGGAAAAATGAAACCTGGGTTAGTTGAACATGATTCATGTGCTTTTTCTGGTTGTATCTTTAGGCTGGATTTAGTCCTTTTTGTGACTAACCCCCCCCTTTACTGTGTCGGTTCAGCCTCAGTGGTGACAGTGCAGTGAAATGTTGCTCGTTCTCTCAGAAGCCGATCAGTGACTCAGCTGTTAAAAGAGTTTCTGCAGAAGCCCCTAATTAAGACTAATTCCTCCTCCCCTCCCTTAAATTTCAAGACAGTATGTTAACTGTAATCCTGCAAGGAACAGAGAGGAGAGTTGTTACGAAGAGCTCTCCTCTTCTGGGGCTTGGATTCTGAGGGGCAATCCCATAGGGTTAAAAGGACCCTAAATGGAGGTTGAAGAGACTGTGGTCACCCAGGGAGGTGTGTCGGAGAGGGAGGCTGAGGTTTCCTGCAGGGTGGAGCAGGTGCTTACAAAGCTTCCTGCAGATGGTTGTGGTAACAGCGAAGAAAAGACTGTGCCTTGGACTTCGTTATTTTGAAAAATACAGGTCCACCCTCAAAAGTTGAAACTGTTAACATAAGAAGTCCTTGAGCTAGATAGCACAATATATTAATGGTCTATTTTCTGTTTTACTTGTTTCCCGTTTTCAGGCGAAGTACAGGAGATAAATATTGCAAACTTCGTGCTTCTTCATACTCAGCCAATTGCTTTGATTGGCAAAAGGAACATGAAGGAATCATCCCTAATTCTTTGGTTAAACTCTAGGCTAAGGTGGTGTTGAAAAGAGCTTGACAGCATAGCAATTCAAATAAAGGTAAACCAGTATTCTGGAGGCACATCTTGCAGCGATCTAATTATTATAATTGTGGACAGTATATTATTGACATCTATAAGGAAGAGCTTTGTTGACCAGACTCCTTTTTACTGCAAGTGATGAGAAATTTCTTTTTCCTCCTGTCTTAGTTCTTATATGTAGAGTGGTGTCATGGACCAAGTAGAGTTCAAAAAAAAGCAGCTTTTAAGAAAGAATAGGCAAAACAGCTAATACTATTTGCAGACTCAATTTTCCTTTGTTAATACTTTATCCTTTGTTAAAGTCAGCTGCTGATACTGGACCTTTCTACTCTTACTTTCTTTTCCAGGTCTTGGATTACTTCAACTTGCTCCTACCAGTTGCTCTGTTTCAGTTTCCAGGTTTCAACTTCCCTGGAGCAGAAGACAGGCAAGGTAGTGTTCCACTGTACCTTTCCAGTGAGATGTTTTCCTTGCAAATATTTGTAATGAAGACCAAGGTGTACAGAATGCATATTTAAAAATACTTCAGGTAAAAGTAGATTAGAGCCCTGGCTCCTGTGACAAAAAGGACGAGCTTGGGAGTATCTGTGTAAATAGTGGTGTATGTCTGCTGGGCCTGGTGCCACTCTTCAGGCAGCAATCCCTGGATTACAGTTTATTCCTGTAATAACAGGAATAATACATACAGAGCACAGGAAAGGTGGTTGTGTTGCAGAGACTCAGAATACTGAGTTGTCTTTACCTAAGTGAAAGCTTTTGAGCAGTAATGCTTTTGGTAGTATTGTCTTCTCCAGAGGAGTAAGTTTCCTTCATTCTTACTAAAACTGCTCAGAAAACCACAACCCTATTCCATTATAAAAAGAACCCAAAGTGTAGCAATCACTTAAAATAATTACCAACATGCAACTCCATAGCAGAATTAAACATTGATATTTCCTGAAAGTCAACCAGATTATCATGGCCATAAGCCCCTGGTAATTGTTGCTTTTTATGTCTTCTTAGAAGGAACTTGGATAGGTCAGGCATATTTTAATGGTCGACAGTCAAGAGATGGGCAAAATGTAGGACTTTGGGCAGATCACACATAGCAAGGGGATGATTTAATGAGTTCAGATGGCTAATACGTGGTTTTCCTATGTTAAAAACCGAGGTATGCTCTAAACTGTATTCCCTTTGTGCCTTGAGAAGCAAGAGTGTCCCTGGATAGTTGAGAGGTTTGGGTTGTGCCAAATCTGATTCTTCAAAAACTAATCCAAATTCTCAAATATGTAAAATTACAGTAGAATTTTTCAAGCTTATGCAGTGCTTCTAAAGGCCTGCTCTATTTAGAAGTGGTGTGGCTATTCTAGTAGTAAACTTGAAAAATTGTGAATAGGTATTGGCAAAAGAGCTGGTTTTAACCTTTAAGATAACAATAAAGAAAATGGTCTAATTGTGATGTAAATAAACCTTTCTATTTTATTCAGAATGTATGCTTTTCCTCTCATTGATTTGCACTGCAATATTGAATATTGCCAGTGTAACTCATCAGATTTGCATTGTAGTGCAACGAAAATCAGCTGCATTTGTCAACTTCAAATTTCCAGATACTCCAAAGTGCAGATTTTCAGTATTGGCACTGCAGTGCTGCCTGTTACTGTATTAAAATAATGCTGTGGCTTACTGCATGAATAGTCAAAACCATTTCTATTAATTCTTCTGAACATAAATGTTTTTTAGCATTAGCATTTGCAGAGGTATAGCAAGGTGTTAAATTCCTAAAAATGTGGTGGGTCTGGTAGGCATTGGCCTTGGCAGGTGTTTTGTTGTTCAGAAGTCATTGCACACTGACTTTTTGGAATAGTTTTTATATGTAATTTAATTTGTTTCCAGAATCATTTCTG
This sequence comes from Lophotriccus pileatus, assembly GCA_035583135.1. Classification (NCBI taxonomy): domain Eukaryota; kingdom Metazoa; phylum Chordata; class Aves; order Passeriformes; family Tyrannidae; genus Lophotriccus; species Lophotriccus pileatus. The sequence continues at coordinate 7,814,179 of JAWWES010000024.1, forward strand.
AAATGTTAAAGAATAAGGCTTTAAATTGGCATAGTGCTGACATTTGGCAATAAGTATTTGTGTTATTGTCCTATTTAGGGTTATTATGCAAATAGTGAAAATTAAGTACTTTCTAAACTGTTTTGCTGGATTTGTGCACAAGTTTTAACTGAGAACTAAGAGATAATGAAGGACTGTTAGAAAGCACTAGGTAACACAAAAGGCTCAAATTTGCGTTCAGCTTGTATCTGGTAACAGTGTTCTGTTAGTAAAAACAATATAATGATTCCCTGAATGGGTAGGAAGTATTTCATAGTGCCTTTGGATTTGTAAATAGATTTTAAATGGCATTAATGCATTATTATTTTTCTAAATGATCGCTGAAATGAAGTGGTGCTGGATTTTGATGTTTTCTGCTGTCAGTATTTTGCCTGTTTCGATGCTTTACTTAACTTACCACCTTCTTGATATTCCCCTTTCAAAAAAAAAAAAAAAGAAGTAAAAATCATTAATTTTATATACTTTGTCCATGACCTTTTTGGCATTTCAATGAATCCAAACCAGTAGCTTCATTACAGGCTTATTTAATATACAGTGGCAGATCAACCAAGCTGACAGTCTTTAGATCCCTCTGTGAAAGGACTTTGAAATTACACTTGCAGAGAAATGTGTGTCTCCTTTTTATTTCTTGTGCTGGGACATCTCCTAATGATTTCAGGCTTTCAGTCTCTTTTTTAGTGCGTGTTGTGTTATTAAATATTTAAGAATTATGTGGTTGTGATGAATCCTATTTCAGAATAGCAGAAATTTGTTCATTGCAGAAAGTTTTCAGTTGGAATTTGGCTTTAAAACATGCAATATTAGAAGGAGCTGGGAGAAGGACAGAAGAGAGCTTGCCTAAATCTAAGCTTTAGGAGTCTCTTCAGCCTTATTTTTGATTAGGCAGATGTTTTGCTGAAGAAAATGCATAGTCTTGTTTAAAATATGGTTAGGTTCACATATTTGTGGAAAAACCCCAAAATGCAGATGAGCACATCTCAGATGAAGAGCTAATAATCTACCCAATATTTCAACAGAAAATTTTATATGGACTTCAGCCTCCATTGTTCTGCAGGCCTTTATAGAAGTTGTATTTAAACTGCAGTGGTGTTATTGTTTGGTGAACAATTGTGCCTCTCTCTTTGTGTGCTGCTGTAAACTGTTATCAACTAATACCTCTGGTTCAGTTATCATTACAGGCTGGTGTCATTTGCTTATTAAAAACTACAAATATGATTATTTCTATAATAGCTGTAAAGAAATATTAATATTATTTAGATAAGAAGTTATTATGAATTTATTTATGGTAAGTTGTCTTGCTCAGGGCTGAATTGGAAAAGAAGAGTATTGTTGGCAGTGGGACTGTAGCAATTAAGCTGTTCAGTGTGGATAGTGAATAGTTGTGGGGAATAGTTACTTGTCTGCAATGTTGTAACAAAAATCAGGATTTTTTTTGCTTTGGTGGTTTTTTGGTTTGGTTTGGTTTGGTTTGGTTTGGTTTGGGTTTTTTTGAGTTGTTATATAAGAGGAAACTTGTTGCAAGATTTAAATCAGGACAGATTTAGTGGTGGTTGTATGTTCAAGCAACACAGTACAGAGAATCTTAGGATACAGTCTGAGGTACTTGAAGGCTGGACAAAACAGTGCATTTTACTATAGATACTTTTTATAGGAGTAGTCAAATAAATGAAAACTACTTTCTTAGGAAATAAGTTTTCTTAAAGTTTTTTTGTGCCTAAAGATGTAGACAATTGTTTTAAAATGTGAAAAGAAAATGTGGAAGTAGAAAGAATGTTTATTCTGTGTTTGACAGTTGTTTTTCCCATTATTTTTTAGTGTGATGTTAGTTTTTGATCATGGATCTGAACATTCTTCCTATGTTGAAAATATGAATATGAAGGCAGCATTAGAAAAGATACAATCATTCTACATTATTTGTGGACTGTTTTGTGTTTATTGTGAGACCCACATCATAACTAGTGCTGTGTTGTGTGTTGAGACTGAATGACTCAGTTACCCACAATATTTGCCAGTGCTGTAAGAAAACACCTCTTGTAAGAGGTGTGACTCATTTCCGAGTGCCAGGGCCTGTGGGGCTCTGCATGCAAGGTCAGAATGCTCTACACTGACAGACTGTACACACTGATCAGCTCCCTTCTCATCCTTCCTGATAAGCTGAATAAATTAAACTCCTTAATAGGAAAAGATGAGGATATCAGATAGCTGGGGCTTGTTGACAAGCTCTAAACTTCTCTGCGAGCAAAGGAGAGAGGAAAAGTCCAACAGTCCAAAGACATAAGAGGGGTGTGATTGTTGCCATAATCTGAAAGGGCTGGCTGGCCTACAGTGACAGAGAATGAACCAGTGACATGGAAATGAAGGGATGCTGCTCTGGAAAACTGCCTTGTCCATGATCCCACCTCAACCTGTGTTGGCTTTTGGCAACATGGAGGTTGCACATTCTGAACCTAAACAGGGCTTTCAGCTCCCCTTGCTGATTCTTCCCATTTCCTGGGGCATCAGTAACACAACCACTGGCATTGACCTGTTTTAAAGCTTGCATAAATTATAAAGCTGCTTTCTTTGTTCTTCCAAAAGTTGCAAGCAATGGTCAGCTTTAATGGCTGATAAATGGTTTGTAACTCCTATTGTAACATCTGCCCTGCCAGCCAGGAAGGTACTCTCAGCTGGTTTCAACCAGGGCTCATTTGTGAATATTTCTGAGTACTTCTGTTCCTTGTAACCAGGGAGTTTTTACTAGTCAGCACTGCTTGTCATCTTATTTATGCTGCAGATCTTGATATTTTTTTACTTGTTATGTCTGAAAAATCTGAGATAATCAATGTAACTGAGAAGTTTTAAGCAGCCTATTGTATGCTGGGTGATCAAGGATGCAGCTACAGGCCACTCCTACAAAACCTGATTTGTAAAATGTTGGTATAAATTACTTTTTTTTTTCTTTCAGGTGTCAGCTCTTCAACTTAAGTGAGACAGAAACCTCCATAACTGGCAGAAAGGGCTTTTCTCCTAGAGCTGAACTGTGCACCTTAGCAGGTTATTGAGGGAGTAGAATTTCAGAGAAATCTTTCCTAAACCTGAGACTCCTAGGGTTATTTAAAAAAAAAATATTTAAAGATGAGTTTATTTTGGCAAAATGTTGTCTCTTTTTCCCCTTAAATATAGTTTTGTCATCTTTGTTGCTACATGGAACCTGAGACAGACTAACATTGTGCAAATCTGATTAAAATTATCTGTGCTGTTTCAAAGGTCAGGTGCACTCAGTGAATTTGCTTTCAAATTATTTTGTTTATTCTGTGTACGTATGCATCTTGAGCTCTGTAAAGGTCAGGAGAGGAGATTCATTTTGGAATTTAAAGAAGTTAGGTTTTCACTGCAGGTAGCCCTGGTTAGTTTCATTTGAACTAATGAAAATTCTTTTCCCTTGCTGTTTTCTTTTTGCCGTCAGTTTTATTTATCTAGTGGAACTTGTTTGTAACTGTGAGGTCCATTTGAAAATAAGGCAGGATTAGTAATGCATTTAATTTTTTGCGTATTTTATGTGATCTTAAAAATTAAGTACTGTTTGCACAAATTAAATAGTATTCTTATTTAGGTTTAGGTTTCTTGGCTTCTTTAATTCATCTGGTAGACTGTTTCCTTAACTAGAATAATATGTTTAAAGGATACACAGTCTGTAACTGTCTCTTGCCACAAATGGTGTAATAAAATAGGTGTAGTGGTGCAATTCCTTTCAAATTCATAACAATCCTGCTTATTAATGTTCAGGTTGACTAAAATAACCACAAAAAGAATTCCTGTGTGTGTCCTGAAGCATAAGTAATTGCAGTTTTCAGTCAGAGACCCAGTGACAATTAGTAAGGAAGTGGATTCTATGAAACACAAAAGAAACTGCACTGTAAGGAGCCCAATTTTTGTCCTAAAAAGGCTGTTGTATAAACCCCCCATACGTTCCAGTTCTGTCTCTAGAATGGTTGAAATATTTCTGTTGAGTTATTTAATAACTCATAGCAATGAGGAGATTTTCAAAACAATAACAGTGATGATTTTTCACTAAAACGTGAGTATCTTTTCAAAGTTTACATTCACTTGGAAAATCTTGAGCTGTTTAACCAAATCAGATTTTTATGTCAAAAGCATTCTGACATTTTCTTTTCTGACTACAGGAGATGAAATCTGAATGAGGCAGAACATGCTGATTGAATGAACATAGTACTGAAGCTTGACAAAACTGTGGTTTAGTGCACATTTCATTGAAAGGATGGACATATTTTGGAGTTATATGAAAGGTTAGAAAACTGCTCTGAGTCTCTTTTTATGTGTAAAAGAATATAAATCTCATCAAGGCAGTTGTGGTGCTTTCAGTGGTAAGTAATAGATGTCTTTCTAAGTAGAACACTCATCTTCCTTGCCAGAGGTTGAGTCAGGGTATATTTACTCTGTATTTGCTTCGGTTTGTATGGGCATACCCAAGCTTGGATTTGAGTAGCAACAGGTTGGTCACACAGATTTCTTTTTTAGTTTAAGAAATTGCTTTAGTAAGTTGGGTATTTGGCCTGGCTGGGTGACTGCTGGGTGTGTCTTTTGAGAGACACAGGGGGATGGTGAGGCCTAGACTGGGTGCATTTCCTTGCGGGAGTTTTGCCAAGATGCTGCTACTGCTTTGAGGCTCTTTTTTTGTCTTGTCTGCTTCTTCTTAATTAGTGTAATTTGTAAGCTTCCCTCCACCGATTCATTATTGTTTGTAGCAGGCACTGTCATTTCTCTTTACCTAAGTGTTTTCAATGAGAAATATTTCTCTGTCAGCTTTTCATCAGTTTTGCTGCTGGAATCCTGGTCCATTAAATAGCTTTAGTGTTTATACCTGTTGTGAGACATATCCTTCCTAATGCTGCAACTGAAGCAGTAGCTGTTAGGCCTTGACAGTATGATTTAAGAAAAAGAAAAAGCTTTTCAAAATTTGGAAACTTTAGGATATTTGAAATACAACTTGGAGTATGTTTTAGCACATAAACCATATAGAAGTATTGTATGTACTTGATTTACTTTAGAAAATTTCTGTTAAGTAATCTTTTAATCTTTTATCCTGATTTTACCTTTCCCAGGTGTCAGGAAAAAAACTTGCCTTCTAATATTGTGGTATTAACACTTTTTATGTCACGTTAATTCTGATGTGTGGCTTGTTTTTGGAAGATTTGGTCAGCTGGGAAAAGTTTATAATTTTCTTCGAGAATTCTTCCCAGAATTGGGCTGTAATATGGAACCAAGTTCATATTAATATTCATGGCCTTACACATAATAAAACATTGATACCAGTGAAGACCTTTGATATACAAAAGCAGGTCTCCTAAAGTGTGGGGTTGGTGGTGGGTTCCAAGGTACTGGGTACTAAGCATCCTGTGAGATACACTGGGAATCCTAGAATTAGGAATACTTTGTCCTTGAACTTTTCTGTTATTATTTGATGGTGAGGGCAGAGCCATAGCTTTGTCTGTGTTTGGATGGATGTGTTTATGCTGCAGTGGGCACTGTGTAATTATGCACTCTGCTGCATTTGCACATCTATTGTATTGCCATTGGGAAGCTTATAATGGGTATTTCTCTTGCAGCATAAGAGTTAATTCCTAGATAGAATCCTCTAATGGTTTAAATTTGGGCTAATTTTATCAGGAAAAAAAGTAATTTTAGTATATTGTATTTAATCTGTGTGTTGACATGTAGTGGATTGTCTCAGCCTGTGAGGTCGCATCAGTTCCCTCGGGTGCTTCTAATTCATGCTGTGTGTGTCATGCAGGTGTGCTGGGACACTTCCAGCTTCTCATGGATATGGACTGCAGACAGTGGAAACTAACAATGAGCACAACTGATGTTTTCTGGAATACAAAGGACACCAGTGCCTGGCTGTTCATGCATGTTGTGTGTGCACCTGTGATGTGAAACACTGTCTGGAATTGTCTGCTGGCAACAGCACTGCTGCTTTTGTGCCTAGGAGCTCTTGAAGCTGAAAAGTTGTGTCTGTGTTCTTCCTTCTTTGCTTCAGAGATGTTCCATCCTAAATATAAATAATGTATGTGAAACATGGAAGTAAAGGATGCTGAGGATGAGCATTATTCATTCTGTCCATATATGTGTTTATGTTGTTATCCATTTAGGGTTCTGTGCTCGTAACTGACTGAATTAGTTATGAATTTTTGAGTTCCACTTTGTTCTGGAGAATGCAGACAATGTCTTCAGGAAGTTTGGAGAAAAAACTGGAGAATACAAAGAATTAAGTATTGTCAGTGTTGACGAAAAACATAAATCGGAAAAAAATTGATAACATTGTTTAAATAGCTTCTCATAAATGCGTAAGATTCTCATTAGTACAACATCAGAAGATGAATGAATATTAATGAATGAGATCAAAGACATTTAGAAATCAAAGCAAGTAAACAATTATTTTTAAGAATTATATAAGTTTTTAACTGCATGAAAATATAAATCTTCTTAACTGAATGGCTGCAGTGAGAAGTTTTTCTTGAAAATATTTTTCCTGAAAATTTTCATGTTGAACTAGAAAGGCGAGTATGTAAGATAAACCAGAAAAATGTACACAGCAGAACCTGAAATACCTAAAATGTCTTGCATGTGCTGTATCAAAATACCTAAATTCAACTGTGGAATCCAATAGGGTGGAATTTGCACTTGGCCGGAGTCCATGATTTGAGCTTGTCTCAGACTGTCCACACAAATTGCTAAATATTGAGAAGGAAATTACTTCTGGATGCCTCAGACTTTTGCTGTTTGCTTTTACTTTCTAGTACTTTTGGACAAAAGTTACCTGTGCACACACACACACACACATATACCTGAAACACATATAGTGTAATTCTGTTATAAAAATAGATGTGTGTCATTTCATACTGATTTTGATCATCAGATATCTGAATAAGACCAGAACTATCTTCATATCTGCTTTTCCAAATCTTATTTATCAGTGTGATCTGTATGACACAGTTATTTAATCTTTGAACTGTACATGCTAGTTGTATTGCATTGGTATTTTGTCATCACAATAAAGTGCTAATGAATCTTCCAAGATTTAGATAAGTGATTGGAATAGTTTATTAAATATTACTTTTCATTTATCTTTAAATGTTTACTAACATTCATTTAAAAACTCTTTTATTCAACTAAAAATAAAGTTATTTTTTGTATGAGATTATGATTTAACAAAATAATAAGTCTAGGCATGAGTTCAGGTATCTTTTAGTTTTATTTATGCAATTACAATCAAATAGCATATCTGTATAATATTTCTTCTTTAAAATACTTCGAGGATTTTAATCCATTTAATCCACAAAGGTCATAGTCGAAATATCACTCCAAAGGCACAGATTCCCTGGTGCAAAAAGGGAGAGTGTTCTGATCATAAAGTACCCAGTTGCTCTGGGCAATAGTTACACTATTTGACAGTTGGTGATTCCCATGAACTTTAATGGCAAAGTAGGGCTCGCAAGAGGATTCTTCAAACACTGTCAAAGAAACAGTTTCATTTTGAACCTGGGTATAAAGCTAATGGTATCTAACAGCTTTTAGTGTCACTGAATCAAATTCCTCAAGTAGAAAGAACGGGTGACATTCTGTTTTAAAGTGACCGTATGTTTGACCCAGTTTTGCGATGGCGATGTCATCACAATCGTATCTCGCTGCTCTGGGCTCTTGGAGGCTGACAGGCGGAACAAGTTGCTTCAGCTCACACAGCTCATCTGTCACACTGAGCAGCTTGCAGTTTCTATTATCTGAATGAAATGTGGAGCGAGTCCTTCTCCCTTCCTCTCTGCCGAGCGGCATCGCCAGCGACCCGCTCGCACCCCCGGTAACGGAGCGGAATGAAGTATTAAGAAAAGAATGGGAAAAAGTATGTCTGGAGACTCCTTTAATAATTAAAAGGTTTGTGGTTCAAAAATAAGGAAAAAAATATGTCCGGGAACAAGGTGGAAAATTATTTTCCAAAGAAGGATGGCAATTACCTTATCTGAAGTGAAAGATGAAAAGCTTTCAGTTGTATATTTAAGATCCGATACCAAGGTTTGTAATTCAGTAGGGCAGCGAAAGGCAGCTCCGTTTTCATTGCAAGCGCCTGCTTAGCATTTAAAACATTCAAACTTCTACAGAGAATTTATTTTCCCAAAATAGTGCACTAGGGTTTTGTACATGAGGCCAAATCTTGCCCTAATCTCGACACTCTTTGAAGTTCTGCAGTGAGAGCAGCGTTAGGGCGCTGAGTTGGTGCAGGTTGCTCTTTGAAATTCACATGTGGCTGGCTTGGCTGCTTCATTCGTGCAATGACCGATTTTTACTTGTCGTTTTGAGAGCATTAGCAAAAGAAGCACCAACCATAATGCTTTGTAAATGCTGATTGGAGGTTTTTCCCGTTTTAAACACAGGAAGAAATTTTTCTGGCCCATTAGGATATGTCCAGTTTTAAAAATACTTTTACTAGAATAATTCCAAGTAGTACTTCAGCTAGTAATGGCCACTAAGTGGTTTCTGTTTGTTATAATGATAGTGATTGTGGTAGTCAAATGATTCATGTGTGGCCCATGTCAGGAATGCCCTCTGGTATTTAAGAATCAGAGATTACACTGGGGGAGAGACCTGCTAATAATGTTTTATTCAAAGTGATGCTGTATAAAATGATTCCAAAGGAATATACCAGTTGATATTTTCATCATGGAAAGGATGAGCTGAACCACCACAATCTAATGAAAAGTAGGACTATGGAATGTATAGCATATGTATGAATTAGGAAGATATTTATTTCTTTGGGCTTTACAGCTTCAGTGGAATAGAAAGGGTCATTCTGTGGTGATTGATGGATATGTGGTGAACTGCACAAGATCTGAGAAAATGAGGATTGCATTTATCATATCTAAGGGGAATGTCAACCTGTGTGTCTGCCTATAACCCCATCACTGGTAAAATGATGACAATATGCCTTTGGGAGATACCAATCAATATGACTGTTGTAAAGCTCAGCAATGGCTGATGGCATTTCATCTGATGAGTTCTGGGGATGAAAAAAGCAAAGAAAAACACTATCTTTGTACCCAAGACCTGCTTGAAAAAAGTTTGAAATAAGCCTCATAAAAATGAAATTGGACATAATGTTCTAGGTTTGAAAAATGAGATAAAGAAGAGCTGAATTCTGTTCACTGGCCATTATAGACAGCTCCTGCACTCAATGTTATTGCTGAGAGCATAACACAGAAGCTGCCTGTGGGCAGGGCTGTTGGACTAGGTGATCTCTAAGGGCTTTTCCAACCCAAGCCATTCTATGATTCTATGAACCAGAAGGACTTCTGGTGGTCTTGAAGACTTGAGTGTGTAATGAACTTCTCAGAGTGAAGTTTGTTGGTAAAACCAGAAGTCGTCCTTAAAAAAAAGAAAAAAAAAATTTGATGATGCTGATTCATTCAGAAAGCCCACTGGTTTGCTCAACAGAAATAAACCCTATGATTTCTGACCAGAATAAATCCATGGCAATGTCACAGATGAAGAATATCCAAACAAGTTCTGAAGTAAAATGTGAGTGAACAGGAACATTTTAACCAGCCAGCAGAAAGCTGCTGCTTCTGTCACGAAACCCATAACATATAAAGGCTAAAATGGGTAAAAAACTGTGAAACCTGAATCTGTGGACAAGAGAGAGGAATTTCAGAGAGGATAACCCAAATGCATGCTGATAAAAACATGTATACAGAATGTATACAAACATACTTCAAATATCTCTAAAAATTTTCAGCAGTAGTGAAGCTGGAAGCACTTGAAATCTGTGGTCTTATTTCTTAAATCTAAAGTTCCCAGCTAGTAGATGTGCAGCTTTGTCCCTTGACTTGCCACATTTTTGTTGTAGTGGGTATCATGCTCCTTATATTACTAGTCCTCATTTTACTAGTCTAAATAATTTGAAAATTGTTATAATTTATGTGCCATTCTGAAATTAAAAGAGGAAAGAGGGTAGAAGTGAGTAGAGAGAAGCAACATCTATTGGTACAGACTTTTTTCATACAGTGGTAGCTAAACAAAGAAAACATGATTATTAATGCACAGAGCAAACATTTATGCATGTATTTATTATCCCTTTGTAGCTTTGAAGTACAGAAAGAAGGTACTCCAAAGGTGAGTGTGTTGCATTGCGTTGACAAATATTGCCTGACACCCTCTGTGTTACATTCACCGGTCTGAGTGCAGGCATTAAAGATAAAGCTGACAGGACAACTTCTTTGGCCACCTGGCTTCCCTGTCGTACAAAAGTGCTGAGTGATGGTTAGAGGGAAAATGTAGAGGAAGTTGTGCTGAGGGTCTCCAAATGTTAGAGAATAACTGCTGACTTCTGCTTTGTTCACAGTGGTTCAGTTATGCTGGTGTAGTTACATTTGCAAAGATTAATGCAGTGTATTTAAAAATAAATGCACTGGTCCCCAGATTCATAATGCCAGGTGAGAAAACCAAGAAAAATTAAAGTGACTTTTTAGTGGTTCATCTGAATTTGCATGAGGCTTGCTTATGTAGTAGTATGCATCAAGCATTTCTACAGAAAGCAGGAAATTAAGATACATAGTACTGTGTAACTGTGGATTTTTCTCTGTGTATTAAGTGGATAAATACCTAAAACTTAGGTAGCAGGGCATTATAGTTGTATTACAGTACCTTTACTCTTTGAAGATAGTTCAGCATTCTGTTCTTGCTCATAAATGTATAACTTAATTGTTCTGTGATTAATAATTAAAGTGGAAATAGGTTTTTTTGCTAAAAAGATAATACATCACGCACCCTGTCAGAGACCAATTTTTATCAATAACCTGCTTTGGTGAGATTCAGTATCCCATAATATTATATTTGTTCCAACAACTGCATCTTTTCATTTTCAGATTTTTCTGTTGACACTTTCAGAAAGTTGAGCTGTGATAATTAAAGCAGCCTGCAACATAAAAGAAAGATTTAGAAATTCAAGATAATCACATTATGCAGTGAAATTTAAATGGATATGAATTTGTGGTGGTATAAATTGTAAATCACTATGATCAACTGCTTAAATACTGGTTAAACAACAGATTTGTATAGTGTAGAAGGAGCAAATGTATGCTAAGCTGTGGCATGAGTTTGGGGTTTTTTTTGTCTGATCATGTTTGCATTTTATGATGTGGCAAATAAATTTTTAATATTTATAGGCAGTTAAACTGTTAATAGGTAGAATATATTAAAAAAAAAAGAGATTGGAGCAAATATTTCCAATGACTAAAAGTATTTCCAAAAGAAAACTTTCAGGAGAACCAGGACAGTGTTCTTATGTGCGTGGCAGCAGCACTTTGTATAGGTTTACAGCTGTTTGTACCTGTCTAATCTTGTGTTTACCTACAATTATCATAGTACCTGTGGTGTTGTGTGCCACAGGTGACCTTGAACCAAATTCCCTTCTTGTATTTATCTTCAATTTAGATGAATTTGGCTCCTGTTTCATAAACACCCCCCACCTCCCCAACAAATCTTTCTCCCGCTCTTTATTTGGGCACAGAGTGAAAATATCAGTGAGATCCCTCGCAGTGCCCGTGTCCTTCAGGCGGCACATCTGCTCAGCTGCTGTCAGATGCTGTTACCTGAGCTAATTGTCAGACTTGCTTTTCCTTGGAGGGATCCTGGCAAGAGGAAAAATCTCCTCCTCTGAGGAGGTGATTAATTCTGCCTTAGTGTGAGCACATTTCTCAGATGCCACAGTCCTGCAGATAGAGGCTCTTCACACGTTCTTTGTGAGCTGGTGAATATGAGCCAGCTCCGTCCTGAAGCTGCTGTCTCACCACTTTAGCACGAATTTAAACTCAAGCTACTATGATTTGCCCTTTAGCATCAGTTACTGATCTGGGTTTGATGTCAAATTAAGAGAATCATGCAGCTTTTCTTTGGATTGAAGAGGCAGTTTGGCTCTGTCCTTAGTGTGTTAGTAGGACACTGAGCAAACAGGCTGGAAGAGCAGAAAATGGCACTGAAGCGTCTCGACTGGAGAACCTTGTCCTTGGCTGTAATGGAATTGCATGGGGTGATCCCTGTGTCTCACTGAGAGCCTGATTGCTTTGCTTTTGAGCCCTGAGCAGGCCTGGTGAACTGAATCAATTTGTCTTTTTGTGAGAACATGTGGCTTGAATTCCTAATCCTCCGAGCGTGTTTGTGTTTGAGCTGTCATTAGTCTGGCTCCAGGCAGAGAAAACAGGAGCTCTGAAGGCACCTCTGAGAAGAAAGGAATGCAAGGGTCTTTCCATCTGCACTTCTGTGCTCAGTTGGAATGCTCCGCAGAGGAGTTAAGAGGTACAACAGTTCTCTTTCTTGTATGAGGCCAGTTGTCATTTTGTTTATATGAAGTGTATATTTAGAATCATTTAGGTTGGAAAGATCTTTATGATCATTGAGTCCGGCCATTAGCAAAGCCCTGCCACTAAACCATGTCTCTAAGTGCCACATCTCGACATTTTTTAAATCTCTCCAGGGATGGTGACTCAACCCTGGGCAGCCTGTTCCAGGGCTTGACAATAAAAGACAAAAAAGGGGAAAATATTCAAATGAAACTATATACCTAGACTATTAGTGAAAATGAGCAAGTTTTTCTGGAGTACTGACTCACCTCTGGTAGGAGGAGAATAAACAAGTCTCCCTTTTGTCTTGGAATATTAAAATAAATAGCTGTAGCCCAGCTAGACAGGACTAAGGGAAGAGAGAGAAATATGGTGTCAAAGGCAGATGTTTGAGGTACTGGCTATCTGGAAACAAATAATCCTAAATATTGACTTGCCAATACTCCAACAGGAGAAAAGCCCCAGAGACAACATTACTCAGGGCTACAGAACACCAAGTTGTATTTGAAGGTAGGATGTACATGGAGTATATGAATGGTGGTACTTGCTTATGTCACCAAGAACAAGTTCTATGTACTGCTGGTTTAAAAAAAAGTCTCCAGTTCTCCAATAGTTAAAGGAAATAATCAGGGAAGGACAAAAAAGGTGGAGGAAGAGTGAATAGAGCAGAAAAAAAAAAGAATTATAAAACCTTAATCACTGGCACATCACTTCCTGACGATAATGGTACTATTTATTAGGTGGAAAGATGGAAGTGTTCAGGAAAAGCAGTCCATTTGCAAAGCAGCAGACTGTGTATTCACATTGTTTTACTGCTTGCACTGCAGTGGATCTAAATTTGATCAAGTATCTTTGTCGTTGAGAGGCAGTAAATGTTTCCCTGCTAATTGTTTCTAACGCGTTTCTTTTAATTTATTGTGGACCTGAGCGTTGGAGACACTGAGAGTTGCTCAGATTTCACAGAAGAACAAAACAGGAGTGTCTGTTTCCTAGGGGAAGAAATGCATTTGTATTTCAGCTGGTTAATTTAGAAACGACTTCATTAGTGAATGTAGCAAAGGCCTGTTTTGCAAACCACCTCTTTCATCTGTCTAAGATTTCTAAGACAATTTTCTGTAGTAGTTGTTTTCTTATGAGATGATTGATTTCAGTATTTTTCTTGGACAGTTGTGTATCAAAGTCATCACTGGGTTATGTAGAAATACTTTGAAAATACAATTGTATTAAACAGCATAGATTTGATGTTTTAAAATAAGTAACCTGAATTTGGAAGTGGCTGACTTTGGAAACCTGTAGAAAGCAGCATGGTAGAACGGGAGTGTGTGCTTAATATGTCCTTTTTAAAGAGAGAATATTTATAGTGCTAGAATACCAATTACATTATTGGCACAGCAGAAGCACTGAAAGGCGATTGCTGGAATTAAGGTGACATTGCGTGTGAGTGTGATCGAATTTAGGTTCCCTCTTACCAAACACAATTGGTAAGCCCTTAGAATCTCCAAATAAATACTTGTGCTTTAAGGTCAGTCCAGACCTCATGGATTGCTTTTCCTTTTGCTGATAAAAGAGGATGCAAGCATGCCAAATTGCTTTGCTCCAGCTTAACCCCAGCACTGTTTGAATTCATAAATGCTACAAAAGAAAAGCTTATTACCGCATACAACGGTGAAGTGGAGAAATGTCATGCCTACCTAATCTGTTTCCTGGGAAGGAGGGACAGATCTCTTTATTCTTTCACTAAGACTTGGGGAACAAAATGAGGACTGGATGTGATGCTTAAAATCAAGAATTGTCTTTCATATTTTCAGTGGATATCAACCTACACTTTCTGTTCTCCCTGGGATATTTTCTCTGAAATGAGGCAGCAAAGGAAGTTTTTTTTCTGTATTGAATTAGAATACCATGCAGTATTTAAAGGGTTTATAATTTTTTATTTGTTTATATAATAACTATTAAACAGCTGTTTCTCTGAAACTTTTGGTTTAAGGTTAACTTGTTCAAATAGTGGCACATCATTTAGTAGATGAAACAAAGCAATGCTAGGTATGGGCTTTATATGCTAACAAGTCTATTAGTATTAGAAATGGCATCAATGGGAGCTTTGCTGTGAATTGATAACAAGTGCATAGTTTTAAATAACTTGGACAAGATGAAACTGCTCCTAAAATAGAGCACTGTAGGGAAAAGTAGGTTTTCACACTGTAAACAGGGTTCTTTGAAAGCTGGGAGAAGCAAAAAAAAACCCCATAGCACAGTACAGTAAGTGAAATCATTACATTAATTGAACACTTGTCTGCTTGCAGCGGTTTTGGTTTGTGTATATCTGTAAAATGAATTGTTGAGAAAGGAATTAAAAGGGAAGTAGTAGTGGGTAAAGTTTGAAACAAAGCAATTAACATTCATAAGCTGTAATTGTGGGTAGTTGTTTAAGTTTACTTTCCTGAAGGTGGTTTTGGTGGTGTTGTAAAATACTACCTGTGATTAACTTAACCTACAAACAGAATTTTAGTAAAAATGTGTTCCTCAGTTTTTAAGTGAGGATGACAAATATCTTGTGCCATATCAATGAGTCCTATTTTATTTCATCATAAATGTCATACAGAGTTACTTCCTTGTAAGGCTGAAATTCTGCATCTAACGGGTGTTGAATCCTTTTCTTTTGGAAGGTGGTGCTTAAACCTGAATGTCTCTCATTGTGGTTCCAAGCCTGAAATAGGGCAGGTAGTTCTCCAGCTATTTAATAGACAGTCTGTCAGCCCAAAGACATAGTGACAGGATTTTATAGGGTGCAGATGGCAGAGAAAAATCTAGTGTTTCACTGCTAGCATGAGTTTTTCATTTTCTTTCCAATGACAATCCAGTTATTAGGTTGGTAGTTTTCTCACAAAACACAGTGTGTGGCTACCTAGTTAGATTGCTTTAAAACCCATTGGTAATGCCAATGTATTTCTTGTAATCCTTTTGCCTTGAGTTGCTGTTGTTAAAGGGCAGCTTCTCAGTCTTGGGGAAAAAAAAGCTTGTTCACTGGGCTAAACGTGAAAATGCATTATGCTCGATGTTATGCTTGATGTTCTTGGTGAAAGTATAATGTGAAACAGAATTCTCTCTATACTGTGTCTCTTGAAGCTGTAGCTTCTGGGCAGAAATGGCAAAAAGATGTTCAGATTACAGTTAAAGGGATTCTACTTAATCATAGTTGGTAAGAGATTAAAGCTCTTGGCCCACCTTTTTTTAATAGAAGAAGATCAGTAACAAAAAACTTGGTCTGAGTAAGTGTGTGTTGCTTGACAGTGCAAAAAGCATTCTCTTTGCACTGGGATTCTGCATATATTGGAAAGGGAAGGTTTGTATTTAATGAGGTCATTGAAGAAATCACGTAGGAGTGGTTTTTTTTCAGCATGCCTTAAAATTGCCCACTAATGAAACCTACATTGCCAAGGCTTTGGCCAGTGGAAACTGCTGCACACTTTAACTGTTAGAAAGGGAGAGCAGTAAGACTGAAAGATGGTTTTAGGATATTTAGAGGTACTCAAACTCAGCTGAAGAGAACTGAAGCCACCAGGAAGATTTAGCAAAGAGTTTTGAACACTTAGCAGGAAAACTTCACACATTCCAGTCCCTCCATTTCATGTAGCCTGAAGGTAAAAACAAAACCAATGTCTGAAATCATTCAGCTCTCTTAGGAGCAGGAGCAGATCCAAAGCTGGCATGTAGTTACTGTTTTCCTGAAAACATTTCTGAAGGAAAAGCCTCTGAAATACATAATCACCCTAACGGGAATTTTTTTAGGACTAGAAACAGGGATAATTCTTGTCAGTGCAGATGTTAGCACCCCTTAAACTAATTCAGTTAGGAAGGCTATCAAAAGGTTAATGCGAGTCCATTTTCAAAAGAGACATTCTTTATCAGGCACTTCTGAAACTGCAATTTGGAACTCTAGAAATTAAATAAACATTCCAATTTCGTCTTTCATACAGTTTACTGTCAACAGAAAAAGCTGGCTTAATCCTGCAAGAATTTATGGCTAGAAATTGTAATTTTCATTATTGCTTTATAGCTTAGGCATTGTTCTTGCTTATCCATACTAGATGTGTGTAGTGCCATTTTTGTATGATGATAAAGTGTATTATCTAAATAATCATACTCCTTCAAATGCCATATTGTCTGTTACAGTATTTCAGACTTAAGAATTGAGATTTATAGCAATTTACATCAAAGTTGCAGTATTTTGTTTTCACTAAATAGTTGAGTGGCTACTCAGTAAGTCTGCAGTAGTCCAACTCTCTAATAAATGACTCTTTGTTAAATAATTTTCCTGAATCTCGTGATTATCATCTTTAAACCCACACCACAATTTTGTGTCTCAAACTATTGTTCTTCATTTTCAAATGAAAGAGTTTCTTGGAATCTCAGCTAATCTTCTCAAAGAAATGACATGAGCAAGGAAGGTGGAGAAACCCAAGCTTGGGTTCAGTGCTACAAGACAAGAATGGATTGTTGATGTGTCCTTGTTATGAAATGTCATCATCTTTTTTGCCTTTCAAGTGCTGTTACTCGTGGTTAGAGCAGAGAAGCTGCAGCAGCTGGTTCATTCTTCCTCTTCCCAATGTCAGTGGTCTTTTCCAACCTAACTGATTCTGTGATTCTGTATTTTGTGCACTGTATTTTATGGCTCTTCTAACTGCATGTTACTAAGAAGTTTGCTGTAAACACTGCATAGCATGCTCAGTTATACTGAAAGAGAATAGGAATAGCTATAGCTTTATTCAATTAATTAATTACTTCCTGGCTTTGTTAGTATTCAGAGAACTTGACAACACTGTTGTATTGTCCTTTTCCCAGTATGTTTTAAATAAGCTGTACTGCAGATGATACAAGGACAAATCTTTTGTTAGAGGTGGTACCTTCTGTTGCACTGCTGACCCTTATGGAAAAGGGGGAAAAGGCACCTCTGGTCATTTTTTCTCATTATCAGCTGTGTAATTATCTATTTCCCTCTGCACATTGCACTGTAAAGTCATTTTATAAAAAGGATGGAAGGAAAAAGGTGCTTTTGGCACTGTTGGTCTGTGAGAAAAAGCATTGGGAGAGGAAATCTTCTCTCCAAAGGGGGACATCCAGAAAAGAAGTGTTAGCAGTTTAAAAGAGAATTTTTGGAACAAAGACATGTATGAGCATCTTTGGGAGCTCTTTGCTCGGGAGGGGTCAGTGAGTGCAAACTTAAAAAAGCACAATGATCTATGGAAACTCTGTCCATGGGGACATCTGGGCTTCAGAATGCCATGTGCTGAACTTCAGTTCTCGGAGCAGCTGCTGTGTGTGGGCACAAGGTGTTTACTTATTGGAACTGTGTTCCAGGCTTTTCCTAGGTTTTGTAGAATAAGTAGGATGCACTTGGGATGTGAAAACGAGATGTTGGTTTGCTTGGGAATGTGACAGTTCAGAGGGCTCTTGAGTTTTTTTGTTACAATGACAATGGGTCTTAGTGTTTTGGTAGACACAAACAGGTAGAAGGAGCAGAGACAGATACAGTTCTCTTCAGCAGTGAGATGAAGTTAATAATGTATTACTGCACTTCAAAAACTCTTCTGAGAATGTTTTTTCAGAAGACATTTTGACGAGTTCGGAGAGAAGTTGGTATCATTAAATAAGTTGACAAGTTCTGTAATCAGCTTTTTGGTATTATAGCTCAAGGGAAAGTCAATAAACTTTGATTCCCAGCATTAATGTAATTATTTTGACCCCCCTCCCTCCCTTTTTTTTCTTTTCTGGCTCCTGCAGAAGACTGCTGTAATATAATATCAGATGGCCAAAAGCAATTCAGAAAGGCAGTGTCCCATAGGGTGACGTACAAATGTAGGAAGACTGGGGGTGGAATAAATCATTTCCTCTGATCTTGTTAGGGATGAAATTATTATAGAGAAGCAAATGTAATTTGCTGAATATTCTGGGAGGAAAAGAAGTATGAGGCTTCTTTGATTACTAGAGGTACTATTTTTAGTGTGTTTTTTTCTTCCTCTCACCTACACTCTTTTCCTTACGAATAGTACACACAAATAGGATATAAAAGTGTGTTCCCATTGCCACTTGTTTTGGTAGCTGCTACTCCAGTATTTTGGTTGATTTGGGCTAATTGGACTTTAATCTTCATCTTCTCCTGACCTCGGCCTGTTGAGAAACTACATTAAATGTTTCAGTAAGAAAACTTGTGTTGTGTTTCTGATTATTTAATTATTCTGGTACTAATGTATCCAATTTCATGCTCCCATGGGAGAATACAGGACAGGTGAGATGAGTCAATCATTATAATATAAATGCCTTTTCGAATAGTATAGTCCAAAGAACTTACAAATTGACCTTAAAACACAAAAGCTTGAACAAACTCCTGTGAAAACATTCTTTTATCTGAAAAAAAATATAAAAAAATTAAAAGGTGATGTACCAAACCTGTAACGTGAAACTTTTCCATAGGTTTACCATTTGCCTGGTTAATTAAGGCTGACCCACATTCTGTTGGAAGTGCCCTGCATAGCAGTAAAAGCTGATGAGGTGTGATTTCAGGTGTGATTTCAGGTGTGATTTAAGAGCTGTGGGCAGGAAGATCTGCCCCCAGTCACATGAACAGCCCAGCAAGGAGCAGCCACCACGGCAGATTGACTTCAGTGTTAGTTCCAAAGCAAGTCTGCCCTGAAGAGTCCAACACTAATAACTAAAGGTGGGCAAGTACAATTCCATGTAACTCTCTAACTTACAGTAGCTGGGATTTGATGTGCATTGTTTTCTAGTTAAAGCCTGCAGTTGCTTAGATTTTGTTGGTTGTTGTTAGGGAGGAATAGTGCTCCAAAAGTTTAGATTTAAGGGTAAATTTTTCAGGTATACACAATTGACTGAAGTGCTTAAGTTCCAGTTTGGGAAGAGGCTTGGCTTTCAATAACAAACATTTTTTTTGCCTCATGAGCTCAGTGAACAGTAAGAGAGACTGAGTTTACAGCTTGGTGGTTACTCTGTAGTTATTCCCTCAGTAAACATTTCTAGAGTACTTTTACATAAGATGCTTTTTCTCTGCACTTGTTCACACTTACTACATGCTTGGAGACATCCAGAGAATTAGTAGATTGTGCCATGATTATTCTCTCCCTTGTTGCCCATAGTAACTTTCTGAGGAAGACACTTAGAGGAACCAGTTTCACAAAGCTATTACAGGTTTGGATGATGCAGCTGAGCATGTTTTATAAATCCCCCTGTCTGTGCTATTAGAGGTGTGAGAGTTTGGTGACCTGTGATAATTAGAGTGTGTGATCATTCAAAAGAAGGATCAGGCTCATGTAGGTCACTCAGGTGCTTTGGAAAATGGAGCTTTTTCATGTTGATCTTACATAACTGATATTTTCTGCCATTTAATAGGGAAAAGCTTTTACTGCACGTAAAACCAAACCTGAACAAAGTAATCTAAATGTTCCTTCCTTGTGGTTTCGCCTTGTTTTTAGTTATTTCCCTTTTGGTAGAACCCAGTGATCAGACTAGCGGAGCTGTGGCTGTTAAGAGCTGTTTTGTGTAGCTGTAAGAAGTGTTAGGCTTTGAAATGCTGACAGGCCTTGCATAAACCATGATCTGATTTTTCTTGCCTTCTGGCAAGAAGGCAAGATCACGATGCTTTATTATTGAGGCAGGTACTTGTGTAGTGTAACTAAAGCTTGAAAAATCTATTAAATAAAAACTTCATTTCTACAGGTAGTAAAACCGAATTTTTGTTGTTATTGTTGTGCTTGTTTTCCTTGTGTCACGTTCTTAGAATGTTTTGTTTGTTTGTTCCTGAAGACAAAATCTCACCTTTCCCAAGCATTTTACACTTTGAAGTGATCATTAGGAGTATATCCTTTGGAAATATGTTTTCTTGCATCATTAAAAATGCAGTTGAGCCACTGAAAAATGTGGGAACCTTGGGCACATGAGACTGTTAGTGGAGGGTAATAGGATTTTTCTAGTGGTCTTCAATAGAGACAATTGTCAGTAACATTTACCTTGGCAAAAACAAGGTATTGGGTGTGGAATAAGCTGTAAAGGTAGTATGTAAGCAATATTGTGAATAAAAGTAAGGCTGCTTATTAGCAGGTGACACATTTGCGTGTGAAACAGAGTGTGTACAGAGCTGTCCTGAACACTCAACTTCAGCCACAGCCAGTGTGAGTTGATATATAGGTAATTACTGAACTTAATAACTTTTTGCATGATTCCTTGAAGAAAGTCTGTGGTTGCAGTTAACGGCAGCAGCACAGAGGGTTATTTTGCATAGTGACTTGTTTTATTCTTAGGTGTGTGTATATTACAGATCATTAAACTTCTATTCATGGTGCAAATATTTACCTAAGTTCAAACTCCTGAATGACCAAGCCAGTGTTCTAGTTTGAAGTAATCTTGCACAGGCAGTTGGCTGGATGACTAATAGAATTACATGTGCGTAAAATTGCTTTTACTATAGGAGCCAAAATGCAGAATAATGGCTTGTCAAACTGTCATTTGCAAGTGAGATCATAGATTTCATAGTCCAAATTAGGTTGTGTTCTTTTTCTTTTTGTCAGGTCACATTCTAATAACCATATTGTGCATTAAACCCTGTGATTATCTGAACACTTGACAGATGGTAGGATGTTAATTTATATGTAAGAGACAGTGATTGCCTGTGCAATACTGGTATTCGACAAAATATGAAATGTCAAAATCCACTTCTTTCTTATGTTTTTACTTCATGTATTTCAGCAAGGTAATTCTAGCAGAGTAATCTTTTTTTAAAGCTAAACATATGCTTCATTTACTGTCGTCAACGGGTTTTGGAGTTTTAAATCTTTTTTTATTGAGGGGTGTTTACATGTTGGTCTAGCATCCAAAAGTTGTACAGTACAGTGAAAATTAAAGAAGTTACTACATTTATGAGTTTAAAGTTTTTAATATGTACAATACTCAGTTTTAGGGAAAATGAGATTACTTTTAGGATCACTGAAGAGTTACTGTGATACTCATCAGTTGGTTTTATGATAACACAATCGTCCTGACTTAGACGAAAGTTATGTTAAATTGTTACCAAAATTAGGAGTTAGTTGCTCCTAATCTCTTATTTAATTATGATCTTAATTCGCTTGTCAGATATCACGGAAAGCAATCTGTTTGAAGCCAAAGGATTTTGCCTTGTGATGAATTTGAGACAGTTGGTGCTGTAACATGTAGCTGAGGGGAAAAACTAAAGTGTCCCAGTTCAGTGCCACGCACTCAGTGGTTCCATGATTCCTGAAATAAATTTCTGAGGCTGAAATATGAGTACCCACGGAAATAAGCTGATGTTACAGTTTCCTTGAACAGTGCTATTGTCAGGAAACTCTTTCTACTGTTACCTCTTGTCAAGGCATTCCTCACCCCCTTCAGATTATTGTTTGCAATACCTCTCTGCTTGTGGGCAAGTTCACAGGATTTGCTTATTTGTTACTGATTTGCTATCTGCTGAACCTCCAAATGAATGGTAACACTTTGACTTGAAAAAGTTTACTTTTTAGGAGTCAAAGTCCTCAAAATGTTCTGCTTTTCAACAAACAGTTGAAGTTTGTAGTTTTCTAATACTGAGGGAAAGAAATCAAAGGGAAGAAAAATAGGAGGCCAAGTATTTAATTGGCTTGAAACACTTTCCCAACAGAAGAGAGCTGGAGTAGAAAATCCCAACAGTCTTAATGATGTCTTTGTGCAGTTCAGTTGTCTGTGGCTGACACGTGATTGTTATGCATTTATAATCAATCACTGCTGTGTTGAGCTGTTCAGGAACTCTTGACTTGTGAAAGAATACATTCCTTATTCATGTTCTTTAATCACTAAGAAAATTAGTTTCCTGTAAACTAATGTTTCGGTAGGTCAGGAAAGGAGTCATCAAGCCCTAAAGAGTGGTAATTGCTTTGCTTGTGCCACAGCACTGTGTTGTTGTTTTCAGTGTGTAAAAAGTCTTAAAGGCTGTGGATTGGTGCTTTGGGAGTAAAAATAGCAAAGGTAATTTCTGTGGACTACAAAACTTATAGGAATTTTTGGTTGGCTTCCATGTTTGGGGGAAAAACTTGGTCATTGGTGTAGTTAATATGGACTATGTAAATGCTTACTATAAAAATATTGCCTCTGAAGCTTAACTTTCTTTAGGAAGATTATAAACAAAATAGGTGGCACTTCTCTTCCAAGGCTGATTCTTTCAGCTAAATGTTTTAGCCTATTAGGCATTATAAAGGTATGTTGAGTCATGAATGCTTGTGCAGAACACTGCAGTGTGTGATGATCTGGATATTATGTTAGAATGTTATTTCATGTAAACTTTTCCAAATATATGGAAAAACATTGTTTTTCTGTTCTGATAATAACCCAAGTATGTACTGCCAAAGAAAGAAATTTAAATTTAAATAACAGCATTGTGGCAGCCATTCCATTTGTTTGCAGTTTAGCCTGCTGTTTCATGTAACAGTGCCATTAAAGTGCATTTAAAATAGCAAATATAATTGCTAAAATGAGCTTTTGCTGTACTAAATAGTAGAACAAAACCCTACTAGACCTGTCTGTCAAGCCAAGCTGCTGCTTAGTATGTCTTTTTAGAAAATATACTCCTTAACTTTGGAGTAGCTCCTTTTTTTTTGATATTTAGCAATTGGGCTTGAAGATGTTGGCAAATGGGCAAATAATTATTTGCATGTTTGCTATTTCTGAATAAAAAAATCCTTCAGTTGGGCATCATTGAGCTGTTTGAAGAATTTGCTTAATGGTTTTGTGGCTTCAGTTGCCTGTTCTCAGGCCTTCTGCCATCCTGAAAAGCATTAAGAAAAAGAGTGCCCGTTAGAGGATAAAGAATAACTACATGAAACACATTAGCTAAAGCCTTAAAGTGGTGCTACAATGTTTATTTTAATGATTGTTGACAATACTCCTATTCCTGTTAGAGGTGGTGTATCTGGTTTGAGTTCTTTTTGGTACCTGGTTTTTATAGGATTGAATAAATTTAGGAACATGATTTAAAGCATACCACAGCAGCTGTAACATGGTATTGGAATATTTGACTAATGCATTTGTCTGTATACAAGTGACAAAGGATTGTGCTGTTTTATTATTTTTGTTTGTTAAAATTTTTAATTTTCTGATAACAATTCCATCAGCAAAGGCCAAAATATGAAGTTCCTCTGGAGTCTTCTTTGAACAGAAAATCTTGAACAAAATTTTTTTAAATTGAAATAAATAAATTTTTCATTGAAATAGTGAATCATTCTAGGTCTGCTCTTGTTTATATGAAACAACCTTCCATTAAATTGACTTCTGTAAGGGTGTCAGGTGAAATCTTAACAATACACTGAATGGTCCACACGCAATATCTGCATTAGCAGATGTTTGGGGGGTGTGTGGGAATTGGGACACCTAATGGATTACAGACTTTTTCCTAGACCTTAAATATGTTTGAAGTTGTGAAGGCTCAGTGGAACACCAGAATTGTTGAAATAGAACCCGTAATGAAGCAGCAACTTGGAGTCACACAATAAAGGAGAAAAAAATAATTGTTCCTACTAGGAATATGAAACAAAGCAAACCCAACTGTGACCGAGTGCAGGCACTGGTGACTTCAGAAGCAGGAGAGCCTGTTTTAATGCAAGAGAGCAAGCTGTCTAACAGGAGTGAGGTACAGGTGTTCAGGTTCTGCAACTGCTTTAAGATGTTATATTTTGAAGAACTTTTTGTGACATAAAATCAGTTTCCCTTTGAGACAGCCGCATGCTTGGACTTCTAGTACTCAGCTAAGGATATGCCAACCATGACACATGGAAGAAGGAATGTTGCTGCATCTTCACAAAATTCCCATTCCTCCTGAATAGCTTTGGTGACCTCTTGAGATGTCTGCCAGTTACCTCAGGTTTCATCACTGACCTCACAGCTTTTGGAATGAACTACTTTCTGCTGCGATCTTTTCTTGAAGGCAGAGAAGAACCAGTGGCTAAACAAGAAATTAAAAAAAAAAAAAAGGGTACAGTGAAATGTTTTAATGCTTGCACTGGAGCTACGCTGGAAATGAACTTTACAGCTTTGCAGTCAGGACTAGATGCTGTCTTGAGAATTCTGGCAGACTCTGAGAAACTCTTCGAAGTTAATTGCAATGTATGTAGTTGCAGGTGATGAGAATCTGATGAGTTCTATAAATGCATAGTTATAATTACTCTGTGTGTAGCTGAAGGAAGAGACATGCAATATATAGCCTTTTGGTTATTCTTCTGGTGGTTTTTGATATGGTGTTGAGTGTATTTTCAGTTCAGCAGAAGTCACTCAAATACCACTCTTGAATTGACATTTTACTTTGACAGGGAGGTATGTTTTCAAAAAGGAATTATGTTCCAAAGTACTGTTTGAAATCCTGAGCTTGTTTCTCTTTCTAGTATATCCATCTAAGGATCTCTCAGCATTTCACAAGCATTAATGAATTAAGCCTCACTGCAAGGCAGGTATTATCCCAATTTCACAGATTGCAGGGAGGTTAATTAACTTGCCCAGAGTCACTCACTGATCTGTGATGGAAATTGGTTTCTATTTAAAAGTGGATTTGCAGTCTCATGCTTTAACCATTAGGCTGCGCTTCCAAAATAATATTTGTGGTTGAAAATAATGTTTGGCTTATTATCAAGTTACAATAAGCTTTGCCTGTGCACTAAGTAGAGTTGAAGTGACCAAGTCACTTTTAGTTCTGTAGAGGTACTTTGCATGTTTTGAGTATAGACAGCTGAATGGAGTTGTGTTTGAGCTGGATTTAATCTAAAGGAAACTTAAACCATGTGAATAGAGACACAGACTTGGCATTAAGACTATTTTATATGCTAGTTTATGCCAGAGGGCCAATTAAAACTAATGTTCCTGATTGGCCTGAGTTTTTAATAGAAACACTATAATTTTACTTAATCTAGTTTAGCAGGGAAAAATTATTTGAAAAGTGAGTGGAAAAGACATTTGTCAAATAACTTTAGAAGTTGTTCAGTCATGTGACCTGTTCATTCCAATTATTTAAGTCGTATAACCACCACTGCTAATTAAAAAAAAAAATATAAAATGTTTCCTGCTAAATGTTTTCACTCTCATTAATGAAAAATACAACTTCAGCTGGAGAAGCTTATTAGTAAAATTTTATTTCTGGGAGAATCCATCTCTGTAGTTTTGCTGGCTTGTTAGGAAAGAAAGTAATTTAGGAGAGAGGGCTTTATTTTTCCTGATTTATGGCCCTGTTTTCCCTGCTCCTTTACCCAGGTATGCAGATCTGGTAGTAAAAGTGATGATGCTTGGGGCTTATGAAACCTGCAACTTCTTCACACTCCCACTGTTGATTCTTTATGTATCCTTCGGCAGGTCATTTAAGCTGGTTTTAATATAGTTTCTGCATTTGTACAATTGGCACAGTACTTGTGAAATTCTTTGAAAGTTTTGAAATCTGTTATGATCAGCAAAGTTTTAATTTTATTGTGAAACTGTTAGAAGCTTTTGAAAGTGGAATAACCTTTCTTTCAAAGTTTTAGATTTAATCTAATTAATTGCAGTTAAATACATTTCTGTTTAATGAGTGAGACTGGAATTCATCACTCATTCTTTTAATTAACAGCACTTGACTTCATGCACCAAAATGTCTGATTTGAAAACTGTTATTTCATTCAAGGAAAAAAAAAAAAGAAAAGGGGGATTTTGGGGCATAAAGGTTTGTTTAAATGCTGTAGAAATGTCTCCTCATGACTGCTGATTACCAGTAATGCAACATCTACGTAGAGCATATAATTATGGCACAACATGATCTTTTCTTTGAGCATTGCTGCTTTCAACATGATCTTTAGTTTGAGCATTGCTGCTTTTACGGTAATGCAATAGTTCATAAGTGAGGGATAAATTTTTAAAAAAGACAGTAATTTAAACTGGTTTTTTTACAGCTTCAGATGCAGAAAAATTTTATCGTGTAAGTTAATACATTCAGAGGAGGTTTTGGTTTTTTGTTTTTTGTTTTTTTTTTCAGGAATAAGATGTTCAACAAACCACTTTGTACTTCCTCTTCCCTGTCTCTACTTTCCCATACCTTGTTTTTGGTTGTAGGCCAGTATATATTTGTAGTTCATCAACTCTGTAGTAGTTTCCTTAGATTTCTTTCTTTATTTTTTGGCCGAGCAATGAGAAAGCTTCTAAGACTGTTCTGAAGGAACTGCTCTACTTAGTGCTGACAGTGACAACTGAAAATCTCTCTCTTCTCTTGCATCTAATTTCCATAAGGGCACTGGGGCCTGTAAATGCAATATGATATAAATAATATAACATGCCAACCAGGAAAAACAGTTTGATTTAATAAATGTTGCTCCAGCACATTAGTCATTCATTGCATGTAATTACTCAGGGACTCAAAATAGGCACAGCTGTGACATGGCTGGTGTTAAAGTTGAGATTTCTCTATCATGTTTTTTATAGGTTACTTTTTCACCTTTCCTTCAAATTCCCTTCTCTTTGTGTTGAGCAGAAAATTACTTCAATCAGAAGTGGATTGGCTGGGAAATGTTTAGTCTTGCTGCCACTCAGGCATCTGAGAGAGTTTAGGCTGGATTGTTCAGTTACACGGATGTAAAATTAATAGCAGGTAAAAGCTTTCTGTGTTTGTCAGACTGTTCTTTGAACACGATGTGATTGCTGCTTGAGGCAAAGAACCACAATGAGAGCTGGCTGTATATAAATACAAACTGAATTCCTAGTCAAACAATTTCTAACTTTCAAGAATGAAATGCAAGGAAGAACAGAGCACCAGCCCAAGATTTGTCTAATTATATTTGGACTGTAACAAACAGAGCAAAGGAGTTATAAATTTCATCAGAGCATTTGGTAGTACTGGTAGTCCTGGTCGTATGATACATTCTTGAAAACACAAATTTATGTCACTCTGGCTACTTTGGCAAAGGGACCGAATTATTTCAGTTGCACTCACAAAGCTGTGCACAGTTAATGCTTCTTGCTGTTAAAGAAACATTGTCCTGCCAGGTAGAAAACTGTTCTATGTGTTTCTTTATCCCACGGGAGTGCTGAGAACAATACTAGCAGGAAGTAGCACCCAGCTTTCATGAGGAATGGAAGTTCAGTCTCTTCACTTGGTTGATTTCTCAATAGAAGTAAATTTTATGTGATATTGTCAGGAAAAGCAGATGCAACAGTCCAGGGAATATATAGCAAGGTACCACTGTGCTTCTGTGGGTAGGGTGATGTTTATCGGTTGTTGCATTGTCTAATAATAGGGACAGAATTGTTAGAGTCAATATTTTCTCTTCATATTGTCTTAAAATATGTTGATCACTGAGGTGTTACTGCCTGTGCCCCAAAAACATAATGTCATGTCCCAGGTCATTTAGATCCTGCTGAGAATTTACTTCAGGTTTCTGTAGATATGATTGAATGTTTCTTAAAGGTTGGAAATGAAGAGGATTTTTATTGTTATAACCTTTTCTAGGTAGATCTTGGTACCTTATTTCACTGTTTCTTTGTGTTTGGTGGTCAAATACCATCAGTCCCAGTTTGCTGGGATTTATGGACTGCCAGTTTGGGGCAGGGGGTTGGGAGTTTGCTTCCTTCTTTATATTTGCTGCAGCCCTTGGGGTTTTCAAAGGTATCTGAGCCTTTCCATATTAGTCATGTTAATGCCTTTTGATTGGTAAATAAGATCTATTAAAAGTATTAATGTAGTTCTTCTGAGCACTTGGGCTTGGGAAAAGTAAAACCCAGTACCAAGGGAGTGAGCATCAAAAGACTCCGTGGATTAATGCTGACTCTGAAAGTTTTTATCTCTTCTCCAGTTAATCTTGTTTCTAACCCACGCCTGTGGCGTGGCAATAGCACAAGAATTCTTCCCTTCTAAATTCTCCCATATAATAAATGGATTTGTTCTATTATTATTTATATTTGTTGTAGTTGGTTCTGTCTAGTGCCTCAGAAATGAGTTTGTGACAGGAATTATAAGATCTACTAAAAAGAGGTCTTGACAATTGAAAATTCTGTGGGAAAACTGACTTCCCTTTGTCTTTATAAGAACAACTAGTTCATACTATAACTTAAGGGCAGAATGCAAGGCTGAAGTTGTGACTGCTCAAAGAGCTGTTGAAGATACTAATTTATCAACAGCAAAAAGGTTTAAGAGATTTTTTTTTTTTACTGACTTGCTTTGAGCTTTATGTTTTACAGAAATCTATAATATAGGAGGCAGAGCATGTTGCCAGCTGACTTAATGAAAAGGTGAAGTTGTAACTAAAGGTTTGTTTCTCTTTCTGTGTGTCTGTTCCCCTTTTTTTTTTCATCACAGTCCTTGCTTTCCCCTTTTCTATTGCACAGTTCAAGCAAGTGCTTTAGTGAACCGCTGTGAGATCTGAAGACAAAATAACCGTGGATTTAGAACTAAATAATGAAAATCAGGGCTGAGAAACATCTTGCTCCTCTTTATCTTTCTAGTTGGAGTATAAGAACTGAGTATCAGCAATAGAAAACTTGAAAGTAAAAGTGAACACAAAAGGTGCTGATCCTGTGCTCTGGCAGCACATGTGTCTTTGACGTGGGAGTTACTTGAATAAGAATGTGTTTCATGCCTAAAAGTGATGTTAAACACAAATGAAAACCTCTTCTAGCTATTATAACAACTCTTATAACAACTATGTTCTTCAAATGAATGTTGGTTTATACCAGCTGTTACTGCCTCTGCAGAACAGCCCTCACAGTGCAAAGCCTCACCTGGATCAGGTTGAGTATGTACATAAATCTTTGCAAGACTGGAGCTGCAGCATTTCATTAAATGCAAAATGGTAAACTTTTATAGTCCTACCCTTAATGTTTTTGTAAACCAATCTGTAATTTCATTATGGCAGGGGAAATTGTCTGAGTTTTATGATAAGCTTTCTAAACAATGCCATTTTCGACGTCTCTTTGAAGAAAGGAGATAAAATAAATTTGGCTTTTTGCTAGGGCTGAAGTAAATGTGTTTTGCTGTGGTTTTGTTGGTTTTTTTTTTGTTTTTTTTTTTTTTTTTAACAGAACTGGGTGTAGCCCTGCACATACTGTAATTAGAGAATGTTTGTTTAATGAGGATCTTGTGTTTCTTGCTACTTCGCTCTTCTTGTACCTGTGGCTCAAGGAGAAAGCTTTACATACCTGAAGAGGTCAGAACTTGTGATCTGGACTTAAGATCTGGACTTGAGTTAGAGAGAATTTGCTATGCTGCTATAAAGTTATGGTGAAGGAGGTGAAGTTCACAGTGATTGGAGAAAAAAATCCCTCCCTCCACAGTGATGCTTGGACTTCTGAACATGATGAGTTGGAGGCGGGGTTTGACTTGTTTTTTTGCTTTCCTCTGAAGAGCAGCAGTAAATAGCAAAGCATGTCTCTTCAGTGATTGCTGCAGTTGTTGGTCTGAAGCAGATATGAAACTTCTTCAAACTTTATATCCAATAATTGACATTAACGGCCTTTCTTTTGATTGGCAGGAAATACTTTGATCTGTGGTAACGTGATGAAAAAACATAAGACTCAAAATGCTCTTCTAAATTTTATGGATCCTTTGTGCAAGGAATGAATTGCTGTTGATAGAATATGCTAATTATTTTGAGCAAAGAAAATTAATTGTTTTTGTGAAATTCTATTGGGACTAAATTTTACTTGAAGTTCTGGTACACGCAATTTTCTAAGACGTATGTAAATGAACTCATTAGTGCACAGTCATATTGAAATCCTATTTTGGCCCTGGGATAATTTGTCTTTTCAAAGCACAACATGCCATTACTTACTCTTAAAAAAAATTTTCTTTCTTTAAATGTGTTATTATTTCTATTTCTTCTCTCCATCTTCTTTATGTAGCATCTAACATAAGGGAGATGTTTTCCTTCCCCTCCTTTATATTTTTAAATAGATGTTCAAACAGACTTCAAAGTTCATCTTGCAGTTAGGCCAGTGGAGAGAGAAGAGTAATCCGTGGTGACAGGCAAAGGGATAAGCGTGGAAAGGGTCCTCCTCAGATGCTGGTAGTATAGAATTTATCCCAGGGGAACTACTTGGTATCTAAAGACAAGCAAATATGTCAGTGCTTGCAGAATTGGCAGCTAAGTGCAAATAGAATATTTTATGTGGTGCTGCAAACGTTTTGATAAATCTGCTCTAAATAAATCTAAGCTTCCTCCTGCCTTCATTTCAGATTTTGTTGTTGCTAAAGTAAAATCTCAATGTACATGGAAATTTGCACTTAGCAGTAATGTATAAAGTTCCTTTCCTACACTTATACTAATTCCTTTTTCAGATACGGTTGTACAGAAATAGAAAAATTTGCTTTTGCTATTACTTTTATAATAGCATTGGGTTGGGTTGTGGTTGGTTTTTTAGTTTGTCTTTTTTTCTTTGATTTGTTTTTGTTGTTGTTGTTTGTTTGTTTTTTTTTTTAAGACAAATGTTCTTAGAGAAAAGGTGTCTGAGTAGGTTAAGAAGCCAAACTTGGTTGCAAGCTTTGAAGTGACTGTAAGTGATCTAAAGCTTTAAATATGAGACTGAAATCAATGATAAACTATTTATTTATTTGGAACCAAAGAAACAGTTAAGTGTATACCACAATTTATCTCATTTAACTCATTTAACCTCTCTGCTATACCAGTTGTATCAGATGCAGGATTCTCTGAGCAGGAAAAACAATAATCAAAAGCATTATATAGCTTGTGGTTTAAGAAATTTTATTGGCAGGTGTTAAAAGTGTTCTTTGGAGTGCACAACTTCGTTAATATAAATGATTTTCATGTGTCTAATGATCCATGGATAGCAAGTCTATCTCATTTGTTACAAATATCCAGTGTCAAATTAAGAATAAGCAGCTGTTTTGTTTTAGTTCATCTTTAAATGGTCAATTTATCTCCTTTAAGCCTGCTTAAAGAAATTATGAAGAACAAGTTGCCATGTGATGTTCATAAATTTTAGGAATTTCTACCTCTTGTCTTTAAAACATCTGCTTATTTAAATTGCATGTTAAAGTTACATTAGTGACAAGAAGCACAGCAATTATGAAAAAAAAAGTCTCTCTGGATACTTGTTCTCTTTTCTAGGGTCTGTAGGGTCCGGTTTGCAAAGGAAAAGAAAGAAATCTTTGTGCCAAATATAAGGTATAATTTCAGGAAGGAACACAACATGAAATGGCTCAACGCTCCTTTTTGCTTCACAGTATTGTGATTATTGCAAATGGGAAGTGATCTCATGTTCATAATCTCTTAAGAACAGGAGGAGAGCAGACAGAGCTGGTTCATGGAAGTAGTTCTGTCATCCTGACCTTACTACTGCTTTGGCTTAATTCTGTTAAATACATTTGACTCTTTAAAGGCAACTTAATTAAAGAAACACTGGAATCGAAACTGGGAAATTGAAAATGGAGTTCAATTCCTGCTTGTGGTTCATGTTGCTTGTCACCTCTATGTGGAGGCCAAATTCAGCTGTTTCAGTGTGTCTTAATACGTGGTAATAGATGTTTTAGAATAGTAATTTACTGCAGTAAAAATTAAATTATAAGTACAAAGGTTTTTTTTTTTTTCTTAGAAAGTACAGCTCGGGTGAAGTGCTGGGAGTGAAAGTGCCTTATAAGATGAAATATTCACAGAAATGTTTGAATGTTTCCCTTTGACTTAAACCTTTTTATGTTGTTATTTGCAGTAGAAATGTGCTGCTGCTGGCAGTGCTGATTCTGAACCATCCTTATCTGCCCTCTGTGTTCGCAGCTTCACGGTGGAAAGCCTTGCAGCCCTTCCCATTTGGGCAGGGTGACCAGTTTGAGGGAGCAACTTCTTTTAGTTTCATTTTGTGCTTATCACCCTAGGCCTTGATTGCTTCTGGTGGTTTGATTGCTTCTAGCTCTCTTCAGGGACTTGCCTGTCCTCTCACCAAATTGGGCAAAAAAAGTTGTGTGTTAATATATTGAGGTGGCATATTGATAAATCAGGGCTGCCTTAGCAACCACTGATGCTTGAGTGGTTTATATTTCAGAAATAGTCATTAAACCTCCAAGTAGCCCTTGGATAACTTAAAAGCTTTGGTGGAAGGAAAGTAAGTTGAATGAATTAACCACTTATTCAGTGTTACTGAAACATTTTGCTCTTGGAGTGCTCACCCAGTGTGACAGCACACTGAGGGACTTCGCTCACCCTGCAAGAAGGTGACACATTTCTTCCTCCTCTGTGTCCATCCTCACTGCCTTGGGAGTGTCTTCATGTGATGAGGTGTAGAAACAGAATCACAGAATGGTTTGGGTTGGAAGGGACCTTAGAGATCACCTCATTCCAACTCCCTGCTGTGGGCAGGGACACCTCCCACTGGAGCAGGTTGTTCAGTGCCTCATCCAGCCTTCCAGGGATGGGGTATCCACCGCTTCTCTGAGCAACCTGTTCTGGGGCCTCACCACCCTCACAGTACTGAGGCTCTGGAACATGTTGCCTAGAGAAAGGAGTTGGGTATTCCCATTGGGTCTTCAAAAATGTGTTTATTAACAGACTGAGGGAAGAGGAAAT
Organism: Lophotriccus pileatus; assembly: GCA_035583135.1. Lineage (NCBI taxonomy): Eukaryota > Metazoa > Chordata > Aves > Passeriformes > Tyrannidae > Lophotriccus > Lophotriccus pileatus. The sequence goes on from JAWWES010000024.1 coordinate 7,847,174, forward strand.
GCAAGACAGAGTAAAATTCGCAATATTTTTCATAGTTTAGATTTTTTTCCATGGATTTTATAAATGGTTTCCTGATTTACAGGCATTTTCCTTCCTGCTTAAGAAGCGATGGATGATCTACTTTGCATCAAGGAACAGTATACTTTTAATGTAAAGGGAATCAGTTTATAATAAAGCTTTTTTTCCCCACAGGAGAGTTCTTAGCCTTCAACAAACTTGTACTTAAATGCTGTCTTTTCTACAGTACTGTTATGTTAAGCTGTTTAAAATGTGGTTTGAAAATAACATTTTTATTTCTTAATACCTGTCATGCTTTAACCCCAGCTGGGGAGAAGAACCAATCAGAGAGAAAACACCAAATGTATCAGTTGAGATAAAAGTGATTGAATAATTGAAACAAACAAAGGATAATGATGATAATAACAATAATAATAATAATAATAGTGATGAAAAGGGGAGAGAGCAAGGAGTAAAATCAAAGAGAAACACAAGATGCACAGTACAATTGCTCAGCACCCGCTGAGCGATGCCCAGCCCGTCCCTGAGCAGCCACTGGCAGCTCTGTTTGTCTACCAAGGTGAGGTGGTTTGTGTTCTTATCTCAAAAGCAGGAGAGCACCCTTGAGCATGAAGTTTATTGAAGGAGGGATAATAGATTAAAATGAATGCTAGGACATTTGGTGTGTAGAATTTCTAAACCTGTATCACATCTAAAAACTGTGCTCAGTGCTAAATTATTTGCATTTTAGCTTCTCTTATGTGGCCATTATACTCTGCTTTAAAGTTACCTACATTTATTGATTTGGGACATATGCCAGTCCCTAATTGTTTCTTTCAAACAGCATTTGTTCAGAGATCTGACTCCAGTATACAAATTCTTACCCTTCACATGTGTTCCCCTTTGCCATGTTCTCTTTGAGCAGTTTGAGGGACTGTGGACTTGATCAGTCCAAGTCTTTGTCTTGCCAAATTGTCTTTTGTACTCAAAGCAGTTTGAAACTAATTTTCAGTTGCTAGTTGGCGTATTCTTTTTTACATCTTAGTCTGTGTGGTTATATTGTGACTTTGTGTTGTAAAACTTCAGTATCTCAGGCAGATGGAAGTGTTTTGTCCATCACTTTACATTGGAATCCTCTTGTGTACTGTTTTCCTTCTGAAGTCTTTTAAAGTATTCTTGGAGCTGCAAATATCACAGTGGTGCTGAAGAATAAAGGAAAGGTTGGAGTGAAAATAGTCAATTAAAGTTCAGCCAATATGAGCTCAGTTCCTGACTCCTGCTCCTTGCTGGAGCTTGACACTGGTAAAATCATTTTGGGTTTGACCAGTATTTTGAGGATTTTTTTCGTTATTATGATTTAGAATGTAAAAGGAATTTAGATGTGGAATTACATTACTTAGAAAAGCCTTGCCTCTCATTCTTTGCTCCCATCTGAGAGACAGATGATGATAATTCCATTCCTTTATCTCCTTCATTTCCTTTATCTTCACTGAACAGGGGCCCTCTGTTCTTGCACATCAACAACCACCATCCTAGTAGGACTGGGAAATTCTGAGAGTTCCAGAACTCATAGAAGGACTGTGGGGGATTCATTCATGGAAGTGCACTATGCTGTGCTAAAGAGTCTTTGAGATCTTGAAAATTTCAAGTGAAAGGGGCTTTTTTCCAAGTGCATTTGTACAGATGTGTAGTAAAAGTTGTTAGTGTGTCAGCAAACTGCTTAGCCAAGCTATTGTTCAGCCTCTAAGAAACCCCCAAAAAAGGTGATACAAGTTTGATGGCTCTGAGCGATTTATGCAAAATGTCCTGGCAACTGTAGTCTCTCCATGAAAATTTCAAGGAGGAATAGTTTGTTTTAGCTCTTCTGTACAAAATTAAACCAACCAAATACAAAGCAGCAACAGGAACTCAAATTGCCTGGATGCAAAAAGTACAAGAAGAGTTTTATAAGGATTTGGTTGTCTTAAATGTCTTGTCAAGGAGCTGGCCAGAATTGGATTTCAGTCGAAGTTAATGGCAGAACTGATAATAAGAGCTGTCAGCAAGGAGCAGTAGGAGTGACTCTGATTTCTTGGCATGTGGAGAATTCCAGGAAGAGCAGTGTTTCTCTGAGACACAGTGACTCCTACAGTCATGTGGAAATGTATTTGGTGTCTTCAGAAGACTAATAGGTTCCAGTCAAAATGATCCTGTATGATGCATTAAAAATGGGGACCGAAAGAGCCAGTTGGTTGTGCCAAGTGCAGCAGTACAACTTGCAGCCCTGTGCCTGCCCATCAGCCTGTGCTGTTCTCCTGTAAAAGATGCCTTCCCAGCTGCTTTCTTTTTAAGACAAAATAGATGTGTGCTTTGCTTGTTGGCAGCTATGAAATCACTTTTATTTATTTTTCAATGTGAAAGGTATTAAAGGTAGGTAAGAGATATAAAGGTTTTAATAATAGGTAAAGAGATTTAAAACACCAAGGCTTTAGCAATAGAATAAGCATGAGTCTTATTTGTGGTGATGCAAAAGAGCTTTGTATTTGTCTTACGATGACTGTTTCTTAGGGAAGCTGCAGTTTAGGATGTCTGCTGTCTAGATCATGTTTGTGCAAGAATTAGAAGTGCTGCTGGATAATGCTGAAGCTCTTTGGTGAAAAGTCTGAAAACCTTCCAGGGGATTTCAACATGGGAACCTGTCTAATGGGATCAGGTTTTATTATTGCAGTACTTCCAGGAATTGTATATTAGTAAAATTATTAGAAAACATGTATTAATTTAATCTAGTTGGAAATTCTAAAATACTACAGATGTCACAAAACACTTGAAGGTTAGAAAGGTTTTCTTTTGGGGGGTGAAGAGCACAAGACTGTGCTGAATTACTGAGTGTGTAGATTGCCTCCCTCTCTCCCCCCTTCACTGTTATATACAATGGACGGTTAAACGAGTTGCAGTGGCTGTGCAGCTTTGCTGCCTGATTCATTGTGCATTTAATTTAATCCACTAAAGGTGACCTTTCTGTATTTCACTACAGGGACACAAACTTTGCTGGCTCTGATTGCCCAGGTTTGTGTTGCAACTTCCCATGGTAAAAAGGGCATGATAATTGTACCCACATGCCGTTACATGACCCGGCTTTGGAGGGCTTATTTACCTGACTTGACACAATTTTAATTTCCTCATCAGGGCTGTTCACTTAGAGGGGCTTGGCCAAAAATTTATTTCAACCTTGTTCTTACCCATGCTCATGATGTGCAAGCTACTCAAAGTATCAGCTGCTTTAGCACAGAAGCCTGTACAAGGTTTCCCTCATGTCTTTCGCCCATCTCTCATACATAAGAATGTAAGAAAAAAAAAAAGAACTGCTAAGCCTTTCACCTGGACAGATCATCTCCTGTCCAGCTCTAGGTTTTCTTTGTCCTTCCTGGTAGTCACAGATCTTAAGTCAGTTTGATTGGAAAATCTTAATCAGTAAAACTCTGAGTTACTTTTCCTCGGTATTTAAATTCCAAAAGTAAATCCAGGCAGTTACTGTGAAATCCTGACTTTTCCTCTGCCTCTTTTTAGTTTCTAAGTGAGATGTCTTAGAGTAGCAGTAAATTTTTCTCTGTGTTCAGCTCCAATTTAATGCTAGAATTCAACATAATTGACACATTTCAATTTTCCCATAGAAGCTTGGCTCTAATTTGATGTTTAGAAACAGGTTGAATCTTGTGTGTTTGCATATTAATAAGTATTCTAGAAAGGTGTCTAATTTTCACAGCAATAAACTTTAACTACTTCTGTTTGTACAGCATTAAAAAACATCTGGTGTTATCAAAACTCATAGGCAAAGTGAAATTGCTGGAGAGAAGACTGGGGTTTTGTGCTCATAATGACCTCAGCTTTTTATTTTTCCCTAAAGTAAAAAGATATTTGTGTGTATGTGATAATATTAAGACCTCTACACTTTGGTATTATATAAAGTTTGAGTAGCTGCTTTTGCTTACACAGAGATTTGGTAACGTAGCTTTTTTGGTTTGTTGCAAATAGACATCTCCAAGTGAAACAGTGCAATGTAAAAGCTGCTTTCTTCCAACTTGTGGGGAACTCTGCTTGTTTTTATACCTTTGAAACTTCAGTTTGTCTTGCCAATAATACCCCAGCAGCATAATAGTTAACTGCATAAAGCTTCCTTTGAAAATGCCACAGATGAAGTTTTGGAAAGCTGCTGTCTGTGTTTGTACCTGTGCAATCCACCTGTAGGAAAAAGAACAGGTATTCTCTTGAGCTTAACACTTTGTTCACACTTCCATGTGCACCAGATTTATGGTATTAGCCCTTCATTAATGAAGACCCTCTCTAGGTGAGTTCACCTCTGTTAATCTGGTTTGTACCTCTATTTAACTTTTTAAAGATGTAGTAATATTTAAAGCAGCAGTGAATAGAACATCTAATTTCGGGGGCTATTCATGGTGTGTGCCTGATCCTCAGTCTATAGAGTATAACTGATTCTTTTTTTTGTCCCTTGTGAAGGAGGATTATAGTGCAAATTCAGATGAAAAGCAGGACAGTTGTAAATAGGGCTTGATCTTCTCCTTGAAGTCCATCTGAACTAAGGAATGGAAGTGACCCTATTGGACAGAAGTGTCCTTCACCAGTCTGGAGCCACACTTCTCTGCATAACGGCACTTGCTCACAGTGCAAGTGTGCAGCAGCATCTTCAAATTTCCATATTAGAGGCAGCAGAGTTGGGAAGGTTCAAGTGCACAGTGAGATGATGTCAGTGTTTGCAGGGGAGTAACCTGTGCCATCTGCAGTCAGCTCCTCCTCTTTGTCCTGCCCCTTTCCTTTCCCTCCTCCTCCCTAAAGTTTCAGAGAAGCCTCTACAACCATTCAGTCCAGTGTTCATATGTTGCATTGTAAAGCGTAGTCACATTAGTTCATGTTCTGTATTTCCAAATGAATGCTTTTAGAGCTTCTTAAATGCTTCAGAGAGGTGGAATTGCAATTATCCAAAAACAAGCCCATGGAAACATGGCAAAAAGCAGGTGAAAGCTGAATCTTTTCCAAAGATGTTAGTCTTTATATCCGGTTTGATTGAAAAAGAAGCAGCTCGGACAAACTCTTATCCTTGTCTCGCTATTCCTTTAAATCTGAAATTCTTGTAGACTGTGGTAATGTCTTAAATAACATGGCAACTAACATCTCTTGGTAACTCTCTGCAGAGTTGCTTTTTTCAGATCTGGGTAGTGCTGCTCACCACAGACACTTGTCTTTTGTTAAAAAATAATTTTTGGGCTGTTTGAGCAAGGAGCAGAATAAGAGAGACTTTCTTTTGGGAACGTTTCTTCTGGAGTTACTGAGCTCATTCAGGACTTGGGGTGCTCTGAAGCTGGTGCCGTGTCCGCTGGCTCAGGGGTTGGCCTGCCTGAATTCCACCAGGAGAAAGTGTTGATACAAGGCAGCCAGTTCTTTGTTTCTATGGAAAAAAACTCCTGCTTCCTTCTCCAGCTCCGAGGGGAACAGCTTTGGTAAGCAAACCTCGCTCACGACTTCCAGACCTGGCTCCCCAGGTCACAGTCTGGTTTTCTGCCCTCTTGGGATTAAACTCATAATTGCTTCTTGGCCTTTTCAAGTTTTTTTTCTCTGACACCTCCACAAAACTGGGGTGGGGTCATGGGGGGTTAAATCAGCTAAATGCCCCAGGCCTTGCAAAAACATTTCTACCACTTAAAGCTTGATTATTTTCCAAGAGTAACTTCTAACCCAGGCCTTTACGAGTGATGCAGGGACGTGGTAAACAGCTTCGGCTGTTTCAGCTGCCATGAGTATTTTAAGGATTTTTAAGTGCTTCTACCATTTAGCCAAAGAAAGGTGATTGAGCATATTAAAATAAAAATAATGATCAGCAAATTTCACTACTTCAAAGCTGCTTTCAGGGCCCAGCTAGTAACTTACTGTGCTAAGTTTCTGCACAATGGAAACAAAGCAGCTGCTTTTCTTCGTGGAACTGAACGTGCTCAGGACTGTTTAGGCAATTGGTCTGCTTTTGGAAAAAGCATCTTGTGCCTCTTACAAAGACATGTGGAAAAATAGAGGAAAATGGTAATTTTCGTTACTTATGTATTTTAAAATTTATCATAAGATAGCATTCCATAGAACTTCTTTCTTTGCAGGGATGAAGATCTAAAATTTTATTACGGATACAACTTATGCTAAAAGCATTTCGTTCAAGGAGGTCTTTGTGGCTTTTGTTGAGCACTTAGACTAACATTCCTTGCCTATTGTTGCTGCTAAATTACATTTCATTTTGACAGTTGACCATCATGTCACTCTTCCAGGGACTATTTTCTTTTTAGAGTGAGTGTGACATAAGGAAAATGGTTTATCTGTGAATATTATTCCGTGTAGATTTTTTGTTCTTACAAATGTGCTTTAAGAGCCTTCAAGATTCCCAGGAAGAGTGCTTTTTTCATTCTCTTGACATTTTTTTCTGTGTGAAAGTTGTGAAGGGTTGAAAGCATAGATTTTCCTTGATTCATGTAGCCTTTGAGATTCTCAGCTTCTTGGCAGCATGTCCCTAAAGATTTTTTCTCTTTTTTTGTCCCCCTCCAAGATACAGGGGAGTAAACAGGTATCTGCCTGACAGAGAAAAGAGATGCTTGAACATAGCAAAGGGAATTAGTCTTATTCCTAACTTTAAAACTTTAGTTGTTCCTGAGGTATTCTGATTTTACAGATAGAAGGCATACTGGATCTGTGAAGACAATGTGACTTAATAACAGAAACTTGATTTACTGTAGGAACAGCAGTTGAGCCTCTGACTCACTCTTGGTTCCCAATTGTTGTCTGTAGGCCTTGGCATTTAGAAGGGCTTTAAGAGATGAACCAAACTCCACTGATTCAAAACCCTGCTCATTACAAAACCCAGTATCTCTTTGCATTCAAAATAAGACAAATATCATAAAGTAAAATAATGAAGACAGTGTGCATGCTCTTTTTTTAACTGTCTTGAGTTTCTGAACTATGCTTCAAGTTCTAGTTTTCCTTTATGTGCTTGACTGTAAGAATGCCTGGTGTTAAGCAAATATGTATATGTGAAAATACTTAAAAGTAAAAGGTGCTGTGTTTGATCTGGTTGTTTAAGAACATGCAATAGTATTTAGTCTGAGAGCTGTGGGTATGAGAAGTTCCATGCCAGGCAGTTTGTGTGTAATGCTGGAGAGGAACTGTGAGCACTTGGAAAAGTACTTCTTAAGCCCTTCTAGTGAACTGCTAAGAAAAATAATTCTTAGCTGTTTTTGGAGGATTAATTTAGCTTTTTAGATACCATATATCAATGCTGTGTTGAAAGAGGCTGGTGTGGTTCCTGCTGCACTGATAGTGATATGTTTAGCAAACATGACTAAGAATTTAATTGTGTAGGGCACTGAATTTAATTAGCCAATAAATTTGTCCTGATAGTGTCTTCCTAAGTTTAAAGATGCTATCTATATATCTGATCTATGTCCTGAGTTTCCTCCCAAATTCCTTGTCCCTGAAAGATAAGTTGTTCCAGCAACATTTCTATGCAGAATTAATTTTTCTTCAAGATTTCTTTAGTAGTTAGAGGGTCAGCAATGGAGTTTGAGCCTCAGCCTTCCTTGTGCAAGCTGTTGCTGTGTACAGACTTGCAGAGACCATCAGATGTCCTCTGTACCAAAGCAGACACAGCCTGTTTTCTTGAGTCTGATTTCAAAGCAGTCTCATCTATGTATAAAAAGAAGCTTGCAGATTGAAGGTTTTGAATCAGCTTGTCATATTTGGATTAGGATCTCAGCTACAGAGAACCTAAGCTAACTGCTGGGGGTGTCTGCTGGGCTCCTTCACACTGATCTTAACCAGGTTGGAGTCAGATCTGATTCCTCCTCAGTACTGCCCAGTCCTGAAATGGACAGATGACATGTCAGTGAGAGGGAGATTTCCTCACAGATATATTTCCTTGGAGTAATTTTTCTGGTTTTCTTTGCTCTTTGGGCAACCCTGGAGCAGGGTGGGTTTCTGGTGGCTCTCTGATGTGTGCAGAGGTCATCTCTGATGTGGGGACAGTGGCAGGTCTTTAAACTTTAAATTTTGCCCTTCTTGCTGAGAGATGGCTGTGCTCTGCTACTGAGTAGGAGGGAGCCTGTGAGAGAGAGAAACCTGTGCTGCAATTCCAGCAGGGGTTTTGTGGGAACACATGTGGTCTTGCAGAGCCCAGCAGTGGTGTGAGGGGGGCAGTCAGATTGGGAGGGCTGAACTGAAAGGTAAAGTTTAAAGAAGGAAGCTGTCTTTTCTCGTGGCACTTTTCAGGCTATGTGTAGAACGCAATTATTGCTGTTTTAGTCTTTCACATGACTTAATTTTAGGCTTTTAAAACCTTGTGTCAGGTATATTCATGCTTGGGTTTGATTTGCCTCATTACTGCTGTCTGTGCAGACCAACCAATGACCATTGCTGTTACTGTTAGAATCTTCAGGACAACTGCAGAGGAAAAACCCACAACTGTTGGGTGTTTGTTCCACTTGCCATGACTTTTTTTTTGTCATTGGGGCAAAATCTTCCTTTGTTCTGGACATTTTCAGAATTAGGCTCCATAACAGTGACTCTTGCTGCTGAATGTGGGGGCACCCCACGGCAGCTGCCCGGGATAGAACTCACCAGTGACATCAATAAATGAGGGCACTTCTCATATCTGTGAGGAGCTTACAGAGCAGTTTGTGCTCTCTGACAGTTGATGCTTAATTGGATGGGACTTAAAGAACCTTAAGATCACACTTGCTCATAACTTTTTCTGCAGCTTTTCATATATCTTACCTGAGAACTTTCTTCATTAATACATGGATGTTTTGAAGTATAAACAGTCCTTCTTAATGAAGAGCATTATATATGTATTTTCTATATATAAATGTGTGTAATTAATATATATACATAGAGAGAGAGAGGGAAACTACAGTTTGGTGCTTGAGTATATCTGAACTCTAGAATTCAGAGGCTAGTATTTGTAACTGTTTTAACTGCCAGTCTCTTAAAGTAGATTTTTCCCCCTTTTTCTTTTTTCTTTTATAGTTACGTCATCGTGCTAGAGCATGACTTTTTTTTTTTTTCCAGCCCTTGTTGGCAACAGGTTCATTTTGTCCATGTATCCTCAGATGATTCCATTTCCTTGCAGAGCCTTATGAGGCAAAGACCTTCATTGGGGACAGGACATTTTGTGTGGTGTGTGTGAACAAATGTGTGATTAATTCACCTCAAGGAGTACAGTAAAAATTCCTCAGGACTTTCCTCTGATGGTAAGGTTCTTCTAGGAGAGTATAAAAGAGGGAGAAAAATTGTATTTGGAAGCTGTGTATGCTAGTAGATGAATATGAAAAGTAGTAAGTTTTAGAGATGGTTAAGTACATCTTCCACCTGCATCTCAAGTTATTGGAGCTGTTGACAACCAAGTAGGTTTCTTACCAAACAGTTCTAGGAAATCAAAAGGTATTACAAGAGCTGGTGTGTAAAATATCAGCCTCTCCCAAGCTGTATTTATCAAGCTTTGTAGAAGATTGTTATGGCTGATGAGCAGGTTTTCTCTTACCAGAGAAAGTGATAAACCCTCCTCTCTTGGTCCTATTTGAGCGTTGGGTAGTGAGAACGTAACTAATCCATCATGTCTCTACAGATTTCCAGTAATCTGTTATTAATGTTTGTATTCAAGTAAATATAACTAAACTTGACAGATGTAAAAACTGCTGCATTACATCCCAATGATGCAGTGAGGTGTAAAAAAAGTGGCTGGGAACTGTAAAGTGTAGCCTTTGTGAAGCCCTAATGACAGTGTCAAACTTGCTGCTGCAAACATGTTATTGTGAATGTCAGTGCACAGGGAATTGTTTAGACAGACAGCAGTGATGATTGCTAAAGAAATATCAAAAGCAATAAAATATAGAACAACAGTCTCCCATTGGTTTTGTTATAATTCAAATATGTTATCACTGGTTTAGTATCATTTCGTACAAAGCATCACATTCAGTGTGACAGGTGATTCTTGAAGAGGAAGTCATGGGGAAAAAGGTTTGCTTTTAATGTCTTAAAGACTTAATATGGATGCTGTCACATGTTTTGTTTCTAAACCCCAATATTATGGCAATTTGAAATGGAAGAAACTTAGAATTAAACTTTTTTTTTAATTTTTTTTTGTGGGTGGAGTTTGAGGCTCCAATTAACTTCATTAGTAATTAAAAGATCCCCTCCTGACCAGAATTGATTTGGACAGGAATCATTCTTAGTGGAAATACCTTATTAAAGGAAGTGTCTGGCTGTATCCTTTGTACTTTCGCAAATCAAGCAAACTAAAGGATGCTGCTCTTCTATGGTCACCAATAAAAGAAGGTGACATTTATGAACCGTGATTGTTTCTAAAGGATTTTTTTTTGTATTCCATTTATGCTGAAGTACTACTTATCTAATAATTTCAATACTTAGCAATATAATTAAATTTTTAGCAAGGAAAATTTTTTATCCTTTTAAAATAGTAGGTCACTGTGTACATTAGTTAAAACCCTCTGAGTTCCCTTGACGTGGAAAATAAATTGCAAATCTTTGATCTCATTCATCCAAAGTATAACTTTACTAGCCAGTCTCAGTAAGAGGATAGTTGGGTGCAATCAGGAAAACTGCACTACTTAGAGAGGGACACCAGAAGGGAGCACTGAGAGGGTCGGGTTTGTGTGTGCCCTGTCAAATCCAGGGCTGTCCCGAAGCCTGAAGTACAAACTGTCTGCTACAGTGGGCATTTGCAGACAAGGCTGGATGATGTCAGTTGGCTATTTTAGAGTAACTTTTAGTCCCCCATTATCTTCTGCTTTGACCTGGTCTTGGTGTCAGTGGTGCCCTTGGTTAGTCGGTGGCATTCTCACTCCAAAAGAAAAAGCGGAACTCGAGATTCAAACTGAGTCCTCAGAAGAGAAAAGATTTGTCCTGAAAATATGAATATGGGAAATAGGAAATTTTTATTACCCGTTTGCAAAATCTTAACTAATTCTAAGCCTTTCGTGTCTTAGCTCCATACCCCCTGTCCTTTCTGAATTAGGTTCTCATTAAAGCAAATGAAAATATTGCATTCTTAATTAGTTCTGTTCTGCTATAGAAATTGAAACAATGAAATAATAAGTAAAAGTACTGTAGGATACAAATTTTTACCTTTTTTTTATTTTAAAAAAATTGCTTGTAAACCTTTTTTTCAGTCATGATGCCATGGGAGGGGAACTAAAATGAACTTTGAGACAATCAAATTTTATCTTATCCTTGGAGGTTAAAATAATGTATCTGTGGATTGGTTTTTTGTGACAGTGTTTATCAGAGTTTAAGGCAATTTAGGCTTTTGCTGTGTTACATCTGTGGATAGACAGGTGGCTGAAAAGAATATAAAGAATTTACTATTTTTTCAGTTCTTTCTCTTTTCCATGGAATTGTTACTTGGGTCTCTTGTCTGCCTGAACACAGATGCAGAAAACAAGAGGAGATAGTACAAGGAAAAGAATTTGTATGTGATATTTCATCCCATGAAATACAGAAAAACTCCCCATCTCCTTCCCCACTTCTGCAAAACGAAATTATTGAAAGCTAAATAACAACAAAATGTTAAGAATTCAGGTCTGAACCAGTTATGGTTTGTGCTGTTGGCAAACTAGGATGACTTTTTAAAATGTTAAACCTTTATAACTGAGTCATGCACAGCACTTCATTCTATCATTTTGAATTTCTCTTCATCTCTTCAGTGAGCCCGTTCTAGTGTTATCAAACATGACTCAGTGTTGTGAAGTACTGTGAGAATATTAAATCTGAGGTGGTTGGTTTAACTTTCAAGTTTCACTTATTGATGAGGGGCATCCCTCTAAAATGTCAAACTGGTTTTTTTGTATTACTGATGATAAACATAATTAATGAAACACCTTAAGGCTAATCCATGTTAATGCTGCTGGTGAAGTCATCTGTTGTTCTATCTCTTTTCTCTCTGCTTTCCTCCCCTACTCTGCTTTATTGGAATAGGGAAGACACAGAATAGGGAAGAGGAAATACAAAGCAAGAGGTCAGTGTTGACCTGAAAACCATTGGCTGAAGTTTGTGCCTGTTTGTTCCTCTAAGTTTTAGGGATGTTGCTGTCTTTTTATTGCATTTTCCTTTTGTTAGTTCAAGTGGTGTTATAGTTTTCATGAACTTGCAGCAAATGAAACTGTGTTCGTGAGGATAGCACCACTTCAACTGAACCTGGAACTCCTGTTGAAAGGTGTGATTTTTGGGAAGTGTAGGGTGTGATTAATATCTCAATTGTTTCAGAATTTATTTGGCTTTACATTTGGTTAAAAGGATTTAATTTGAACTGTAAATCGGCTTAAAAGATGGACTTGTTATAGTTGGCAATGGAGATGAGATATATAGTTTTCTGAAGAAATCTTTTATTTTTGAAAGCTTTATAAGAGCAAGGGCTTTATTTTTCTCTGGTTATTACAGTCATAGGCACTGTAGCCTTATGCAAAACAAAACCAAACTGAAATCTGCTGTGTTGTCATTACTTTTAAGTAGGAAAAGCAAGTCACACCTGGCTGACCTTCACTTACTTGGAATAGGCAGGTCTTCCTCAGTGTGGGATTTACCTCTGTGGAGGATTATGCAGCAACTGGGAATGCTGCTGAGGTTGTGTGAGTTCTATGAACAAACTTACCAGGAAGAGAACAGGAATGTTTTAGAGCTGCCAAGGTGTGCTGAAGAAAGGCAGGCAGGAGACACTTGTTGCCTGGAGGCAATTAATGTTTCTGTCTCCAGCCGTGCTGTGCCACTCTCTGGGTAATGACACAGAACTGCTAAAGAGGGGAAAAGGGGAGGCAAACTGGGGTGGAGTTTCCTCAGCAGAGCGCTGTTCTAGAAGCCGTGCTGTTTGCCAAGTACGTGTTTCTGTGGCTTACACTGCAATCAAATGTAAAAGAATCTCAGCTGCTGAAAACTAGTGTGATTTCAATTATGCCTGTTATTCTCTTAAATTCATGGAGAGGCTTATCAGGCTCCTTTACCCCCTTAGAGCAAGGGAAGAACAGCAAACCATGAAATGTTTTTTTTTTAATTCTAGCAATAATATCATTGCATTGCCTAGTGCATTTTTAAATCAATTTTTCCCATATAATATTCTGTGTTTTCTTCTGGACAGGTGATAAAATGTGAGAAGAAAATAACCCTCAAATTTGGGGAAATAAATTTTGCTGTAATAATAAAGCAAAAATGTAACGAAAAGTGTGGATTTAGTGATGTTCTGAACAAGGCTTTGCCTCTCACTTGTTGTGTGCAGTTTGCGCTTGTATTTATAAACAAAATACTCTTGCATTTTATGTTTAGAATAATTGCTAGTTAGTCTTACTTTGTTCAATTATACCTAGAAATTCTATAGCTCCAAATGTGCAAAACCACTAAGAACTTGTGAGGGAAAAAAAAATTAAAAACCTTTGTAAGTTCTGCTTTTCCTGTAAAACGGTGAAGTTCTGTGGCTGTGCATCGGAATAACAGGCTGGAACTCCAAGGGTGTTACATGTAACTCCCAGGTTATTACATGAATAAAGAAGACTTTATAAAAGAAAATAAAAACCAGTTCTTTGTTCATGCTGCAAGGCTAGAAAGGAATAAAAATGACATTTTTTTGTTCTGTTTTCGGTTATGTTGACTCCAGTTTCGGTGGTTCATGCTAAGGGTTGGTTTTGGCTTGTTGCTTCCCGTTTGGTTTCCGTTGAGGGGTCGCGGAGCAGTGTGTTGAACACTTGAGTTGTGGGAAGAGCTGTGGCCTTTCCTTGCGGTTGTTCCGCGTTGATTTTTACCTAGGGCTGGTTGTTTTCTCGGCTGTTGTCTCTGTCATGATGCTGTTTGGGCTGTTTGTGTGAGGGCTGTTGGGTTGGGCTTTGGCGGGTGCTGCCGTCGTGAGGGTTGGTTCGCTGCAGGTCCCCGGGGCGCCGCCGTCTCGAGGGCGGGTCGGCGGGGGCGCCGCCGTCTCGAGGGCGGGTCGGCGGGGGCGCCGCCGTCTCGGGCAGGGCCGCGTGTGGGGTGTGTTTCGGCGCCATCTTGAAAATTACTGGCACCACTGCTCTGAGGGACATGAAAACAGCCAGCCTGTGGTTTTTTGTTTCTTAAACTTTTTGGCTCTGTTCTAGTCCTGATGCTGATTCCATGCTTCCTCCGCTGTTTGCTCCCTGACGTGCAGCCTTTTTGAACATTTTAAAAATGAGTTTCCACGCTGCCAAGGTTTCAATTGCTCGCTTATCCCTTTCGAAGATGGCGTTCGCTAATGCTGATCCTCCTTTTGCCCAGTCGAGGTAAGTTAAGTACTCTGGGACAGGGTCTGTGTTCTTAAAGGCCCATTTTGTTAGTGCCTTTAAGGATTTCTTATTCACAGGGTGCCCATGGTACTTAATAAGGCATTTAAGGTGATTATAAAATTCAGTTTTGTCTTTTTGATGTTCCTTCTCCTTTATAACTGAAAGCAATAGGTTGGGATAGGCACGGGGTAATTGGAAAATGCTGTAAAAATTAACCAGTGGGGAAACAGGGTTCTGGGCCATGAGGTGTAGGGAAATATGCTAAAAACTGGGGTATAGCAAATAGGAAATAATACAATTAACTATGAAAAAAGAATATAAAACTCAAAACACATATTCTAAAATAGTCCATAAAAGGTCCACGTCCACTGGTAAGGTAATTTCTTCTTCAGGAAGAAAGTTGACCTCGATGCTTTCATTTTCAACCTCCACCAAAGTTCCACAGAAGTTTGACTTTTTATAGGTTACATTTACATGAATTGGTACATGGGTGAGAACCCACTGAAATACGGGTCATATTTTCCTAATCTGGGGGAGAGGGGATGGAGAGGGGACAGCAGGAAGAGTTTTCAACTCTTTTAAGACTCTTTCAGCTTAAATTGTTTTGTTTGAAGTGGCTTAAAGCATGATTGTAGCAATTGTTCTGGAATATAAAAAGTATTAGAATTTTTGCAAAGGTCTTTATTTTAAATACTCTTTTTTTCTACTCTCGTTGCACTGGGCACAGACTGCTCAGTGTTGAAGAGCTTTCAGGGGAAGGAAGAGGCTTCAATGGCTTTAGCCTGGATGGTGTTCATGAATTTAATGTTCTTTAACTGTCACTATTTGATTTAGCTTTTGATTACTTTGTCATCATTATAAGGTACTGCATAATAATTTAACACCACCTGCAAGAACATATTTTTAGAGCATTGTTTTATGCTTTTTCTGTAACATGGGAAGGTTGTGTAAGTAAAATACATATGCACAAATATTTATATACAATATGTATACAAAATGAAAAAGCATAAACAAATACTCTTCAGTTTCAATAAGTCTGGTAGTTTAGTAAAAATAAAATGAATTACAGTATAACCACAATTCTCCCTTTTTTTCCCTTCTCCCTCCCTCAAAAAAAAAAAAAAAAAAAATCAAAAAAACAAACCCAAACCACCAACCCCAAACTCCACCTGTGCTGTTGTTTTAAGATATTGTTTATATATACACCTCTTGGTGTTAGAATATGAAGTGCTGGGTCTCAGTTTAGCAGAAAATAGTGCTGATCACCTCTTCTGTTGGCTTTGGTGCAATTCTTAACCTTTGGTGTGAAAGGAAGGAATCTGAAAAGTGAACAATAACAGCCAGCACTGTGAAGGAGAGTCTTTCAAATTACTGTATTGAAGTTGTTTAACTCACCATATGTCTCAGATATAGAATAGTTGCCCAGTTTCCAAGTTAAAAAAAGTTAAATCCTTTTGCCTTCTCAAGAATCTCCAATGCTTTCTAAAAATCACATTTGCAGCAGTTTTAAAATGACAGTCTTAAATCCCCAACTGCTGTTGACAACAGTAAGACTTTAATGGCTATTGACTTCTGAAGCTATCTGACTTCAGTATTAAATATTCTGTTTTACAAGGACATTTATGGAGTAAAAAGAATATTCTGCCTCCTTCTCCTCCCTATAATTAATAACTTTGTCATGTGCCTTCTCTGTGCCTCTTCAGTAACCACGACTCACCTTAATACCAGTGTTTGACATTAGAAGCCTCTCCAGAGAGGAAGAAAATCATTCAGAAATGAGCTGTATAAAGGTTATTAAACCAACACTTAAGATTCTGGGCCTGCACATTTTCTTTTACCCTTAATTAAATGCCAAGAACAGCCGTGTAGAATTTTCAGTACCTACATATGCTGGATATACCTTTAGCAGATGAAAAGTACTTACACGGAACTGAAACTTTACTCTCAGCACTCATATCCTTTTACTTGCAGATTTGGAATTCTATTTTTCAAAAATGGAGAAGCAATCTTAGGCACTGACTGTCCTAAAGCTACATGTTGAAGTACATGTGTGATGTGATTCTTTTCTTACTCTCTGTGGTATGGGTGAGGTTTTTAGTTTGTCACGTTTTCTTCAGTGCTTCATTTTGTGTTACTGTTTCTATAAGTAAAGGTAAATTGCACAGGGAAGTTGGGAGCATTGGGTCAGTGCTGTGCATGTACATCACTGCTTTGCAACTTCTCATTTGTCACCTCCCAAAAGCTCCAGAACTAACTTGAATATTGACATGAACCATACGTGGAACAGTACGGTATTAATTTTTTAAACAACTGAAAACTCCAATTTGTGGGCAAAAAACCCACTTACCTGAAGTTTTTCTGTTTCTAAAGCTTTCAAAAACCAGGTAGAATGGGACAAAATGAATTTCTGATCAGCACAGTGTGAGGTGTTTGGTTACATTCCCTTTACAGGTAGGAGACCCTGGCACCTGCAAAGCAGTGATAATTTGCAGTGTTGCTGTTCTGACATCCAGTGCATGACCCTGAGGAGGTCAGGTCCTTTCAATTAGCAAGATGATGGTGTGAAATCCTCTCGCTATTATGTTCTTGTTGCTGGGTTCTACTGCTGATTTACAGAATATTACATAGGTTGGCCTTTAAAGTCCAATTCCTTCACTAAAAATTTAACACATACTTCTTTTCCCAATAGAGAAGACTATCTGTGCCTTTTTCTAACCAGTTTTCTCAACCTTGTGCATGTCAAATTGATGCTTTGAAAATATAAAAGGTCTCTGGATCTTTAGTCTCTTGTGTTGGCTTTTCTAGTGAACTTTACATGATACTTATTATTTTGCTTTTGTGAGTGGTAAACAACTAATTCAGCTTAGCTGAGCACAGGTGCTATTTTTAATATTTAGTGCTTACTGAAAGAATGCAGATAAGTGTAGCATTTCTAAAAGGTTTAGAATCCCCAAAGCTTATTGCCTGGTCAGGTTGATGATGATGAGAATAATAATAATAATAATAAATAATAATATTGCACCCCAAAGGCAAGTTTTAGCCAAGATGAGAATTTCCTAAAATTGACAAAACTTTAAACAGAAAGAGGCTTACTGTGAAACACAATGTTAGCAACAAAGAAGTTGAGAATTATGAAAATCTAGAAGTTCTATTTTATCCATAGGTATGGTTTATAAAATAGCAGTTGTTTTAGTTTATTTCGCAGTACTTCAAATTCAGGTATTATTTGGCAATAAAAAATTGGAATACCAAGGGATGACATCACTCATCTGATTAGATAAGTCAGAACAAGAGACAGAGTAAAATTATGCTCCATGTACATGCTTTTTTTTCTTTGCATGTACTTGTAACAGTGCTATTTTTTCTTTATGGTTCAGTTTTAAATTAAATACCTATTAGAAAAGGTAGGTAAACTGGGTAGAAAGAACTATCAGGGTTCATGTCTTTAATTGCTGTTTTCTCAGTTAAACATCTCTGAATACAAATGAAAAATTTTGTTTCCTTAGCCAAGTATGCAGATTTTTTTGTTGTATTTACCCTCTTCCTTAATTTCATGAAGACATTCACATTTGTTTTGGTTTTACAAGCATAATGTAATCCTAATTTGTGAGTCAGATAATCCTGCTTATTCTGAAGCAGCTTTCCCAAGGGTGTTTAGGATGTTCTGCCCCGTGTCACTGTTCAGCACAGTGGGAACGGTGCAGTGTTTCTGCTGCTCTTTGTCTCTTACAGTTCACATCATTTGCTTGAAAATCAACTCTCACAGTGCCCCAGAAATGAGGGCACCTGTGATAAAACTTCTTAACATTATTTTTAGATAATCTTCATTTGAATATGTTTCTTCATATTGTTCTACTTTTGGGCTGAATGAGGAGACAGCTACACTTCAGTGTTGTAACACCTTAG
Source organism: Lophotriccus pileatus (assembly GCA_035583135.1). Classification (NCBI taxonomy): domain Eukaryota; kingdom Metazoa; phylum Chordata; class Aves; order Passeriformes; family Tyrannidae; genus Lophotriccus; species Lophotriccus pileatus. The sequence continues at coordinate 7,865,398 of JAWWES010000024.1, forward strand.
GAGTGTTTATACTCAGTTAAAAGATGCAAAATTGAGAAATAACTTCTCATAAGAAACTTATTTTATCTAGCTAATGTAAAATTTGATAAAGGTTTTGATTCTGTGAACTAGGATTAATATTAATGCACCTGCATCTGTACTATGTTCCAAATTTCTTTCTGATATTGCCTTCAAAATAAGTATCATGTCTCTTTGTATTTCTGTGCCTTCTACTGGGGATTTGGTGGTTTGCCAGAAGATGCTGAATTGCAAACTAAGCCTGTGCAAGTATTTAAGTCAAACTCACAAAGATTATTCTGATTTTGGGATATAATCCTTTGTGACATTTTTACTGACATAAACCATGATATACCTATTTTAGTAATTTACAAATGTTTAGATACTTTATATTTGCCTTCCCATATTGTCTTCTGATTTTTCTTTGTGTAATGCATTCTGAATTCCTCACTGCTATTGGTGTGACTTATCCACTGTTCACACACGTGTGCATGCACATGGGTGTATTTCTATACTTGTGTTTCCATATATATCTGACCCTCTGACTCTCTCACTTCTATTTTAGAAGTGAACTTGGGAACATGCAGTTATCAATATGTAGACAACAATTCTTATGAATTCAAGAGTCCAGACTGCTGTTGCTTTGTCAGAATCTGTTGATCTGTAGTGAAATTCATAGACCAGAATGAATTAGGTGAGTTGGAAGGAGCATTAATTGAGAGAAAGAAGCATTCTGACCCATGATTGATGTTAATGCAGGTGTTATCAGGACAACTTTTGACCAAATGATTCCTGTCTGAACACCTGAGGATTGTTTGTATATGGAGGGTCATTGTTTATCTGCAGCTGGCCAGGGGATTGCAGCCATTCATTTCCTAGTGGTGGTTTTATCATCTTGTGGAACTGATCTGTGATCTGGTTGTTTGTAGGTTTGACTGGTTCAAATATGTTGTAGCCTCTCCTAACCTATGTTTTAGTCAGAAGGGAGGAAAGTTCCTGCTGGCAGACAGTCAAAGCATGAATAGTGTTATGGCCCACTGGGAATACTTGGTTGCAAGCCTCAGTAAAGGCTTTCAGTTCCTTTCTTGCTACAGTCCTGATGCTTGGTCTGGAATTTAGTTATTTAAGAGTCTGACTTTTATCTCAAATCTCTGTGAAATGAGATTTGTTGCAAAATGTGCACAGCTTGAACTGCAGTCAAAGGTCTGCATATGAGGAACACATTCCCTTTCATGGTCACCCACAGAGCCAACATCTAGAAATGTTTTACAGACAATTCATTTGCTTAATCCTTTTTCAAGTTACATTTTGAATTTCAGTTTTTAGGAACTAATCTTGTAGCACAATTGTTGTGCTAACTGCTGTGTTGATACCTGCAGAAATACAGATCCCACTTCGTTTGTTATCCCAGACTTTTTCTGTCCGTAATAAGTTTGCTGTGTGTTCCATCCCTTCCACAGTAAGTCCGGTGCAATATTTGCTTTCATAATCTGCATAGTGGCTTACTGAATGAACTGAATCAGTTTTACACTTGACCAGTAGCTCAGTAACCAACACTGAATCACTTTCATAAGTAAAGTCCTGTGTATTGTGCATTGAGGGCATGTGTCCCTCCAAGTATGGCACCAGGAAAGGTAAACTGAGAGATAATAAGGCTGTGTACCCTGTCCAGAATAATTGATCTGGTGTACAGTTAGTTGCTTTGAGCTTTTTTGCAAAGGAAACTTGTGGTACTAGTGCAGGTCTGTTCTTGTAAAACATTTTCACTCCCTTAATCCTCTCTTTTCTAAATGGAGGATACTGTTGCACCATCTTCCAGTGCTGTAGTGTTCCATTAAAACTAAATATTGGGGCTGTTTGCTTAAATTCAGTTTTGCTAAAGCAGGAAATGAATTCACTTTCTAAACCAAGTAAATCTCTGCCAACCTGTCTCTTTTTATCAGTGAGAGATTTAATAGTTTGAGCACTCTTCCTCCATTACTGGTACAGATCAGTGGAGCTGCAGCAACTTCATATTTATGCTGGAATGGGGATAAAGGCAGAGTCTTTCCTATGCTGGCCAACAGGAATGGGGGCTGGCTGTGGACCAACTGATTGTAAGACCTCTTTTTTTACAATGGTGTGTAGTATGCATGGAGACTTGACTTACTGAAACAAAAGAAGTGGAGTGATTGCTTTTATTAAATGGATAGTCAAGTAACTGAGAACATGAAATAAAGTAGTTTCTTCAAAAATTTTTTGAGCATCATTTGAGCATCACTTATGGATTATTTCCTGTGAAAATTGTGTTACTACTGCAGTTGGGATTATTTCAGTTCTGTGGTATTGCTTTATGTTTTCCACATTACTTGCTGTGGAATGTTCTGTAAGAATAATCTTAAGATGCCTCTGTTTAATCCTGAGTAAAATTGGAGTAAAGTAAAGATAAAAACGTGGGGACTTTTAACTCTAGGTTATGTACAATCCAAAAAATCACATAAGCTGCATTTCATAGTGCCCTTTATGTCCATCTCCCATCATCTATAGGGGATTTAAGTACCTGGCTTGTACTCAGAGGCTCTAGGAGGGATAGCTCTAGGTGAGCTTTGTAGCTCTCTGCCAGGCAGGATGGTGAGGGAGAGAGCTCAGTAGCCCAGCAAATCAGTCTTACTGATGTCTGTGGGAGCAGCAACAATTTATCATGTAATAGTTCAGAGTTTGAGGTGAAGATGATCCTCAAAATTTTTTGCACCAAGGTCCCTTAACAGCAGACCAGACAAAGCCACAGTGCAAGCATTTGGTTTGAGTGCACTGTAGAATTAGGGCTCAGTAAGAGGAACCTAATGACAAAAATTCTTATCAGGTTATAGCTGTTTTTTTAGAAAGCAATGGTATGGCTTTGTGTTTATGTTGCATGGCTTGGTGAGCAATACTGAATGTGGAAGTGTGTGATTTGCAGATGAATTATATGAAAAAAATCTTAAGAAGTCAAGCTCCAACTTTTTGTGTTGCAGTTACTTCCTGGTTTCTGAGCACTTGGCCAGGTTGATGTCAACTTTTACCCTAAAGGGGTGAAACTTTCACTCCTCTCAAAGAAAGGAGATGAAAAGCAGTTAGTTTTGTTTTTTTTTTTTTCAAAAGAATGAAGATATTTTGAGAACTTTCGCTATTCAGTGCTGAAAGAAAACACTAAATACTGCATCCTTTTAATCCCACAATGTTGTCAAGTGTTCTTTAAGTCCTTGTAAAGACAGTTCTAACAAGAGGCTGAACTGCATTTTTCCCATCATATTTGTCTTTATCACCCCAATAAGTCACTCTGCAGTGTCTGTTGTGCTGCCTCAGGAGTGGTTAATGACGACTTTCATTCAGTGGAAGCTGTCAGCAGGTCAGAGATGCCTTGTATCTTGGATGGAGTTATGAAATATCCTGAGTTTATTACCCTATTAAAATTCATTTTAAATGTCAAAGTTTCTAATTTGAACAAGGAAATTTAATTTAGGAGCATCTTCAAAGCAGCACACAATTTTCTCCTTGAGTGTCAAGTGAAGTATCAGATAAAAATATAAGACCTTTGCAGCATGTGGTATTCAATTATTTCTGTGTTTTAACTTAAGATGTTTTGTAGAGGTGGGTATAAGAAATAATAATTTTTTAGTCTTCTATGACTTGACTTTTGTGTTGAAAAACACTTTGGGGAAAAGATGTATTAAACTTTAACCAAAAATACTGATTATTAAAAAACCAACCAAACAAAAAACAACAAACCCAATATTCTTAGCCATTTTTTCTTTAGAAAATTCTGTGCTTTGCTATCCCCTGAATGCCTCATTCTTTGCTTTGACCTAGTTTGTACTCTGTCCTGTTCTGTAATGTTAATTTACTTTTTCTGTCTTGCCAAACTGTGGCCTGTGTGCACCAGGCCTTGGCCTCTGTGCTGGTGTGGGGCATTAGTTCCTCTTCTCATCAGAGTGAGTGTTTCCCTAGTCAGGAAAATATCTCATCAGTGTTTTACAACAGGTAGAGCATTGCAGAGCAAATAGATGGCAAGGCTAGGTGGTAGTGCAAGTCTTAAATGGTCCAGATGAGCAGGAAAATTATCAGATAATGATCAAAATAAATGTTTTTTTTCTGAGCCCTTCCAGTGTGGTTCTGTTTCTGAAGCTGGACCCACAACTGTCCTGTCAGCTGCTTGTAAAAACCTGAAGCTCGACTTTGATAAATAGATTCTTTTCTTGTTAATAAAGAAATGCCATTAATGATATCAGATAACATAGGTACTGGTTTGTTGCTCTCTGATTAATTCCTTGTGTGGGAGTAAGAGATTAACAGTGGATGACAAAAGACAGGATAAATTTGTTTAGTGATAAGAATTTTGGGCGCGTAATCAGGAAGTAGCTTGCTGGTTTGTGAAGCTTAAATTTAAATTCCCTCAAAAAAAAGAGTTGTGGTGTTTATATTCAGTAGCACTAGATCACTGTTGAGTTTTGAGGATGGCTTATATGAAGCAAAAACAGGTATAATGGATCTCTCAAGTTCTCTCAGATATTCAGATATCCTTTGGTATCACACAGTAATTTTCATTTCAACAGGAAATTACACCAGCATGGGGGAAAAATAATTCTAAGAGGTTTTTTTAATTGCAATGAATTTTGTTGGAAACAAACCTCTTGATACCTCCACCATAATGGAGTGTATGTAACACACACCAGAATCCCCTCATGACTGTCACTTTGTGCATATTTACGTTTGTGTGCTCACAGTCCATGCAAAGAATTACTATTTTCAGAGATGCTGCATCTTGAATTGATCATGGCTGTACTTGTGGGTCCTGAGTAGCTCTAGCTAAGCTCAGTAGTCTATACTGCCTGTTAATTCTGTCTTGTACGCTCAAATCCCTATTAAAAAAGCCTTAAATGGCTTATATAAAACAAGGGCATGACGTTCATGGTAATAAAAACTTAGATTTAATCATCAGATTTTCATGACTTGAACTTCAAAAGCTTTGATGACATCATAGATTTATTTAGAAGGTAAGTCAGATTTATTCAGCCACTTAAACTTTAACCTTCTCAGCTGAACCTGTTCTTCTGAAAAGTTCTTAAAAAATACTGGTTTTGCTGGTTTGTTGTGATCCCACAGAAAAGGGACTCTGGGTTTTGTTCTACAACATGAACAAGAATGCAAAGTATCTTAAATTCAGGTATTGATGTAAGGAGAGTTAATATTGGGAGATTGAATTACTTTCATATGTTCTAAATGTATGTTTCAAGACAGTTAATTTCACAATGGCATATCTCAGCAGATATGTGGAATTCATAATAGACTTCATCTTCACTTTGAGCCTTAATATACAATTATATAAAAACTCTAGAAATGTCAGGGAGGGAAAAATTCTCAATGCAAATCAATAACATTTTAGCCGTGTTGCCAGATCAGTTGTATTCTGTGGTTGGTAATTTTTCAGTGAATAGACGATAATGTTTTACATAAGCAATGTAATTTCTTTTTATATTGATTCACCTTAGTAGTTCCTTCTAGTTATTAGCATGGCTATTATTTGTTTGACACCACCACCTAGCGAATGTGACTCCTGTCATAAGCTGCACTGCGAGTTTCTGCTCACACACAGGAGATACCTTGCCAATAATACCAAAAGCAGGACAAAATATTATCTCCCTTTTACAGATGGCCTGCTTAATGTGAGTACTTAGCTCAGCTCTCGGGCAGAATTGTGCAGTGCCTGCTGGAAACTTTGCTGCCACAACGACGTTGTCTCCAGTGCTTTCAGCAGTAAATTTAAAGCCATTTGGATTCTATGCATTTAAGGTGCAGAAACAGCTCTTGGTTTCAGTTGTGGGCACAGCGTGCAGTGCACCTGAAAGGGGAGACAGGCTCTGTCATCAGCCTGCTGTTATTAAGAAGAAATAACAAAAGAATCTTTCAAGCTGCTTTTTTTTCCTCCTCCATTCAAAAGAGCCCAGTTACTTGGCTAGTTAGAGCCTTACTTTAGTAGAAGGCTCATGTATTCAGGGTGTCTTGTATTAAGCTGCAGAAGAGAACTGAGTGGAGAAATCACTGGTTGCTGCCAGAGCCTGACTCCCTGCAGCTGGAGTGGCTTATCCTTCCATCCTCTCATTCTTCTCTCTCTCTTGTTGTGCCACAGAACTTGTTCATGAATCCCATTGCTGTTCTCTTCATTCAGGCCCAGAGGTCCCTCTTATGATACACTTGGGAGTTGATGGCAGTTTCCAGAAGTGGTCACTGGTTTTGGGTGGGGGCTGTTGATTTTAGGCACTGTATTATTGTCTGTGGCTCTTCGCTGCCCTTGTGTGTTACTTTACACAAGTGTGTTCACACTGATAAACAGTCTGCAAAGACTGTTCTAGTCTTTCTGGCCACTGTTGTGATACCCTGAATTTTACTGAGGCAAATCATTGTATCTTGATATTGAAGGACATGTATCATGTGCTGTCTCAAACAATGGGTCCATTTGGTTTGTTCCATTGGTGTATTTTTAATATTGTTTAATATAGGTACTGTTGAGGGAGCACATACACTCTTAGGGGTGAAACACATTAATTCCACTGCCATCATGAAATCTCTCGATGGATTTATCACAAATTGCTGCAACTGTGAGTGATTGCATGTTCTCATAAGAAGTATGAGATTAAATTCTGACACTACTGTACTATTTTTAATTAATTTAACCTCCAAATGAATCATTTCCCAATGCCAGTTTCTCTCTCTTTGGTCAGTAGATAAATCAGTTAATGTCAAATTAATTAGTTAATGCAGTCAATGTTTAAAAGCTTCAGAAAAGTGATAAGAATGACTTGTTCAGGTTCTGTGTTATGAATGTATGGGTTTATGTTTTTAACAGGAAAAACAGAAGTTATGTTTTCACATTAGCTACTTGAATACATGTACTGTTGATTGGCATATGGAACATGCTCAGCTGCAACAGCAAGGGTGGAAGCTGAGATACTGTATTGCCAATAGCTGTATTCTGAAGTGATATTTCTGTAATAATTTGGAGAATAACAAAAGAAAATAGGAACAACTCTGGAAGAACTGAAAAGAATTGAACTGTGCTGCATACTGAGGAAGGGGCATTCTATTTCTTTTGGATCAGGAACTGAGATATGTCAAAAATAACAATAAATTTCTTGAGCTTTTTGCGAGAGTCTGAAGTCCTTAACATGATGTTATTGCTGAGTTTAGTCTGTGCATTCTTACTGCACAATGTCTTTATGTGGTGAATAATGGGGAAATGAATGTCATAAACAGAGGATTGTTGTGCTTTTCCCATTTCAGTGAAGAACACTCTTGCATGTGGGTTTCCTGCGAGATCAGCCTTACAGGGAAGGCTTAAACAGGGAGCAGAGCAGTGACCCTTGGAAAGCACCATTACCTGAGCTGGCACTGCCTTCTCGTCCTTCTCGAGTCCCAACCCTCAGCTTTGCCAAAAGTGAGAGGCTGGAGCTGATTCCAGTGTGTGACACTGGAAAAGACAGAGGGAAGTACAGAGATACAGCCAGTTACCACAGTCTCCCTTCAGCAGTATCTGTGTTCTGAAGCAATGTGTCTGCAGCTCAGTGCTGGCAGAACACAGGGCACTGAAACAAAGCTGGGTCTGCCCAGGGCTTTGGGGAAATCACCAGCCATAGGCAACACAGAGTGCAAGCCCCTCTGCTTTTGGCAAATTGAGTCTACTTTACTTTAAATAATAAAGGATTGCTGTCTTCTGTCAAACAGGTGTAACCCTGGTCTTTCATGTCTCAGTAAGGTTGGTTTTCCCTTCTGTAACGCTGGGACCTGTGGGTTAGAACAGACATGTTGGATTGATCCTTCCAAAGAAGCCAACATTAAGTTGTTCAGAGTGCTGAAAAAAGGAGGAACAGAAAAGAATGACTCAAAACTGCTATCTGTAGAAAAAGAAACACTTAAAAATGCTGGTTTGCTTTTTGCACTGTCCAACTCATACCCATATGCTTTTCTAAATACTTACAGAACAGTCAAATACATGTGTCAACTTTGTGCTCTTACCTTTCTTTGAAAACAGCGTTTGAATTGTGATTTCTGAGAAGATGCCAGACTTTAAACATTTGTCACAAGTAAAATTTGTCTGTAAGAGTAAGTGCTGAAATTAATAATGCTGGGCATAATGGGATAGGTGTTCACTCTGGTAAATCTGCAGTGCTCTGAGGCCCCTCGAGATTAATTTTGTGCAAAATGATCATTGCCACCATCAGCAGTGCTCTTAGCTGAGTATTTGCATTAGCAAAGCCAAGGTAATGAAACATAATGCAGATTGATTTTAATAGTGGAAATAACATGTCTGGGCACGTTCATGATAACATTTTAGTTCTGGGTTACGAGTTAGATTATCTCAGTTATTTCAGTTTTCTTGCTGAGATCTCTGTCTGCCGTTCCCTGAAATCCATTTTGAGGAAAAAAATAAATTTGTGAGTAGGGGGAAAGACAAAAACTGGCAGAAACTACCCTGCAGCAGAGTATGTTGTTTTCTTTTTACAAATAGATCCCCTGAAATTGAGAAGGATGACCTGTAGTAGGTGCTGCCAAACTTTGAGATTATCTCTGCAGATATGAAAATACTTCTGATAAACTGCTTGTGTGCATGAACTTGTTGCTTCAGTGTTGTACTTTGGAAGCTGGGAGATTGTCTGCTCATCAAATCACAACAGGTTTTCTTGGAATTCATTCACTTTTCTTCAATTTATATGCTCAGCATTGCATGTAACGCCCTGATTTCACATCACTGATGGATGTTGTATTAACACTTACTGGTAGGTCAGGGATTTTCATGCCTTCTGAGGTTCATAAATACTTTCTCATGAGTGTACCACAATGGCTCAGCATTGTCCTGTAATAAATCCTGCATTTCTTTTGCTGTCTGCAATTGAGAAGGGTTTGTTATTTTATTATGGGTTCCCAAATATCCATCCTCACGTGTTTTACATTGTATTTTGAGTCTGTTTACTTTCTCCAGACTGTAAAATAATTTCATTTCAGTACAGGGATCATCTTCTTTACTGCCGGTGTCGACCAGCTCTAATGTCAGGAAATACCATCAGCACATGGCTAACACTAATAAATATATTCAATAACTTCTATTTCAAAAGTGTTATTAACTTTCCTTCAACCTGGTAAATCTCTTCTTAGCAGTACTAGTTTGCTTTCCTTGAGCCATCTCCTTACCAATACTGGAATTGCCCCTGAGCTTCTGTGTGAAGCTGTTAAGACTTATGGGGAAAACCAAGTCCATGTATAAGTGATTATAAAAAGCTGGGCCAGAGGGACTCTGTTCTACTGCAAGATAACTAATAGAGCAAAGGGATATCTTCCCCCCTTTTTGTCTTACACCATCTAGTTTGGTTCTTCAGCATCTTGGAATGTTTTAAGTCTGGGTTCATGTGTTATGTTCTCATTTGCCCCCTAAATTCCATGGGTGTTTTTGCTGGTAACAATGACAACTGAATTGGACTGAGGAAATGTTTGCCTGTGATATTTTCCACTAAATGAGTTAATGTAATATTGGGAAAAATTGCATGTTGTTATACCAAAATTAATTTTAAACCTAATTAATTAGTTGAGCTACTCTGACAATCAAGTAAGGTACACCCTGCCCTCTGTATTTTGTGAATACTGTCAGTTGTCGTATTAAGAACTTCAACACTTGAATTTTATTAAAAGTTGTGTTTGAAATTGGATTTACTGTCCTTAATATAGATACTGGCTCAACAGGGAGGATGCAATGCATGTTTGGCAGTTTAATGAACCGTTTCAAATGACACTTTGTTATTACTTTCAGAAGTGACATTGTGTTCTATCATGATTTTTTTCAGAATCAGGTGCAAGTGGAAAAAAACCATGGTGTTGCCCTAAAGGTGCTCAGATAGGAGACAGCAAAAACTATTTAAATGATTAATACATAGCAAATGGAGTTATTTAGAATGAGTGTCTGAATCCTTGCCAGTTAAATGGGTGTCAGAACAGATAATGGTAACATGATTGGAAAAGAGGTAATTTCTTCAAAACACAGTGGCTCATATGAAACAATTACATATACAAAAAAGTCAGTAACAGTTGTAGAAAATTGTTTCCCATTATTCTGCATTTAGGTGAACAGATTTAGTGCTTGTCGTAATGTAGAGATACAGAAAACTCAGAGGCTGTAGAGTGTGGTGATGGTGACCTGCAGTGAAGACAAAGAGTTGAATTTTAATGGAACTTTTAACCCTTTTTTCATTTTTCAGAAGAACACAGAATTGGTTAAAAAGATTTTACAGTGCGGTTGCAGCACAGGCAATAGAAAAGTGAAAAGTAAGGCATAATTTTTCCCTCAAAAGAGTTTTTTCCAATCTTTTGGAGTTTGGTGTGAGTTCTAAACTCAATTGATTGAGTAGTGTTTATTTGGGTATTGAAGATTTCTGGGTACTTTTAGTTTCTGTGCCAAAAGAAGTTAATTGTTTACTTGGTGTGTGAAGTGCCATGCACGTGTTTAGTCATGAGTGTTAAACTGATTTATCTACAGAAGCCAGGTAGGTGGAAAGGATGAATCTTTTGTTTAGAATTTTTGTCTTTCACTCTCTTTCAAAGTCTTACAACCTGATTGTTAAATTAACTCAGTGTTTTGAATGATCTTTCTAATCTCTGGGCCTCAGAATTAACCCTGCCTACTGTACCAGAAATGGAGAGGAAAAGACACTTTATTAATTACTGCAGCATTGCCATTCTGCTTGTATTGAAACTCTTGCTTATTCTCTGTGCTTGTATCTGCTGGCTGCGCATTGCACACACGTTATTAATTTACAATTATTGCTCTCTGTGCTGGCGTGATGAGATGCTGGGTCAGGGGTGTTGATCACTGAGGACATTTGCTCTTCTGATGCTGGCACCAGTGCACCTCTGCTGAGAGAAGTGGCCAAGTAGTGGAGCTTATTGTAAGTGTAAGTAGTTGTTGTATTGCTGCTACTTGCTTAAAGAATGACTTCTGAAGAAGTTCAAAACTGTTGAAGATCTGGGTCTCTTTCAATATAAATACTATGCAACGATTGCTTTGTGAAAACAATTAGAAATTGAAAGTAAATAAAATCTCAATCTTAAGAGTAGCTGTGATCTTTTTCTACACTGTTTATTAACTAATGAAACAAATTTATTAGTTAAACATATTTAGTAATTTTGTATTAGTGTACTGTGTATGATAAAGAAGATTTGGGGCATGGGAAGACCTTTTCTTTCTGAGCTCTGACACTGAGGAGCTGGGTAACTTGAGACAGAAAGTTCACATTCTGTAGGTAGAGTCTCATCTCTCACTTACAATTTGGGCATTGTAGGCTTTGTGTAGCCAACAGGTACTGAAGTGGCACATTCCAGGGACACACCAGGTTCAGTGGCATCTCAAAGATTATAAATAATGAGCTTCATTTATACTTGGGTCTTAGTCCAACTTCTACTCAGGGCAGAGCTGACTTGGACTCTAACTGACATTCTCTAGAGCCTTGTCCATTGGATGTTAAAAGTCTCCAGGACTGGGAGATTCCACAGCCTGGCTGGGCAGCCTCTTGCTTGGAAGGGACTCTCCTGTATTTCAACTGGTCCAAACATCTGCTTAAAGCATAATTATTGCTATTTGACAGATCAAGTCAACTATGGACTTGTGTAGTTAAATTTCTAAGGATGTTGATCTACTGCCATAGTTAATACAGAGCTGAATCTCCCAAGACAGAATTTGTCACCATTGCCTCTGTAATTCCAGTGATGAAATTCCCAGTCTGCTTGGGTAGTCTTTCAATTGCTAAAGAAAACCTGTGTTGTAGTTGTTGAATATCCTAATTTTTAGGAAAGACTAAAGGAGCTTCGGGAAAGCAGAAGTTGGGAAAAGTCTTCTCTCAATGTGTGTGTTTTGCATTAGGAGACTTAAAATTTATGCCCTATTGGGTCTGTATGAGGCTAATTCTACTGTCGTTAGTGTTCAGTACTTTAAAGGCATACTGTTTGCATACTGTCTGAGATCAGTGTGTATAATTCAAAGGCTTGCTCAGTGCCTACATGGATTTGTTCTTTGAAACTTGATTTTTTTTTTTTTGATTTTTTTTTTTTTTATTGTTTGGGGTTTTTTTCCTATTGGTTTCCCCCTC